>OX457026.1:11541308-11612479 GCA_949752745.1 Protula sp. h YS-2021 | reverse complement strand
AACTGTAAACACACATTATTCATGAAGTGATGTTTTCTTCTGAATCATGTTTTCCAAGTAAAAACTTTGGAAGAAACCGTTTCATTTTGCGGCACGTACCAGAAGTAAAAATGAGAACTTTTACTTCTTGCAAAAGATGTCTAATACCCCTTTTTTAATCAGTCGCGGAGTGCGGTCCTGAAAGATCCCCCTTTTATGCGAAACACGGGGTACTAAATGAAAACTACCAGTTTTAACGAAATTGACGGTATAATTACTTCCTTTCTCCGCTTTTTTCTGGACACTGATTGTAAATTGGTTGCCAGACTTTGATGAACGCTGGTATTTGGTTGAAAATCTGAAATTAGTCTACCTGACTCGTGCATGAAACTGAATATAAAAAAATGCACTCAACTGTAATGATGTATTAAATTTGACGCATATGTATGCATAGTTATAAAAATAGTTCTGTTTGGAAGGGACTTGCAAGTCATAAATTCATACAAAGCATTAATATCTTCTGATATCACAGTCTGGGATATGAATAAAATAATAACATTAACATCTTGAATATAATTAAGGCTGTAGAGGGCCTGGATTAACGGAGAACTATAATGTTGTTTATTTTTGAATGGTAAGTTTAATATTATTATTTGAATTTCGCGTTTTAGCACACAACATATGAGAACCTAATGTGATTTCTTCCGGTTGAGGACATTAGGAAGATATCAACAAAGGATTCGAGGATTTTTAAAGGTTGCTTCTAAACTTTAAATCCTAAATCTACCCCTACCCTCGCCCCCCCCCCACCCCTCTTCTCACATTCAGAAATGTTTGTTATTTTATGTTTTGAAATGAGTGTTTTCTTCGCGTTTTGTGAACAAAGGGTGTATTTTCGCACTTGGTTGACGGCGTTTCGGCTTGTTTTAGAAAGTAGTAAATCTGCATAAATTAATCAATGCCCCCCCCCCCCGGGACTTTTTGATTAGTTCGAAGATTTACTTGAGATTTATTTATAAGTTTCAAAGGAAAATGATGGCCAGTGACAAAGTTGGTCTCCACCCCCCCCCCCTCCCCATTTCCTGTTCTCACAACCAACCAACCAAACTCCGCACCATCTCGGTATAATGCCAAATGCTAGCTTTGCCCAGAAATGTTAATTACTACAAGCGAAATAGGATGAAAAACTTTGAATTTGGTTAAAACTTGATATGAAAAGATGTCAAAATCCCTGTTTCTTTCTTTGAGACAAAAGATCAGATTTGCCATAAAGAATCGCTGAAGATATTATAGTTATAACATTCTCGTTTCATACATCGGTAGAAGTGCCCCCCCCCCCCGTCCTCCTTAACCACAATTCCGCCTTTACCATTGCTCTGCGAATTAGTCCCACCCCTCGGGGCGGGGGGGGGGGCACTCACGCACCAGCTGGTTACCATGCGTGTCCAGGACTTTTTAAGCGACCCCTTCAACGAGAATTGCTAATTTTGAAATAATACCGTCTTTTTTTTAACCAAACTGAATGAAAATAATTACCCCCCCCCCCGCCCTTTACGAAACCCCCTTTTCTCCGCGTTTTTTGGTCACGAACGGTAACACTACCATATATGATAGCAAGTACCCCCCTCCCCCACCCGACTCCCCCACCGGGCTTACAGCTAGTGACTGAGGCCTGGCAGTAATCATGACTCACGCTAGTGCGTTTATTTTTGGCGAGCAGGTGATGCACTGTGAACACCATATAGAGGCCGTGTTGTTCACAGTCTGCTATCGTTAGCTCACATACACAGGTGCTCTGCCGCTGCTTTGATTAATCAATTTAACAGCCTTTTACCCAAGGTTACTACCGCTCACCGAGAACCACTAAGCAGAACAGTATTAAGCGTTTATTTTGTGGCAATATAGGAAAAAAATAATGTACTTTTTCGGATAACCTTGTTAAGTTCAGTATGAACAGGACCCACAAGTGAGCTGGTCTAAGTGGTATTTTCCATGTACTGTTATCAAGGGAACGATAAATAAATCCAGCAGTAACAGGATAAAACGAACCGCATGTAAACGAAACAAAAAAAACACATAACGGGCTGTTTATGCACCACATCTGTTTCAATAAGTTGTGTTCTGGAGCAACCTTTTGGGCAGAGCAACCGAGAAAATCGGTTAATTTATTTGCAGCTCAGAATTTGTTTGGTGCTGGCTTTCCGCGGATAAGACTTTCCGTTTGTGTAAGGTATTTGTTCGTGCTCTTATAGCCTTGTCGGTTTTGTAAAATATTTCGGATATATTTGTGTCTTTCTGTCTTTGGATAACCGGACCTCTTGATTTAACCATTTCTGAGAAAGCAACAACGATATAAGATAAAATAAACGGTGAGTTGGCAAGCACCGTGGTATTTTTTCATTTTCGAGAGAGCGGGGGATGATATATATATATATATATATATATATATATATATATATATATATATATATATATATATATATATATATATGCACAAATTGAAAAGATCATCACTTTTGGTAAAATACAGCTGGTCGCTGAAACGTTCAAAAATTCGAAAGGCCGCTGAATTTGGGTGAAAGCGGAGAGATTGGTCTTTTCCACCGCACGTACTCAACCAATCCAACTGTGGCAGTACCTCCCGGAAATTAGGTGGGATTGAGGTGAGAGCATAGTGCGGCCTTGGGCATGTTGGTGAGCGGGATAGGGGAGCTGACAGCGTAGTCCGACATTGGGCATCTTGATGAGCAGGGTGGAGGAGCTGACAGTGTAGTGCGACCTAGTTCGTTTTTGTACCACCATGCATTTCAATCTTACAAATATATGGGAATCAGATCGATGAAATTAAAGGGCTGTTCCTTGTTTCTTATAGGGGTAACATTACTTTTAATTGAGCCGACAGGGACTGCGGGCCAACTCTTCGAAACATTCATATTCATAGTAACAAATGCGTGGTCCTGTTTTCTGTGCCAGAATTCGACGGCTTGGACTTCGAGTTTGGATGTTTCGTGATATGCTCACAAGCTGAAAGAATGTTGGCATGTAGCGCAGTTATTTATCAATGCATCGTACATGATCATTGAGCAATACGAATCAATAGCTGACGGTTATAGCGCTTGCTATTCAGTACCTACTCAGGCCTGAAACCCATGAGGGGAGAGGGGGGGTATTTCGGTATATTTACCAGAATCCGAGACCTACAGGAATTAAAACCGCGTTCTTTTTTTCCGTTGTCTGCTCATAGCAAGCCTTGATTCTGGGTGTTCCTAGTAATTTTCCATTTCGGTTGCTGCCTGTGAGACTCGGACAGGATGGAGCTAGCTGCGATATGTTGTGTTGACAGGGGGGGGGGGGGTAGGGAGGGGGGGGGGGGGGGCTGCGATGTGTTATGTTGACATCGGGGTTGGGGGGGCTGCCATGTGTTGTGTTGACATCGGGGGGGGATGTGTTATGTTGACACCGGTGTGAGGGGGGCTGCGATGTATTGTGTTGACATCGGGGTGGGGGGGGGGGGGGCTGCGATGTGTTATGTTGACATCGGGGTTGGGGGGGGGGGGGGACTGCCATGTGTTGTGTTGACATCGGGGGGGGGGGATGTGTTATGTTGACGTGGGGGTGGTGAGGGGTTGGCTGCGATGTGTTGTGTTGACATAATGGGGGACTCTGGTGGTCCATCAAAGGGAATCGCGTCCGCCAATTATCAGGGGGGGGGGGGATTTGACTGCAAAAGGATTATGAAAATGAACGTTCTCTTTGAGCTTGAGTCTTCGGGAGTCCCATTGTGCACTTCCCCCAGCAAACATTCTAAGATAGATCTAACGTCGATTTGGAGTTGCGACGTCGACCCAGCCAAACCACAACTTTAACTCTGGTTGTGCCTTGGTTGTGATTGGTTGTGATGATAGAGCAACGTCTTGACCAAAGTTTTTCACACAACACAACGTCTTGAGCAAGGTTTTTGACGCAACATTACTTAGACGTTGGTTTTGGTCGCAACCAAAACGCAACTTTCTACGACGTCAAACGTCTTTTGTGCAACGTTGAATAAACGTCGGAAAATAGACGCCAGTCAACATCGGACGGCAGGCGTTATTTCGACTTTCATAAACGCCAAAATGCGACGTTAATCCGACGCCGACCGCGACGTCTATCCAACGTCCACAGAGCGTCGCAATGTTTTACTGCGCGCCCGTACAATGTGGAAGGCGCGACGCGTGCGCTGGATACTGTGATTCATACGCTTGGCATTGTGATCCAGGCGCTTGGGAGTGTGATTATTTGTGATTCTTGCACTTTGAGTTGTGATTGGCATTATGATCTATGTGCTTGGCACTGTGACGCATACAATCAGGATAACGTTTCAAGCGTTTGGCAGGGAGGACGGGAAGGGGGTGGGGGGGGGGTAGGGGGGTACCCGCCTTAAAAGTCCTTCCGTCCTGCTGTCCATTGATTTCCTTCAGTTCGTGTCTCAAAGTCGATATGCCAACGATCATGTTTTACAGTGCAGCAGGAGTAGAGTGTAGTTTATAACTTGGGATGTCGTGCCGGAGTATTTCAGTGGTATGATAAGGCACGCTTCGTCACTAGAAGCTGACGGGCGTGTGTCTCATTGTGAAGCGTCTTGTATCTGCATGGGCTCGTAAACTCGCTATAAAACCCTTCAGTTCTCTGTGTACATACGGACATTAATCTACTCAGTGCACGATGCCCAAACTGTGTGTTCTACGTATGTCCACAAAAGTGATTTAAGCCTCGATCCAACAGCATGGAATATTTTGTTATCCAGTCCGCGCGTCTCGGCGCAAAGTAGGTTGACATTTTCTTCTTCTCTGGGGAGGAGGGGAGAGGAAGGAGGGGAGGGATAAATCCACACTCTAATACGCCACATCCCAAGGCAGCAGTTTTCTAGAACATACTTTAGAATGAATCAATCAACCAATAAGAATTGTTCTCTTGTTTTCAGTTCCGTGAGCTGCGAGGCAGGTGCGATGGAGGAGAATCACGTGGATGACAAGGGCGGCACGCCGTCCAATCACCTTGAGTTATTCGTGCGTGCGGGAAAGGACGGGGAGAGCTACGGCGGCTGCCCACTCTGTCAGCGCATGTTTATGATTCTCTTGATGAAGGCCAACGAGGGCGAGTTGACCTTCACCGTCACCACAGTCAACATGGCCAAGCCGCCGGCCGACTTCAAGAAGCTAGCGAGCCGCTTGCCGGTTGTCGTTCATGGAAGCGAGATCCTGTCTGATCCGGATGAGATGGTGCAGTACATTGACGAGCACTTCCCCTACCCTCCCATGGCCTACGATAATGTCAAGGCCGCACAGGTCACCATGGATGTCTTCTCCAAGTTCTCCTTCTACGTCAAAGATGTGTCACACAGTTCCCAGCCTCTCCTGGCCGAGCTCCGCAAACTAAACGACTACCTAGAAGAGTCCCCGCACAAGTTCCTCTGTCGCGATGTTCCTGATCATCTCGACTGCCTCATGCTTCCCAAACTCCAGCACATCCGCGTCGTGGCGAAAGCGTTTAAGGACTTTGACATGCCGAGCGACTTCAAAGGCTTGTGGAAATACATGCGGAACGCCTACGAGAGTGAGGTCTTCCGTCAGACCTGTCCCACGGACTCGGAAATCCTATATCATTGGCTAAATAAGCCAGAACTGCCAAAGCTTGCTAAAGACTGGGAACGCAAGTATATAGGCATGCTGGAAGGCAAATATTCATTTGAAGTACCGCAGTGAAGAGTGGTGAAGCAATACTTGATGGCATTGTAGTCATATAGTTTTAGCGTCTTCGGATCACAAAAATAGCATCGTTTGCATGACTCATGTCTAAGCTTGTGGATAATCTGCCCGCGTGCAAAAATGTAAATAATTGTTGACTTGTGTTGAATTTTAAGATCGTAGTCAGTCATGCCCGTAGTAGCTTGTTTGAAGTTTGTTTGGTTCTTGTCAGGGCATAAAGTTAACGGCTTTCCAACGGAACTAAACACACTTTGCACTCCGCGCACAATTCCAAGAAGTACTGTTGCCTATTAAGGTTATGCCCTAGTAAAAGTGTCACACAAACTGCACAATTCGGATTGGCGGAGAGGCGGGGGGGGTAGTCATTGGCACAGAATGTTTTTTCACTCTGTGGCCACATTTTGCAAAAGTCCTTCAAGACTGATGAGATAAAATCTGTCCAATAACCCGACATGTTACGTGCTACTGCGATGGCTAGCGGCGGGGCAGTTCACAGAACTATGGCCTACTTTGTAGTGATGTGATGCGTCACTGATGGGTCCGGTTCGGTTTTTAAAGAAAAATCCGCGGTTTTTTCGGTTCGGTTTCGGTTTTTTCAGACTATGCAAATATATATAAATTAAAGATATCCAAAGTAATTTCCTGTTTTTATTCTAGAATGTGATAAGTAAACACTTTGATTAACTAAAAAAGGAACTCATCTGGAAGTGTAAAATAATGCTGCGCTAAAATAGTGAGCTGAAACATTCATTGCAGTTAAAAATGATCCTGAGAAAAACAAAAATAATGTTAATTAAAAACCGAAAATTAACCGCGGTTTTCCACAGAGCACGGTTCGGTTTAACCGAACCGCCACCTTCACGGTTAACCGTCCAAAACGGTAAACCGTCACATCCCTACTACTTTGTAGGGACTGTGTCTGTTCACTTGATGATTTTAATTTTTAATCGGTCTTAGTTTTCAACTAAATTAAACAACTCCCAAAAATACAGTTGTCATTAATAAACACCGGACTGTTGGTCTATTTGGTCTACTGTGACTGACACTCGCGCAGGTTGGGGAGGGCGGGAGGGAGGGGATGGAAGGAGAGCGGTGAAAGGTTTATGCAATCAGTTTTGCGTTATATGTACCTCATATTGACAGGGCCGGTTCGCTAACATCTCCAAAGGAAACTGGGTGACCTGGTTCCATGCAAAAACTATAAGTACAAAAACGTTGGCAAAAAGAAGACAAGAATAAGAATTCTGAACCTCCGCCAGGTCAACAACAACAACAAAAACAGAGGTGGTCCTTGGGTCCGTCCAGTTTTCAAAAGTTTGGACGAGAGACGAAACTATTTGGCAGAATAGGTAACCACGGACTATTTGTTGTGAAGAGGGGCATATGCATGTGCTGGCGCCGAATAACAGTGACCTGCGGCTACAACATATGTCCTGGCTGGGATTCATACATCGCAACACGAAACAGCTGACTAGTGCAGCTGACTAGTGCAACTGACTAGTGCATGTGACGAGGACTTAGTGCCCCTGATCCGGGACAAAGTTTTGGTGAATACGGACTAGAGAAGGTGCCGCAGGACTACAGCAACGCTCGAAATTGGTGTCTACAAATTACAAAACCGGCCAAGTCGGAAATGTAGGAATATACTTTTTTGCGGGACATGAGGTCATAGCGTGACGTCATGACTTTTGCCTCTTTGATCGTTTTCAGTTTTAATAGTTTTATTTGTTTTCAGGATTACCGCGTTTTTCGCTCAAAAAATTTCCAGACTTTCAAACATTGTGAGGCAAATTTCCAGGACTTTTACAGACAAATTTCCAGGACTTTTACAGAAAAATTTCCAGGACTTTTACAGACAAATTTCTAGGACTTTTACAGACAAATTTTTCAGGACTTTTACAGACAAATTTCCAGGACTTTTACAGACAAATTTCCAGGACTTTTACAGACAAATTTTCAATAATGAACAGATCTTTCACCCTTTATATAATACGACAGAAGGTCGTGTTCGACCATAAAAATCATCCCCATATTCAAA
The DNA here is from genome assembly GCA_949752745.1 of Protula sp. h YS-2021. NCBI lineage: Eukaryota > Metazoa > Annelida > Polychaeta > Sabellida > Serpulidae > Protula > Protula sp. h YS-2021. Next base: position 11,604,715 of record OX457026.1, on the reverse strand, counting down.
CGAAAATGCATTCGGCCATAAAATGAGCACTGTGGACCCTCAAATTCAACGACAAAACGTTAGAATAAGTTGAATTAATTGAATTTTCAATTTCCAGGACTTTCCTGGACTCTCACAAAATTCCAGGACTTTCCAGTACCGCAGGAACTGTACAATTTTAAATTCGTTTTTAAAAAAACCCTTTAGTGACTTCAGCTGCTTGGAAGCGCTTCAGTATTGGCCTGTCCATTTTTTTTATTTGGAAAGTTATTGCTGGGGTTTCAGTTTTTCTCCGCACATTAGCTAAGCACATCGATAAGAATTTATTGATGTCATGAATAAAAGAAACGAAATGTGAGGATCGCGTGATTTGAATACAGTTTATATTGGCCCACTAAAGTGACTACATCACCACCATCTGCGTTGTTCAACAAAATGCAAAGAATAGTTCAATATCACAAATTCTTCAGCATGAAATGAACGAGTTTCGTATAAAAATGTGAACTGGAGCAGCCTTCACTCAAGAATTTAACATGGGGTGGGGACAGGGGCGTCTTGTCAGCGCGAGTGTGACCTCCCCAGGGAAACAGCACAATCCCGATGCACATTGATGTCGGGCAAATTTCCCACAATGCAATGTGCTTGGGCAAAAGCGAGTGAAAAAAGTCGGGCATTGTTTCTAGCTTGGGTAGGGTTGGGGGGAGGGGTAGCTTTACTATATTCGTGAGAGCTAAAGCCTCGAGACTGCAGTGAAAGCATCGATCGTCTGGTCCTGGCTCTGGGCCTATTCCCGTGTTAACTGCATCTTATTGGCAAGCTTCTTGCTTTGCCTGCTTGGGTGAACGACGAAATAGACGTATTGCTATCTCCCTTTTTGTGCTGTACATTTAGACGCTTTTCCTAGTCAGACTTGGGATTCCTTCTGCCCTGGAAAGTTGAAAAAAAAATAATGCTGGAAAATTTTACATGAAAGAACAGATTAATATCACGACTGTTTCGAGTAATAAGACTGGTCAATTTGAAGATGTTTTTTAAAAGATCTGCTTATTTTCAGAGTAAGACAGCAGCAATATCAAGGTCCAGGGAGTTTCCACAAAATTAGAATGCTATTCTTCAGTTATATATCATGTATGAGATCATATTCTGACGCTTTTTCTTGGAGGGGGGGGGGAGGAAGTAAACGATAGACACTTCTCTACCTTCCATACAGCTACATGAATCCTATCAGGCTCTGATTACCCCAGATATCTTTAATATAAGCTAATCATAACTGTCAGGCTTTTCAGGTTAACTCTTTTTCAGATATATTTGATATTTATCAAACTATTGACAGCGAGCGATAAAAAGAATGGCGTTCTATCTGCTCTTGTGAACATTACAGTGTTGTGATATGAATAAATATTCACATTAAGATACAGTGTATTATTTCCGCCTCCGCCATTCGTTCTGATTTTCACTGAAAAAAAAAACATGTAATATGAATGATATATAATGGCAGTCACTTGCCAATTTCTGCTAGAAACTATTACATTGGCACAGTACAGTCGAATCCCGGTAATTCGTACCACTTGGGACCAAGCAAATCGATTCTGTTAAGGCCTAGAAGAAAAATCTGTTGTTTCTCCCCCCAAATTTTAAAAAATATTGCTCCGACCGCGGTCGATATTTTTTCTGGAAGGTAATTTTTTTATCTTAAAATTTCATAGACCCAGCCGGACTATTTCTTTTGTCTCTCGGGATTTTCCGAGAGCCGACCGGACGATTTCTGTTGTCACTCGGGATTTTCCGAGAGCCAGCCGGACGATTTCTTTTGTCACTCGGAATTTTCCGAGAGCCGGCCGGACGATTTCGTGTGTCACTCGGGATTTTCCGTGAGCCGGCCGGACGATTTCTTTTGTCACTCGGGATTTTCCGAGAACTGGCGTTGTCAGAAACAGGGTTGTTTTTTTTTTCTCAATCGCCTTTAATTACAATTACTGTGAAAACAGACGGCGAATTCCAAACGCGGCCGGTATCTACTCCACATAAAGTTAGAATGGTCAGCCACCACAGCGCTTCACCTTAATGCTTTTCATACATTAAATTAAGGGTAGGGGAGGAGGTGGGGGCTATTTTAAGTTATCGTGCTGAGCGGAATCTACTCCGAATCGACCCCAAATTCGATGGCTCCACCTTTAATTTATCGGAGTTACACTCAGTCACACATTTCACTTCGTATTAGATATACCAAATTTTCCTGCAGCCTTAACGGAAACCTTATATTTTTAATCAAAACAGAAACACATAAAACATTCATATTAATTACACCCTTGTGACGACGTAATTAATTGAGGACAAAATCTATATATAGAAGGCCCTTCATTGTTTTGACGAGATAAGTGACTGAAAAAAAGTAAAATGTCAAAACCTCGTTACGTAAAGGCCTGGTAAAATGTCATTTGCAATCCTTAATTGAATTTTTCAAATGGGCGACAATAAAAATTAAAATTAATGACGTGAAACTACAAAATAATTGAAGCTAACACTCAATGAACATTTATATTCATGGGTAGAGAACGAACAGTGTGACTAAAATTATGGCATAGTTGACACGAACCACACCTCCGAGGCCAGTGCTGGCACATGAGCAATGCTGAACAATGAACAAAGGACACCAGCTATGTACGCATCAGTTCGCAGATGACCTAGTAAATCTTACTCTGATTTTACTCTAGGCCTTTCATGTTTCTCACACATACGCACAACCAATCAGCACGATTGTTATGCTGATGAAAAGATAATATTTCAACAACGCATTTTTTCAAATGTTTCACACAATTTAAACGAGAAGGCGCGTGATTGTAATTAGGCTCTTAAAGCTCAAATACCTCACGCGCCAAGTTTTCTATAGGTAAGCACCAGGCGTGTCACAGGGCCAGGTTTTCCACAGGTAAGCACTAGGCGTGTCACAGGGCCAGGTTTTCCACAGGTAAGCACTAGGCGTGTCACAGGGCCAGGTTTTCCATAGGTAAGCACCAGGCGTGTCACAGGGCCAGGTTTTCCACAGGTAAGCACCAGGCGTGTCACAGGGCCAGGTTTTCCACAGGTAAGCACCAGGCGTGTCACAGGGCCAAGTTTTCCATAGGTAAGCACCAGGCGTGTCACAGGGCCAAGTTTTCCACAGGTAAGCACCTGGCGTGTCACAGGGCCAAGTTTTCCACAGGTAAGCACCGAGCGTGTCGCAGGGCCAAGTTTTCCATAGGTAAGCACTAGGCGTGTCACAGAGCCAAGCTTTCCATAGGTAAGCACCGGGCGTGTCGCAGGGCATTAGGCTGGTTAGATACGACGACTTGACTTCATCTTCACTAACGCTCGGAATAACACAATGTGTATATCAAGTTTCTCATAGCTGTCCTCCAAATTTACCAGTTCTAGCGGTTATTTTCATCAGCAATCATTTGCGATTTCCAGAATGGTTTACAGCTGGAAGGACAGCAGCTGACAGCTTCATACAAGCACATTTTATAGCTGGAAGGACACTACCTGACAGCTCCATACAGACGCCTTTTACAGCTGGAAGGACACTACCTCACAGCTCCTTACAGACACCTTTTACAGGTGGAAGGACACTACCCGACAGCTCCATACAGACGTCTTTTACAGCTGGAAGGACACTAGCTGACATTTCCATACAGACGCCTTTTACAGGTGGAAGGACACTAGCTGACAGGTTCATACAGGCGCCTTTTACAGCTGGAAGGACACTACCTGACAGCTCAATACAGACCCCTTTACAGCTGGAAGGACACTAGCTGACAGCTCCATACAGACGCCTTTTACAAGTGGAAGGACACTATCTGACAGCTTCATACAGATTCCTTTTACAGCTGGAAGGACACTAGCTGACAGCTTCATACAGGCGCCTTTTACAGCTAGAAGGACACTAGCTGACAGCTTCATACAGGCACCTTTTACAGCTGGAAGGACACCAGCTGACAGCTCCATACAAACACCTTTTATAGCTGGAAGGACACTAGCTGACAGCTTCATACAGGCGCCTTTTACAGCTAGAAGGACACCAGCTGACAGCTCTATACAGGCACCTTTTATAGCTGGAAGGACACTAGCTGACAGCTTCATACAGGCGCCTTTTACAGCTGGAAGGACACTAGCTGACAGTTTCATACAAACGTCTTTTACAGGATGCGGTAATTGTGTCCCCGAAGGAATCAGGTGAAGACGCGTGGCACGGATGTGAGGTGATCAATATGAATACGGCCCCTTTTGTCACTATAACACACACATATAGGACCAGTTGCCTATTATGTCTTGGTACAGAATAAGTGCCACAATCTGTAAACAACCAAGATTAAAAATAAACATCAAAATGCATCAACAAATCAGCGTCGGAGTCAGCTTTTACATAATTTCAATGTCGATTTTCACACCAGAGTTAACAGCTATCACCGTTGTTGGGCTGCACTTGAACACTCCGAGCCAAGTACGACATTTGGCACAGTAGTAAGCGCTCGTGTGCGCAAGCTCACTCAATCTGCCGCACGTCACAGATGTGTGTGTCCTCGCCGACGAAAAAAAAAAACCTCGCCATGTCTCTCTCAACGAGAGCTACAGCTAGTCATCGATTTCAAAACAAGCGGAAAACTATAATTTCATACGGGTTCCGTTTTGAGTATGAAAAAAGAACAGCCTGGGGACGAATAAAACGGAAAGCTGGGAAAACAACCCGAAGGTTTGCTACGCACGGAAATGACCTGGCAAAATACACGACAACAGCTAATAATGTTAAAGGGCTGAGGACCGCCAACTCGGTCACTCATTGGAGCCTGTTCGATCCCACCCTCCCCCTCCCCACCCACCAACTACCCCACCAGCGCTGCTCCTTCCTTTACTATGCACCACCCAACACCCCTAGGCAACAGCCACGCAGGGAAAATATACCGGTACTGCGGAGTTTTACTGTTACCAACCATCATTTACCTGATAAATCAGTAAAAAAAATTGCACTGATTTCGACAAATTCTTATCGGATTCTTACGGTCGTTCCCTAACATAGCTTCTTCTTCAGAGCTTAACATTTGGTGGTGTTGCATGATGCAAAATTGAAAACTACCATTTACTTCATGTTGCCGTTTGTGAATTATAGAATGAAGTGCCACTGACACCGGATTATAGCTTCATTAACATATTTCACTTCAGAATTCCACTAACTGGGAAGACCTTGATATGTAAAAGAAAAACCCGCTAACTTTGTAACGACTATTTTATTGTCAGTTTATTTTATTACTTTTTTCACAAAAATACAAGGAAAACGCAAAAGCGTGTTTCTTTCTTCTAATTTACGTCACAACTGATGTGACAAGTCTTATTTCTTGAAAACTATGCCTGCTATCTTCTATTGCCGATAGCAGGCAGGAGCATCTCCACGGCATTCCAACGAGCGGAAATAATCCATGACATACGTAATATGCGCCCTTATAAGACGCGTATCTGCTACAACCACGACGCACTTGTATGACACAGACAGAACACCGACAAACGAAATCTCGCGCGTTCTCGGCATCTTCCACGCCTTCTCACATGTGTGCTGTCCCCTGTTACATCCGACTTAAAGCTGTGCTGTGACCCGATTAACAAAGTGGAAGGGCTGAAGGACCGTTATATCTGTTATATAAGCAAATTCTAAAATTGTTTGTTCGCCATGTCACATATCTGTAACGTCAAGAGGGGAACTGATACCAGAATGTTTTACGCTGCATGAAGGCAAAAAAAAGCGTGTTCGCTGTGAATGTATACGGAGGTGTGCAGCAACAAGCAGGACGTTTTGGCTACGTATAGTAGTGGGGCTTTTTAACACTGATTCCACACTCGGAAAGTGCTGGGGTCAAGTCCTCCATGGTCAGCGTGTATTTCTTGTCCTGCAACATAAAGCACATGTCTTTCCCGCACCCCACTTTGTTTTTCTTTTTTTTTAATTTAAATATGACAGCTCTCAACAGCTGGGCTAATACAAATTGTATACTACATGACTCACTCGACTCACGCCGTATTGTCAACATTGCTGTGAATACCTTCAGCCAATGCATCTCATGATTTGGAACGAGTCAAAATAACATTTTACAGTACCACGTTATTGCGCTCATCTCGCAAAAGTTTATTAGAGTGAACACTTGATTCAATTTTACAGTGCTGCATTTTCCTCACGTATTTTTTTTTTTAATTTTGAGGCTTGGATTTCATTTTACACTGTTACAATCATCTCGCCCTTCTATTTACAACTGACGCCTCAATTTACAGTGATACACCCACCTTGCCTTACTTTTTAGAGCTGATACCCGAAGATTTCAGTTTGCAGTGATACACCCACCTTGCCCTGCTTTTTAGAGCTGACGCCCGATTTCATTTTACAGTGATACACCCACCTTGCCCTGCTTTTTAGAGCTGACGCCCGATTTCATTTTACAGTGATACACCCACCTTGCCCTGCTTTTTAGAGCTGACGCCCGATTTCATTTTACAGTGATACACCCACCTTGCCCTGCTTTTTAGAGCTGACGCCCGATTTCATTTTACAGTGATACACCCACCTTGCCCTGCTTTTTAGAGCTGACGCCCGATTTCATTTTACAGTGATACACCCACCTTGCCCTGCTTTTTAGAGCTGACGCCCGATTTCATTTTACAGTGATACACCCACCTTGCCCTGCTTTTTAGAGCTGACGCCCGATTTCATTTTACAGTGATACACCCACCTTGCCCTGCTTTTTAGAGCTGACGCCCGATTTCAGTTTACAGTGATACACCCACCTTGCCCTGCTTTTTAGAGCTGACGCCTGATTTCAGTTTACAGTGATACACCCACCTTGCCCTGCTTTTTAGAGCTGACGCCCGATTTCATTTTACAGTGATACACCCACCTTGCCCTGCTTTTTAGAGCTGACGCCCGATTTCATTTTACAGTGATACACCCACCTTGCCCTGCTTTTTAGAGCTGACGCCCGATTTCATTTTACAGTGATACACTCACCTTGCCCTGCTTTTTAGAGCTGACGCCCGATTTCATTTTACAGTGATACACCCACCTTGCCCTGCTTTTTAGAGCTGACGCCCGATTTCATTTTACAGTGATACACTCACCTTGCCCTGCTTTTTAGAGCTGACGCCCGATTTCAGTTTACAGTGATACACCCACCTTGCCCTGCTTTTTAGAGCTGACGCCCGATTTCATTTTACAGTGATACACCCACCTTGCCCTGCTTTTTAGAGCTGACGCCCGATTTCATTTTACAGTGATACACCCACCTTGCCCTGCTTTTTAGAGCTGACGCCCGATTTCATTTTACAGTGATACACCCACCTTGCCCTGCTTTTTAGAGCTGACGCCCGATTTCATTTTACAGTGATACACCCACCTTGCCCTGCTTTTTAGAGCTGACGCCCGATTTCATTTTACAGTGATACACTCACCTTGCCCTGCTTTTTAGAGCTGACGCCCGATTTCATTTTACAGTGATACACCCACCTTGCCCTGCTTTTTAGAGCTGACGCCCGATTTCAGTTTACAGTGATACACCCACCTTGCCCTGCTTTTTAGAGCTGACGCCCGATTTCATTTTACAGTGATACACCCACCTTGCCCTGCTTTTTAGAGCTGACGCCCGATTTCAGTTTACAGTGATACACCCACCTTGCCCTGCTTTTTAGAGCTGACGCCCGATTTCATTTTACAGTGATACACCCACCTTGCCCTGCTTTTTAGAGCTGACGCCCGATTTCATTTTACAGTGATACACCCACCTTGCCCTGCTTTTTAGAGCTGACGCCCGATTTCATTTTACAGTGATACACCCACCTTGCCCTGCTTTTTAGAGCTGACGCCCGATTTCATTTTACAGTGATACACCCACCTTGCCCTGCTTTTTAGAGCTGACGCCCGATTTCATTTTACAGTGATACACCCACCTTGCCCTGCTTTTTAGAGCTGACGCCCGATTTCATTTTACAGTGATACACTCACCTTGCCCTGCTTTTTAGAGCTGACGCCCGATTTCATTTTACAGTGATACACCCACCTTGCCCTGCTTTTTAGAGCTGACGCCCGATTTCAGTTTACAGTGATACACCCACCTTGCCCTGCTTTTTAGAGCTGACGCCCGATTTCATTTTACAGTGATACACTCACCTTGCCCTGCTTTTTAGAGCTGACGCCCGATTTCATTTTACAGTGATACACTCACCTTGCCCTGCTTTTTAGAGCTGACGCCCGATTTCAGTTTACAGTGATACACCCACCTTGCCCTGCTTTTTAGAGCTGACGCCCGATTTCATTTTACAGTGATACACCCACCTTGCCCTGCTTTTTAGAGCTGACGCCCGATTTCATTTTACAGTGATACACCCACCTTGCCCTGCTTTTTAGAGCTGACGCCCGATTTCATTTTACAGTGATACACCCACCTTGCCCTGCTTTTTAGAGCTGACGCCCGATTTCAGTTTACAGTGATACACCCACCTTGCCCTGCTTTTTAGAGCTGACGCCCGATTTCATTTTACAGTGATACACCCACCTTGCCCTGCTTTTTAGAGCTGACGCCCGATTTCAGTTTACAGTGATACACCCACCTTGCCCTGCTTTTTAGAGCTGACGCCTGATTTCAGTTTACAGTGATACACCCACCTTGCCCTGCTTTTTAGAGCTGACGCCCGATTTCATTTTACAGTGATACACCCACCTTGCCCTGCTTTTTAGAGCTGACGCCCGATTTCAGTTTACAGTGATACACCCACCTTGCCCTGCTTTTTAGAGCTGACGCCCGATTTCATTTTACAGTGATACACCCACCTTGCCCTGCTTTTTAGAGCTGACGCCCGATTTCATTTTACAGTGATACACCCACCTTGCCCTGCTTTTTAGAGCTGACGCCCGATTTCATTTTACAGTGATACACCCACCTTGCCCTGCTTTTTAGAGCTGACGCCCGATTTCAGTTTACAGTGATACACCCACCTTGCCCTGCTTTTTAGAGCTGACGCCCGATTTCATTTTACAGTGATACACCCACCTTGCCCTGCTTTTTAGAGCTGACGCCCGATTTCATTTTACAGTGATACACCCACCTTGCCCTGCTTTTTAGAGCTGACGCCCGATTTCATTTTACAGTGCTGCAGAGCGTCGTTAACAATGTCGGAGATAAACTTCTGCGAAGCCAGCGAGATCAAACGTACTCTACAAAATCAACAAGTCTTCTGCTAATGCATCAGCCAAAGAAAACATCCGCATCCTCTCTTCTTCTTGCCCCCCCCCTCCCCTCCCCCCACCCCCCTCAACCTTCTATTTTACCCTTTAATCCAAAATAACTGCCACAGGAATCAATAATCAGATCATCTCACTTTGTGCACTCTCCGTAAAATACCCAATCCATACAGCGGGACCAAATGCCGTGTGCCACAACCCCTCCCACCACCCAACCCACCCCGTAAAATACTCAATCCGTACAACGGGACAAAATACGACAGACCACAAGACGCTCCAGTACATCGCCACATGTTCTCCCAAATAACCCCCTCCCTCCCCTCCCCCCTCCCCCTACCCACCCCGTAAATTCAACTGAAACAAGCCATCGTCGAAGGCCCAGACCCCAACCGGACACAACAAGTCGCCATTTTGGCAATTTTTTTACCGATTTGAAAAATAACACGACGATGCACAACTTCAATATATATATATATATATATATATATATATATATATATATATATATATATACACTGTGAAAGGTAGCATATGCCTAGGATAAATAGTTTCGGAGAACTTGCGTGGAAACCACCCAAGTCTTGCAACAGAGTTATCTAATAATTTGGCAAATTTTGACAAGTCGCCATTTTGGCAATTTTTTACCGATTTGAAAATAACACGACGTTTCACAACTGCAATATATATTTTCACCGTGCAAGGTAGCATATGCCTAGGATTAATAGTTTCGGAGATCTCGTCTGGAAAGCACCCAAGTCTCACATTGCAGGTATCTCAAGAGATCACAATTTTTTATAAGTCGCCATTTTGTTAATTTTTGGCCGATTTGAAAAATAACACGTTGCGCAACTTCAATATATATATTTTCACTGTGCACGGTAGCATATGCCTAGGATTAATAGTTTCGGAGATCTCGTGTGGAAAGTACCCAAGTCTTACATTGCAGTTATCTCAAAAGATCGCAGTTTTTGACAAGTCGCCTTTTAGGCAATTTTTGGCCGATTTAAAAAATAGCACGACGTTGCACAACTTCAATATATATATATTCACTGTGCAAGGTTGCATATGCCTGGGGAAAATACTTTCGGAGAACTTGCGTGGAAATAAAACAGCATTGAAAGGTTGACACACCGACGGACAGACGGATGGACAGATGGCAATCCTATAGACCCCCGGGCTTTCCCGTTTGGGGTCTAATAACTGCTAGGTTCAGTAAATCACATCCTTCACGCACGCGCATTATTGACAAATCGTCACCAGCAAGAACTCGACAATCGTCTCTTGATCACATTCTACACTTACCAAAAACACTGCGTAAAAAGCATTTGCTGCTTTATATGAAAAACTTAAAATCTTCTTACAGTATTAAACAATGGTCAAGTTGTGCAATTAAATTCGCGTAGCTGTTGCAGACTTTTGTGCAGGCGAGATTTTATTTTGGACATGAAGGCTTCGGGTGTGATCGTTTTGTATTTAGTATCGACCGCTTTCACCAGTGGTGAATGTTGTGTTGGATAATTGGAACGTGACTTACATTCTTGGGTCGGTCGCCTCAAAACCGGCTCTGTTGAGATAATACGCCGTCACCGAATCGGGAATCTACAACAAGTGAACGAGAATATTTATCTGAATGGCTTGAGCTAGACTTGCTGCTCACCAGTAAGCAATTTCTGTGGTGGCTTCGTAAGGGGGGTGGGTTGGTTTATCCCACCGTATATCCCACCAAAACTATCACGTCTGGTCAAAACTAGAGGATTACGTCATCTCTGCCACCATGACTCAGCTTTATACTAGTACCGAATTAACATCAACTCTTCGCCACGCGTTCACAAGAAGTGCATCACGTTCGCGCACACTATACACCAATCAAAATGTGCCGCCGTTCAATTCGTTAAATTTTTCACAGCTAATTACTTTCTCATGTGAAACACTGTTGTATCTGGTGCATAAGATCTTCACGTTAACTCGAAATATTCAATATTTCTTTGTTACAAGACTTAACTAGCGTTTTTATAAAAAAAAATGCCAAACTAGTCGACTTTTGCGTTCCAGTTAACATTAAAAAATTACTGACTCGGAAATCGACCAATCAGATTGCGGCATTTACCCAAGTCATGTACCAATAAGATACATCGGTTACTCTTACAATTTTCCTGAGCAGTTTAAGTATTAGATTATCCGCTCCCGTGCGTTTACTGTGTGCTTGTTGTTTCGTATCACCGCATAATTCGAATACTTTGACCGCTAACACGGGGTAAAATCATTGGCAAGCATCTACTGCGCGTTGCTCTGGGTTTCGTACTCCGGGAATCTTTGGAAATTTGAGGGTGTGCAAACGAACAAAAGACAGCCTACCGTGGGCGTGTAGTCCTCGAGCTGCGCCACAAAGTCGCTGAGGGGCACACCGGAAGTCTTGCCTTCGTCCTTGACCGACGACATTGACGTATCCATAGCGTCGCGGCCCTGCTCAGACATCGCCGCGGTCTGTGACTGCGTGACTAGAGACTAACTAACAAGCAAGCTGAAAAAATCCGCAAGCGAAATAAATTGTGAGATAATTTTCCCAAGTATATGGTTGCCAAGGACATTCAATCATAAATTGAGTAAAGCAGGTTTCGGTCTATCGATATCAAATTTCCCATTCTACCACACTTCCCAATTTCCAGTCTGGAACTTGTATAAAGGGGAGAAGAACGAATGCTAACAGTAGATCTAAACTGGTGAAGTTGAAAAGAACATCTTCCTTTGCTTAAGACAATTTTTACATACCAAATATCGCAAGATAAGGAATATTTGAATCCAAAGACTTGGCAAATGTGCATCTGGAGTACTAAGTTTTAAAAAGAAGTTAACATTCTGTTGTCATCAGTTATGATCTACGCTAACCAATTCATCTCCTCTCCCTCGTACCCCTTTTATTAACTCTAAGAAGCGGTACGCTACAGTGTTTCGATGATATGGAACCCATTCAACATTGTGCTTGGTTTGCATAAAGGGTACACTAGCGATGAACTTATCAACAAATGTTTGTATAACAGGGACTTGCACGTAAGATTCGTGCCTCAGAACATGTGAAGTTGATCCCTATTAGCGGAACAATGGAAAGCATCGTAGCTCTGACAGAAGGTTATATCGAGTACATGTCAGAAACAGCTGGCTCGGGGCTACCCTTTTGTAGCCCACTACGAGGTGAGAGATTAAAGATTGGGCGACAATTTATAGTTTTTATTACCTAATTTTTTTTGTGTACCGCAGCGCAACTTCACCGAGCAACATGTAAAAGAACAGGCAAAAACGCTTATAATCTTTAACTTTTAAGCAATTACAAGCTCCTACAATTTATGCACTAATGAAAAGATAGATAGACATCTCTTGTTGATTTCAGGCACATAAATGGACACTCTTCACAGTTTCCTCATGCTGATATGGTGATTGGGAAAATATAAATGCTTGCATCAGTTGCAGGAGTACCCGCAATGAGACAGAAACAATGAATCAACTGACTACCCATTTCTTTATGTATCGTTTATTACAATTAAACAGAAGAAACCTCTTGTTTTTAACAATGAATAATACAAAAAATGTCCTGATAAATATATGAATTTGTCAATTACACCCGACATGTTTCATAACATAGTTTTTGCTCTATCCATATTGTGTTATCACCCAAGGGTTCAATTTTACATTTCCGCCGATACTACCTTGCTCACCTCGCAGTAAACTGGAATTTTGCTAATTTCTGCAATTTTTCTGTCACTTCTTTATCCAAACTTAATTCAGTCCAAACGCCAAAACCTTTCCGCAAAATTCAGTATCCAAGCCAAATCACATTTTGGGCGTTCTGAATAAAATGTGCAAAAATACTGCGTTTCGAATGAGCGGATTCGTACTTATACTTTTGCCGAAAAGTTTCTGCGTTTCGACTGAATTCAGTTGGGATAAGGATAAAAAAAAATAAAAAAAACTGGCAAAACTCCATTCTGCCAGAAACACATTCACATGTTGGCTATTAAAGGCAGGGCTGGAAAAAAATCATGATTTTTTATTTTTTTGATTTAAATCTGATTTTTTTGATGTTTATGATTTAAATCAATTTCAGGTTCAATTCTTCATTTATTGAGCGACCGGTAGCAAAACGCCAGTTTCCAGCGTTTTCCACTCCCGAGATTTGTTCAATTAACAATCGAAAAAGCAGTGATATGGGGGGGGGGATTTAAATAACCTCGCTCGACGCATAACACTAAGACTTTATGTACAAGCACACGCGGTTGAGAGAAAGGCCGGAGTACGTTTGAAATATCGATGCTACCGGGGGTTTCTGAAGATTAGTTTGCGATTACATATCCACTACAGAGTACTTGCTCAAACGGTCATAAAAAATACTATGAGACAAGGGTTTCTTTTCCCACACCACAGGCAGTTACCTGCTTAAAGCGTGCCGCCCTAACTAAACCCCTTCTGCCCACCTCGGAGGCTCATGTGCACTAACAAGCGTACCCTATGAAATGCTTTGTTTAAACAAAGACGTCTCCAAGTGCCTTCAGTGAACACAGTCTGAATGACACACATTTTAAATATAAAAAAAAAGTAAATTAAAAAAAATTTTAAAAAATCAAAAATCGTGATTTTTTACGTTGATTTAAATCACGATTTAAATCATGATTTAAATCAACTGATTTAAATCATACCAGCCCTGATTAAAGGGGCTGAATAATATGTAAAATAGTTTTTAAAAGATTATAAGATGGCTTTTTAAATTCGAAAGTGTGCATGTTGAAAGAAAATAAGAATTTTGATGTTTTCCCCTTATCATTTCTTTATAATTTTATCTTTAAAAAATTGCAATCGAAACGACACGACCATCGGAAAGATCAGAAAGTACGAACTGGCTTATGAAAACTAACCGGGTTAAAAATGAAAGAAATGATTGAGAAATTTCGCCTGAAGCTCGAATTTCTCTTGCACCAAAGAGAAAACGTATTTTTAACAACCCATATGCTATTTTTAAAATTTATTAAAGGTTTAAACAAATAATCCAAATCACACGTTGGGTGTCGAATAAAATGCGCAAAAATTTGGCATTTCGAGTACAAACTCACCGGGTAAAAAATGAAAGAAATTACAGAGATATTTCGCCTAAATATTAAATTTCTCTGGCACCAAAGAACAATCGTGTTTTTAACAACCCCCATCCTAATTTAAAAACTAATTAAAAGCTCTAACAAATAAGCCAACTGACACTGGGCGTTCCGACTAAACTACGCAAAAATTCAGCGAATCGAGTACAAAGTAACCGGGTAAAAAATGAAAGAAATGATAGAGAGATTTCGCCTAAATGTCAAATTTTTTTTGCACCAAAGAGCAATCGTGTTCTCAACAACCCCTATGCTATTTTAAGAATTAATTAAAAGTTTTAACAAATAGTTTTAAGTTTCAATTTCTTCTATGTTCCGAGTATGAGCTGTTTTTTTGTTGTATTTCTTCTATATTTTTCTATCTTTCCTTTCACTTCTTTTACCCGGTTCCTTCGCAGTCGAAATTCACAATTCTTGCGCATTTTATTCGAAACACCCAAAGTGTTATTTGGCTTGTAGTTTTCAGTTTCAGCTTCTGTTATGTTCCGAGTATGATCTGTTTTTTGGTACCACTCCTTCGATCATTTCTTTCATTTTTTTACTCGTAATTCTTGCGCATTCGATTATGCTTACATATGTTACAGCGGACCTGTCAAATCAGCGACTTTACAAAGCCACTGAAATTTTCAGCGGCTTTGTAAAGTCGCTGGTTCACTTAGCGGCTACAAATCCGCTGGTTTTAGAGCTCGAAAATTTGACAATTCCGCTGAAATGATAAAGTAGAAAGAGCATAGGACTATTTCTATGAAACAGGTTATTTACACACCATTTTAGTCGTTTCACCACGATTAATAATAAATGAAATTATGAGAGAAATTATACATTCTTTTAATATATGACACATATTAATACATGTCATTCACGCACCATCTTATGGTCATTTCGACAAGATTAGAACCTGTTTGTAATTGTTTTAAATCATTCATTCTTCTGAGAGACAGTACATTAAATTTAGAGTCAATTAAAGCCAGGGATGTCTTTGTTTCACAATCATAGGATATCAGCGAAATCATAATTGCAATTTTACCACTGCACAGATCGCACTTATGCTTTAAGCAAACTGAATTGCCTGACATGAAATAAGTATTTGTTTTTTTGGTTTTTTTTTTGTATAAATTGTATAAACCGGCGATTATATTTTCAGATTTATCACGAAAAACGATAATTGCACTTTTGTTGTTCCAGTAAGTTTGCAAAGAAACTCATCACAAAGAATGGATCTGTTCTTTTGGTCTTATTGTTCTGTTAAGGAAACCAACATTTCATTAGCTTTTGTTTTGCCAAGAATCTCCCACTCCCAACAGAGTAAATATATCTTTTGGGTTCCGGACAATACCCCCGGGACAATTCCCCCGCCAATAACCCCCCACCCCTCCACACCAACCCCCCCCCCCCCCCCCCCAGGAGCATACACTGCGTGCTAATATCCACCCCTAACCGGAATATTTCCAGTTTTCAACGTTACAACAAAATGAAAAGAAAAAGTATAGTGACCTGTTTTATTTCTCTCCAACACTATGTTTAATCTTCACATCGATATATCGAGTTTGCGTCTTATTCACAGTCAAACCTGCAAGTTCATCGTCCACATCTTTCAAAACTGAATATTGTGCGCTATTCCGCGAAGGTAGTCCAGTATGTTGCGGTTTGCGAAGTCGCCAACAATGTTCCTAATTTGTGAATTAATAATTGTAATTATGAAAAGTATGAATTAAATTGCATTTATAAACCTGTCCCAGACCCATAACTTTTCAACTCCTGGTAATGGTAATTGCATTTTTCTTACCAAGTTATGAGAATTAACCAAAACGCCAAATATTTTTACTGGATAATGATTTCAGCAAACCAAATAAGTACAGTCAATAGACAAAATTGTTCGTCACCTTGTACGAGTTCGCGTTGGGTACCGCGTGTGTTCTATATTAGGACGTTGTATTTTAATACTTGACAAAGTAATTGTTACGTCATGAGTGACTGTATCCATAGTAAAATCAATGCAGATTACGTTCTTATAAGTATTGTGACAAGTTGTTTTGATTTTACATGTAAAATTTTAGCATATAAAGATGGCTTCTGGTAGGAAGGAATATGGAAGTGAACTGAAACAAAAAATTGTAGAAAGTTATAAACGCAACAGAAATACTTCAGAATTGGCAAGAATTTTTAATATACCTCGGACTACAATTTGTAGTATTTTTAAAAAATTTGAAAAAGAAGGTGTTGAAAATCGTACTGGGAGAGGAAGGAAAAAATTAGTTCCTGAAAGAGACAAATACCAAACTTTCCCGGATCATTAAAGCAAATAGAAGACAAACTTTGGTGGACATAACTGGTGTATTTAATGAACAAAAATCACATAAATTTTGTACTAGAACTATCAGAAGAAATATTAATAGTTTAGGGTATCGACGGAGGTCCAGCAAAAAACAATGCTCAGTTACAGATATCAACAAGAAAAAAGAATCAAATGTTGCAAAGAAAGAAAACATTGGTCAGTTGCTGGACAGTGGAAAAATTGGATTTTTAGTGATGAAAGTCAAATAGTTTTGGGAAGTGATGACCGTATTTATGTCTGGAAAAAAATGCGACGAAAAGTAAAACCCCCAACTCGTGTGCCCTATACCTCGTCACAGAATTAGTTTAATGATCTGGGGATGTGTTACTTATCAAGGGGTAGGAACAATTACCAAAGTTGAAGGTACAATAAATGGTCAAAAATACATAGATATACTAGACGAAAACCTTTGGCCTGTAATTGCACAGCATTTCACTCAAAACAATTATGTATTTATGGATGACAATGCACCGGTTCACAGAGCTCGAATTGTACAAAATTTTGTAATGGAAAACAATATCAATACGACAGAGTGGCCAGCACAATCCCCAGATTTAAATATAATAGAAAATATGTGGTTATATACCAAAAGAAAGCTACAAGAAGCCGTAAATCGAATACACAACCAGACAGAACTAATGGCTGAAATCAGACACATCTGGGAAAACACACCACAAACCCGAATTCAATGTTTATACGACACTATTCCCGATCGTATTTCGGAAGTAATAAAAATGAAGGGCAATTAGACCAAATATTAAGGTAAGACAATTTTCTATTGCATTACCAGAGGATATTGAATTCAGAATGAAAACAATACCAATGCGCCGCTATTTTGTAAAATGACGAACAATTATGTCCATTGACTGTAACTCCGGAGTGATGTTCTATAAAAAGGCATGAAATCTACCAAATCGATAGCTCCAAGAAGCGATACTCTACAAAGTTTCCGGGCACCGCTTCAAAGCCTCGCTATATAACGATAAGCAAGTCAACTGCGCTCGCTCTGAGGCACCCCTGTGGCTACTTTATGCGCGATTCAACGACCCACAAGTCCTTATTGGCATTTACTAAAGGCCCTCAAAGTACAACGGTAATGATTTACAACTTCTGTGTTACGCTTTCTTTAAAAGAAAATAACACAGAAATAACCACGATTCTCCTGCAATAATTGACATTTGTTGGTATACAGAGATCATACTTTATTACGTGAAAGAAAAACAATAATTTTTGCAATTATCCACCAAAAACTTTGGAACCGATATTTCAAAAAGAACGTAAAAAAATAAAACGTCAAATATTATGCGTATACAAAATAAATTTATACCTAACTCCGCATTTATCAACTATTTTAGTATATATTTTAAAATAAACTATGACCCCTTTATTTAAATGTTTGGTCATCTGACTTTAGTCATGTGACATTTAAAGGCCGGCATGTTAACAAACATTTGACAGCTGTGTGCGGAAGTTAATTTTTCTGCACTTTTATGAACAAATAAGAAATATGCAGCTCACTAAAAATTGTGCCTATTTTGCAAAAAGGGTATTTTGTGCGTGAACTTTCAGTAAATGTTTGAAAAAATTGAGGCTGGGGTGCAGAATTCTTGCCTCAGAACATTCAAAGTTGATCCCTATTAGCGTAACAATGGAAGGCTTCGTAGCTCTGACAGAGAGATATACGATGTTATAAAAGTCAGAACTACTCGGAGCTACCAAATCGACAGAAAATCAAATAAATAAAAATTATCAGAAAATCAAATAAATAAGACAAATCAAATATGGTGTACAAAGTTGCACGTGATGTACTCGTAGAGTAAAAAAAATTGAAAAATTCAAGGTTTTGTAAATGAAAATTAAATTCACATTTTAATCATAAATTATAAACAGTGAATGATATGGTATGAATCGCCTGTACTTGTAAAGTCTATGCACTGCGTTCAATAATAAATGTTGAAAATAAAGCCCTTTAGTTGTACTTTTAAAACTGCTCTTTCTACTTTACCATTTCAGCGGAATTGTCAAATTTTCGAGCTCGAAAACCAGCGGCGCTAAAAAAATCCAGCAGTTTTGCAAAAACCAGCGACTTTACAAAGCCGGAAATTTCAGCGGCTTTGTAAAGTCCCTGATTGAACAGATCCGTTGTAACATATATATATATATATATATATATATATATATATATATATATATATATATATATATATATATATATATATATATATATATATGGTTACCTAAAAAGTAAAAAGATCTTGGGCGAAAATATAGAATCTGCGGTTGCATTCGTTTTGTTCTGTTTTCTAACCCTTCAACAAACAAAAAAAAAAACTCCAGGACTTCAATAACCAGGAATGGGAAATAACTTTTTAATTTGTTAAAACCTTGTATAAACATAAACTGAATGAATAAACTTATTGATCCTAATAAATAACGGTTACAATAAGGACGGTACATAATGTAGAGCAATTTTGCAATAGATAAGGACACGATCACCAAAAATTGTTTGATATCTTATTGATAAATTATGTACCATTGTATATTGTCCGTCTCATAGCATACTGGTATCAAAAGCAAAGTATATCTATAAGATGGGGTCAAATTGTCTCATCAGAATTCAATCTTACCAATGGAGTCAGGCAAGGTGTTGTTTAATCACCGTTTCTTTTTAATATATATGTAAATGACATCAGTAGGAAATTGAATAATGTAACAATTGGTTGATTTCTAGGAGTTCAATTGATAAATCACATATGTTATGCAGATGATTTAGTAATCTTAGCACCATCTCCTGAGGGCTTACAGAAGTTAGCTAATGTGTTACAATTGTGGTAATAATTTAGACATATCTTTCAATGAAACAAAAACAAAATCTGTCATATTTAGAAATAAATAGAATAAAGAAATTGAATACAAAAATATAACTTTAGGACATCAAAAAATAATGTATTGTAACATGCAGGAGTACCTAGGCCATATTTTTTGCGTTGATCTTAGTGATGAAGAGGATATTAAGCGAGAAACCAGAGTTATATACTCTAGGGGTAATGCAATAATAAATAAATTTAATCACTGTTCAGAAGATGTAAAAACTATCTTGTTCAAAACATATATCAGTAACTTTTATACTTCCCAGTTGTGGTCGTGTTATAAGAAAGGGACTATGTATTAGTTCAGAATTGCTTATAATAATCTTTTTCGTGCATTTTTCAATTTACATAGAAGATGTAGTATATCATTCGAAATGGAATTACGTAATATTAGACAATATGATGAAGTTATGAAAGTATATTAAAAGTACATACAGAAGGTTACATGAATCAGAAAAAGCAATTCTGCGATCATTACGCACCAGTGATATCATGAGAAAATCTAATTTAATGCGAAAATGGTATAATGTGTCGTATAAAGTATATGTATAGTAAATATGTTGATAATGTATCTTTCACTGTAAGGCATTGTGAAGATTCAAAATATACTCCTCGAGTCTGAAACAAAGCAATAAATAAAAAAAAAATAAATAAAAACAATGACTGATTGATTCCTGACACTAAAACCTCTCAGTTGAATCAAAGAGTCATACAAGGGGAAGAATGATACCACGTCGTGGTTTAAAATTTATTTTTTTTATTAATCAAGAGCTGTCGTATTTGCAACACCGAGTTTGTTAGTTACTTAAATATGTGTGACCGAAATGCTTACCAATATGTTCATTTTACTCCCCAGCTGCAGAAGTTAATATAAATGAACAACCTATTCCTCAAGTGAAGGGCACAAATGCTCGAGATTTGCTAGATAAATAACAAAATACTACACGCTCAATCTTCTCTTCACATGTGGTTCATTTGCAAGTTAACTGGGTTTTAGTAAAGAACAGATACGTCAAGGAATATATTAGAGGGTCCTCAAGGTCGGAAATATTACCAGAGGTCTTATATAAGGGAATGGTAGGAACGGGCAAAAAAGACCTGAGATCGCATGCGCAAAATAACATAAACAGATAGTTTACTTCCGAATCATGGTAGCCTTTAAGCTTTGTCGCAGCATTGTAATTTTAAGAGTATTTGAATTTAAACTGATATATGTTTGTGAAAACAGTTATATTCAGTATGTACTGCCTTTAGCTTTAACTAATTTTGGATCTCCGGTGCGATGTTTCTTTTGTTTAGCGAGAGATAATGCAAGTAATTCTGCATAGATTTCACTGTTTCCTTTTGAATTCCTTTTGTTTTATGGATTTGCATTACTTGGCAGGATTATTGGTACTTTGAAAGTACTCTAGGTGTGTAAAAGTACAAACCAAGTACCGTATTGAGTACCTTGGTACTTAAAAGAACATGCTGAGTAAATTCCGTATTTTCCAGTTCTCCGGGTATTTATCCTGGTATATAGGGTACCTAATAATATTTTCCGGGTACCTTAGGTACTTGATGATTTTTCCGGTGTTTTATTGGTACCTAAGGTATGTAATGAGTACCTAATTTGTTAGGTGAGAATATTGGCATTTGTGAGCATGTCTTGGGTGGAAATTTCCGGGTATATTCCAGTTTTCCTAATACTTGAGGTACTTAGTGATGTTTTCAGGCTACTTAAGATACTTTATGATTTTTCCAGTGTTTTATGGGTACTTGAGTGCCTAATCTGTCAACATTTTTCCGAGTACTTGAGGTATCTAATGATGTTTTCTAGATACTTAAGGTACTTGATAATTTTTCCGGTTTTTTTCGGGTACTTAAGGTACTTGATGATGAGTGCCTAATTTGTTAGCATTTGTGAAAATGTCTTGGGTAGTATCTCCCGGGTAATTACAAGTTTTCCAGCATTTTTTCCCCGTGTACTTGAGGTACCTAATGATGTTTTCCGAGTACTTAAGGTACTTGATAATTTTTCCGGGTTTTTTTGTTTACTTAAGGCACTTGATGATTTTTCGTTTTTGTTATGGATTTCTTAAGGTACGTAATGAGGGCCTAATTTGTTAGCATTTGAGAACATGTCTTGGGTGGAAATTCCCGGCTATTTTCCAGGTACTAGAGGTATATAATGATGTTTCCGGCTACTAAAGGCACTTGATGATTTTCCGGTGTTTTCATGGGTACTTTAGGAACGTAATGATGCTGGCATTTGTGAACATGTCTTGGGTGGAAATTCCCGGGTATATTTCCAGGAACTAGAGGTACTTAATGATGTTTTCCGGGTACTTACGGTACTTGATAATTTTTCCGGTGTTTTACGGGGCTTTTTCAGCGCGTACGGTATAGAAATGCGACATTTGTGGACATGTTAACACTCTTAATTCTGAAGTGTTTTGTTTTCGGTATATTTAATAGTACTCTAGGTAATTAAATAGTGCTCTATGTAATTACTAATTACTTTTATTGTATAAAAAACACCCTGCAAAATGGATGGCATAGTGGTTTTCTGTGTACTTGTCTTTTGTTCACATTTGTCCAACGAGAAAAAGCAACTTTTGTGAACGTAATAAACCCGTAATTTAGTTTATTGCATTATTTAGTTTATAGTACTTGTTGTAATAATAGGACTTACGTCGTAACTGTTATATACCCCAAAAGACTCACCTGTCTGCAGATAACAACGAATGTTTCTAGCCCAGCTTCCATATTGTTTTTGCTTAGTTTAAATATGGCGTCGCAGGTTCGATGAGAAAACGACTGAAAATGCAATTTTTTACCATACAATTTTTTCAATTTTTTCTGTTGTATATCTAATATATATTTAAAAAAATATGGTGTATTTTTTTAATTTTAGAAACAATTTTTATTAATTAGGTCATGGTAATATTTCCGGCCTTGCGCCTGTTCATTGTTAGGTGCCCCACGAATACATCCACGAGAAGATATTTCAGTTTATCTAGTAAATAAAATACTTCTTAATGCAGTGGTTAAAAGAACTCAAAGGTGCTTCCATAATCTGGGAAAAAACTAGTTTCTTCTACTGTCTTTTGAAAGAAAAATCGGTATTTATAGGATGAATATATCAGAACAGTTATTTGTTATGTTTAAAAACCATATGAAAAGAAATCATAGAAAGGTCTATTCGAAAACAAACTATCATGAGAAAACATGGTAAAATACGATATATTAAATTAAGCTATTAAATCAACCAGTAGATCCCAAGGCCATAAATGCAAGAATTCAGTGCATTGAACAGTATCCATAAGGCGAAGTTTCAACGACTATTGTAGCACGACGCAACACTTATAGGAGGCAGGCAGGGGACTACTATTGTGTTTGGTGGTTAGCGAGAGAATAAAGCGATGCTAACATCGGATGTCTTCATGTCCTTCAAAATTTACACAGTTATGAATATCTAAACTATATCCAATAGCAAGATAAACATATATTCATATTAATTCATCATTTTATCTTTCAATTAATTAGCTATATTCCGAAGTTTATAATGAAATAGCTTTCATCCTCTCCAGTTTACGTGTACTCGAAGAAAACAGAACTTGCGGTAACGGATATAAGAATACACTGGGCAAATTTGGTATTTTCAGTATTTACATGAAAAGTTTAACTTAGGTGATATGATTAACAAAATTAATAATAATGAATTTAATATGAAATACTTTTTGCGATATTTATGTGACTTTTAATTTAAAAAGTTTTTAACTGTTTTTCCATACGTAAAAAGTATAGCAATGCTGATCTCTCATTTGTCAAAATTAAATTGAATGTCATGCGATATAATTTATAACCAATTACACACCTTGTTAGGACGATTCTTCAGTCAATCTATTATATTACATTAGAATTCTGTTATGCTTTCTCTTCAACTTTCTGACGCAAAATGAATTACGACACATTAACTGAAACATTTATATGGCAATTTCAACATAGAATTTTCGGTAAAAAGTTATATATATATATATATATATATATATATATATATATATATATATATATATATATATATATATATATATATATATATATATATATATATATATATATATATATATGTATTTACAGAATCAGAGAATATTCTTTGTGCACCACAGAAATATTAACTATTTATAGAGAATTTAATTGATAAATACAACGTAATTGTTAAATACATTAATGATAATGATATACGAAAGAAATGCTCCGGGACCGTATCAAAAAGTATACTTTTGGATGCCCCATGTTTTACAGAGCTAACTTTTTAGGTCGTCTTTTTGATCTTCTGACATCTGGAACTATACTTGGTTTTTTGGATTAACAGCTGCAGATAAGACGAACAATTTCATTAACGCAATTGGTTGTTGGGATTTAGGAGTGCAATTGTAACACTTTTCTTTTCAGGTTTTTGGATGACGGGGGAGGAAGCTGCATCGCAATTTTGCATACGTCTCTCAAGAAATTCGTTTCACAACTGGTTATTAAAATGTCTGGTGGAATAAATGGAACTATACAAAGCGTGCTAGATGCCATGCAACTACGGTCTAAGGAGATCCGGCATATGATTTTAAGGCTCCTCCAGTCAATGGTGTAGCTTGTTACCTTCAGCTATGCTGAGGTTTAGGTTGTTGAATTACACTAGTACCTAGAAAACTTTTTTCCCGTAACTGGGCAAAACGACCCCGGACACTACTGTGACTCTGACTCACAAGCACATAGTCAATGTTAAAGTTAGCGCTCAAGTAGTTGCGTATCACCTGACAGCATTGGACAGCCTGCGTTGGTTCGTGCCCCAAGGAAAAGTATTGTATTTATCAAGTACTGTAAAAATGAAATTGCGGCTGTTTTTGTTGCTGTGTTTCCGTCAATGTTCCAGCTGTATTGTCATCAGGTGCTCCCTGACTAGAACATGGCGTTTGATGATGCAAAAAAGTGAAACTCAGTGCTGGAACGGTAGGTCAAAGCCGTTAGAGCTGATGGAACGTGCGCACAAGTAGGGCCATGACGACAGTTCGTTCCCACGACGCAGGTAAGTAGGGAGGCAGTGTCCAACAATGTGGGCTGTCAAGCCAAATTCGCCACAAGGCAAGGCAATGACACCCCTGATAGACGACCAAATCCCTAATTTTCTTAACAGTCAGTCAGGCGAGAACCAGAGCACTGACCATATCATTGTGGGCATGGGATTGAAATGTACTCGATACACATGGCGTGGCAGCTAAATGCACTAGCTGAAATGGCTTTCATAAGGGCAAAGCCTTCCGAGCAGCGATTTAGGAATCTCCGCGGGGGACTCCGATGGTGGTCGGGCTCTCGAACTACATGGAAGACTAGATATATGAATCGGCACCAGAATTGTTTTAAAACGTATGCGGAAATTTGTTTTCAGAACCCAATAGCCATACATTGATACTAGAATAAAAACGTTTATTTAGCAAAATATCCCGCTATTTTCTATACATAAATGACTACATAAAAAGAGTTTCCGTCCATAAGTTGAGTGATACCATCATACCTGGCAAGTAGATAGTTTTGAAGATGGTAGTATAATAATTTGAGGAGCAATAAAGTTTGGTTGGAAATCAAGCTCTCGTTTAAAAGACGTTGATTTAGCCACATGGCAATATATCGAAGCAGCTTTACAAAGTAAAACACTGCTATCTTCAGTATCACAGTATCACAATCTGTTGGGAATACATGACGCCAATGTCCTGGACTGCCGGAGTCTGTAGGGATGTTCGCTGACAAACCCTTCGCTTAAGATGATGTAATTGACGTATTACGCCGATATAAAACGCGCTATACAAAGACGTTGCTGTGACATTACATAATTTTTCGAGATAGTTTTATGTTATATGTTTATGAAACCTGTAGATTTGGAAAGTCCATATCAAAACTATATTTTTGTGTAAATTAAAAAAACTGCTTTTGAGATATCAACTTTTTATTGTGTTTTACTTTCCTAGGTCTATTATTTGCAAGCATTCTCTGCAGAGACTTTTTTCATGCTTAACCACTTAGGTCTCACAGCAGTTGTAGAGTCAGATGTAGGTAGTGGTTATACTGCTCCAGCATGGCGTCTTTCCTTCCTACCACCCCACAGAGATGCGTTTGGCAAGAAAAATAGTGTGGGAGTGCAGTTAAGTATCTGGTATGTATCCCGCGTAGGAGGGCCTATTGTTCTTACGAGTGACCATTGTCTGCCATGTGCAAATGTTACACATCACAGCCAGTTTCACCTTACATTTTCCCTTTGCATCATGTGTAGGAGGTGTAATATTTCAGACGTCTACCCACGTTCTCGGGAGACCTGGCTTTCACCGTTCAGATTGGCTCTGTTGTTGGGGCGGGTAGGAGTGGGAGAAAGGTGGTGAAGGTTTCAAACATGTATGTTTGTGCTTATTATCTTTTTTCCGTCGAAAATTTTAAGCTCGAAAATATCGGTTTGTAGACTATAAAGCCATCACTAAGGGCTTCTCATTGTTTTAAACATTGGTTATCGCGATCTAAAAAAGAAATTTTGCGGGATACACCACAAAGTAAATTTTGAACGGGTCCCCCTGTTACTATGTTTAAATGCGTTGTCAACCAACCGACCAATTAGTGTCGGTGCTGTTCCAGTCATGTGAACTAACTATACTCAACGTATCGCGATTCGATAATCAGGAGTTTTTCTCCGTCTACTTTTTTTGAATTATGACGGATCATACTTAAGGTGAAATACATAATTTTTGGTTTTTAATTATCTTGGATAGTATATTCGTGTGTGCTATGAGTTTCATCTTGGTTCATTTACGGAATTACGGTCTGCTGACTTTTCTGATTCCTACACAGTAGTTCAGTTGTACAGCTGTATCAGTTATGCGAACACTAATTTGTTACGATTTGGCACAGTTTCGAGTACTGGATCCGTTCATTTCCGCCCCTGGTACGGTGAGTGATTCGTCCACGTGGTCGTCACCCCGGCGACGTATCTGCGGCTGGTACGCTACCTCGATACTGTGTAGGATCGTCGCATGACAAACATGGTTTAAGCATCGATCATATGTCACGGTATGAGGTTTCTCTCCAGCTTCACCGCGGGTGTATAGCTTACTTAGGGTTTGAGTATTATTGCTACAAAATCACACATGTTTCCGTCATCGGGTCGTCACTGTGCCGGGTCGTGTCTGTGGCAATTCCGTCAAGTGTCATTCGCTGCAGCGACGGACATCGACGCCGTATCGAGTCGCGCATGTCACGGGTTGCTTAGAAACGTCTCAATCACGTGTTAATGGGGGTGTGTCGACTTTTAACTTTGTTTTTAAAGTAATATGAGTTTGGTCAAGTTATGTTTTATTTAACAACCTTTGCAGCAATAACAGTTATTACTACATACTTATGTACCTTTCTTTCTGTGATAGTCCCATAGTCTATTCCAGACTCATGTGCTCACATCAAGCGGGCAGGTGAGCCCCACCCCAGGTGCACAGCATGTCTACGCCGTTGGGGCATGCAACCATGCACACTCAACATTCGCTGTGATCAGTGTGCACATCCGGAGGATTCACTTTTCTCCTTCTTGTTGCAAAAACAATAGACAGCTCGAGTGCGTGTTAAAGCCGCAAAAGCTCAAATGCTGATAAGTCATCAGCCTTACGCAATCCCTTTCACCGGTGGCTATAAGTACAGTGTTAATCAAGGGAAAGAAACCTAGACTGAAGCCATTGCCATTGGCTTATCTGATGTCACTTTACCGTCAACTGAGATCTACTTAATTGATCCTTATCAAGTAGACTTGACATAGGCTTATGGGTACGCGCATTGTAAGGTCAATCCCCACCACGCAAGCACCCATCCAGCAACACCTCTACTCAACGACTTAAGATCGAGACAAATAAACTTGTTCAGGATGTTGTTCTACAGAAGGTGTCTATTGCACCAGAAACTGAGGCTCGTATAGTTTCAGCGGTGCAACAAGCTTTCTCACAGACACTTCCCCGTCTAGTGCAGGAATTATCTGCATTAAAAAGGTTTGTACTAGGCTAAATTTGCATCCGGATACTTTAAGACATGCCTCAGACGAAGAACTTAAAGTATTAGTATCAAAATCAGGATCTGTGGCTTCGGCGACGTCCCGCCTTAACGTCTTCCTTTAAGCAAAGGTCACTACGGAACCCTGTTTTCCTAAGAAGACGCAAGAGGCTCCTACAAATGACGGCAATAAGCAACACTCAGAAGAAGGATCTACATTCGGCTCGTCTTCCTCATCATGAGAGGACGAACAAGTGGAGACGAGTGAACACGAACATATATCACTTATTTCCGCTATGGGAATACGGTACATGAGCACGGCACCCTCACAGGTGGTCATGTCTTCTGTGTCCCAACCTTTACCACTTCCTGTCCCACGAGGATCAGTGACTACCTTATCACACGCAGCGTTATATCACCTCGCGTCATGATTCCAGGGGATTTTAAGCCGTTACAACTTGTGCGTACTTTCACCCCGCCAGGAGTCGAAAACGTGCAAGATGAGTGGGAAGAAGCTTCTGTTGCGCACTTGACTTCGGCTGAATTTTTCTTTATTGATATGATTAAGTTCATAGCGGACAGTTCATTAGCCTCTCTAACTACGTTGAAGCCACATGTCATCAGGCCTTCGTTTTGTTTCGCAGCCCAGTCGCAACCACCACCAAGAGAAGACTTTGTCGGGTTATCTACGGTACCGTTGTTATCAAACGTGTTGCAAGAAAGGAAAGAGGAACTTCGGTCGCTACAAGACGCAAGCTCACGCCAGTGGTCGCGTCCGCTGCCTTCTAAATTATTACAATTCAAGGCATCTAACTATCAATCGGGGTGTTACAACCGCTGGCCTATCCTGGCAACATGGGTCCGTGGCAAACTAATATTAATCCAAATTCCAGCGTTCCAGAGCGTGATTCCTAGAAGAGGTTACTCGTAAGAGTCTATCATTTCAGGATGAGGCGTTTCAAATGTTGAGGAAATTAGTAGAACCCGAAACAAATGCACTGTTTGATCGCGTGTTCGACTCGGTAGTGTTAGCATCATCTGATCTATCCAAGCTTAATGCCTACATACTCACCTCGCTAGTAGTGCTGCGCCGTGATCAAGCGTAGCCAGACTCCAACATTAGCACGGAGATCTAGCATATCTTCATATTCCACTACACGATATTTCTCGCCGTTATCTATTCTTCAGGATGGGGAAACAGAACTGTTACTTTGGTGTGCTACCGTTCGGTTTGTCGACAGCACCGTTTGTGTTCGCCCAGGTTATGAAGGTAGTCAAACGTTGGGTTCGACGCGTCTGGTTGCTCATTTTCCAATATCTCGACGACTGGTTGTTGGTAAACGAAGACAAGCATGTTCTTCTAACTCAGCTGGCCAGTTTATTGCGATGTCCTTGGTTTGTTGGTCAATAAAAAGAAGTCTGACTTGGTCCGAGTTCAACGGATAGAGTTTTTGGGGCGAACTGCTGGATTTTATAAGAGCCGGAACCTTTCCCACTCGAAATTGAATTTAAAAATTTTGAGTTCTCATTGTGCGAATCGTGTCCTCTCCCAAGCCTCGAGTCTCCTTGTTAGGGTCGCTTCTATGGGTGTTAGTAGCCACGAGGAAGAAGGTCGAAATTGGGTAGGTGTCATTTTTGCGAGTTTTAGTATGAGGTACTGAAGGCGTTGCGTCGTGGCAAGTCGCCACGTCATCGTCTACGACTTTCTTTAGTGGTCCTGAGAGATCTCGATTGGTGGTCGTATCAGGTCAATCACCTGAAAAGTGTGCCTTTCTCTCTTCCAATCCGATCAAGGCAGGTCCAGACGAATGTGTCTTGCAGAGGTTGTTGCTTCGTTTTCCAAAGGCACGCCTAGAAGGAACATTGGCTGGATCACGACCACACACTGCATATCAGACTGTTGAAAATAAAAAAAAGGTATTTCTTGCTTGTCAACTCCTTTCCACGTTTTCACGGGTGGTTCCGTTCTTGGTGGACAATCAGAGTGTGGTCTTTTCCAGGCAGGGCGACACGGATTCGCAGACATTGTCTGGTCTCCTCAAACAGGTCCTTTTGCATGTTCGCGACAGTGGTTTTATCAATCAAGCGTCAGTCACACATTGTAGGAAATCTGAACGTTCTGGCCGATCTAGCTTCCAGAACGGGCGAGAATGTTCAAATGGAGTGATCTTTAACAGAATACACGTCACAGTGGGTTGCAACTCAGTCTCACAGTCTCACAGTGAGCCCACTCCAGGTCGATATCTTTGCTAATCTCCTCAATCATTGACTTCCGGTGTACATTTGTCCGTATTCGGACTTTGCCGTCGGCTCTAGTAGTATGGTGTCTGTTTCCACCATCCTCTCTGATCCTGAAAGTTCTCATGAAGGATTTGGGAAAGCGAACCGTCTGTTGCTTGTAGCTCCCGATCTTCCAGAACTCTCTTGATTTCCTTTGTTGATACGGTTAGCGTGCGTCAACCTTTCAACCTCCCTGGAGTAGGACAGTTTGCGTCAACCTCATTGAGATTATTATCACCCAAATCCAAAATTGTTTCAGCAGAATCTATGGAGCATAGCTTTCCTTAATGAAAACCAAGGGATTCTCTCAGATGGTAATTCAGAGTATTTACAGGGTCCATAAAACCCCACAAATAAGGTTTATTTGTTGCATTGGACACTTTTCTAGGCATGGTGTATTGACAGAGGCATCGATATTGTGGCAGCCACCGCAGTGTCAGTGTCCGATTTCTTTCTTTGCCTTTTCGAAGTCAATAAGGTTTCGGTTAGATCAACTATAACATACCTCTCGGCTCTCACTTTTGTCTTGATGACTTGTCTGTCTGTGACATATTGTCGGAAATATTGTCGGAAGAACAGTGGTGCCTTTGGATATGTACCTGGTTTTGAAATCTCTCACTTCTCCACTTTTCCATCACTCTTTTATTTCAGACAAATTTCTTATACTGAAATGTCGTGCCGGCCTTTCCATATGTGATGTCGATATGCGTCGTTATGCCCCATCTTCCTACCTTGATCATTTGCTAAACGATCTAAATACTTACCGTAGCGTCGTCTGTTTATATCTTTCATCTTCCATCACAGTAGATCTTTCCAAAGCATTTATATCTAATTATATCAAGAGAATCATTTTGCTAACATATGATGATATACTTAAAGAACATGAAGATGTAATGCAAAAGAAGTTGTCAATTAAAGCTCAACAGGTTAGAATATGGCGCACTCTTTGCACAGTGCTAATGGCATGTCAATGTGTGATTTATTGCGAGTTCTCTGTTGGCCCTCTCCAAACACTTTTATTAAAGACTATTTGCAAGAATACAGAACTGACATGTTAACTAATTTGCAGAGTCTTGGTCCGTTTGTTGCTGCTGAATGAGTGATTCATGATAGTCCTTCTTCTTGCAGTTCTTCACGGCAATCTGGCCGAAAGAAGACCTTCAAGGAGAAGGCGACTAAATAACCTCTGTGTTTGCGGATGTACGGTTCAGCCTTACACCGACCTCGTATAACTGCGTCCGTCAGGTGACCGCCGCTGTCTTCACTCGACGCAATCGCGTCTTGTACAATGGTCGGGTTTTTTGCATCGCGGTTTTGCACATGGTATAACAGGAAACTGTGACTGGTCGACACAAATTGTTACGCCGCATGCGACCATGATGTTGTATGTGAGCGGTTTTATTAAAAAAAGACGGGGGATATGAGCTCGTATCAGTCTGTCAGTACTTGTGTTCGATCCTGTGACGATGTTATTAATGGGTAGTTCCAGTTTGCGGTGAGTCCCGCTAATTTAAGGGTTGTAATGAATTCAATTCCTTTTACGGCACAATGTCTTGTGGATGGCATGTCAACCAGTTTTATGCATTTTGTGTTCAATTCCCACCACCATTTTTAGTCTCCAATAGTGATAGCTTCGTAGTCTACAAGCCGATATTTTCGAAATTAAAACTGAAGTATTTAATTTCTTAATACTCATTTTTATGAGTAAAATATCTTGTAGACGTAGAAATCATCACTTGAATTGTACCCACCCACCTCCCTATCAATTAGGATCGTCTGGTACGATAAGTTGGGTATGGTTCGATCACATGACAGGAACTGCACCTACAGTGATTGGGCGGTTGGTTGACAGGCATTGTAAATATAGCAAAAGGGCACCTGTTAAGGGTACCCATGTGGTGCTATGTGTTCCACAATTTTTTTATTATGGATCGCAATAACCACTGTTTAACACTTTGGAAAAACCCATAGTGATGGCTTCTACGTCTACAAGATATTTTACTCATAAAAATGAGCATTAAGAAATTAAATACTTCAGATTTATTCCAGCTACTATCCTATTGCTAAAGAAATTTTGTCGAATATCAGTGCGCGTATGGTATTTGAAGTAGTAGGGAAACAAGAGTTTCACGCCACTTGATGACGTCATACTGTCTGGAAGTGACGTCATAGCGTCTGGACCGGAAGTGCTGTCTGGACCGGAAGTGACGTCATCATGTCTGGAAGTGACGTCATAGCGTCTGGAGCGGAAGTGCTGTCTGGAGCGGAAGTGACGTCATCATGTCTGGAAGTGACGTCATCATGTCTGGACCGGAAGTGCTGTCTGGAGCGGAAGTGACGTCATGGTAAGGAAGCGTTAGGATAGGCGCGGCCATTCATGACGTGATAATGAAGTCATGATGACGTCATACTGTCTGGAGCGAAAGTTGCTTGATAGGGTGCTCTGGCCGAGTCAATCATCATGAAGCCAATGAACTCCACCTGTCAATCAGTGTAACCATGGCAACAGACCCTAAAAAGCCATGACCCCCCCCCCTAGGACATACTATGTACCGACCCCCCCCCAGGACATACTATGTACCGATCCCCCCCCCCAGAGCATACTATGTACCCCCCCTAGGACATACTATGTACCGACCCCCCCCCCCCCTAGGCGAGCAACATTCTGTCAAGTCAGCTGAAACCAAGAGCTGTTTGACGAGGTCTGAGTGGTATATAAGGTATAAACTCCCCACTCACATGAACTGCAGCAACGGTGGTGACCATATCAGTAAGTGGTTATTTGCATAGGTGGTTATAAGCATTATTGTAAACAAAAACTTTCATTATAGTTGGTTGATTTACATGAAAATTTCACTGTTTGATTCAGTTTTATGTAAAGTTTTAACATGATCATAGGCTATTTGCGCAGCTGGCTGTATGCATTTTTACCACCATTTTAACTTAAAATTGTGATAACTTTCGTTATAGTTGACTGAAAATTTCACCATTACAGTGCTTCTTCGCGGATGAATACCATTTAGCAGACTATTTGACTTCACCGCTAGATGTCTCTGCTGTGCAGCAGTACAACTGTAAGTGAGATATTCATATACACAAGTAAAATTCAGCTGAGTCAGCATTTTTGAACAATTTTTGAACAAGTTACACACCATATTTTGATTACATGGAAGTAGCATAAAAGCATGAGTGAAACATGTCAACTAGTCAACTAGTGATACATTCTGCTGAGTCAACAATTTTGAACGAGTATTGAATAAGTTTGAACAAGTTACACACCATATACCATCAAAGTTTTATAAAAGGAAGAGTGACGAGAAAATGGCGCGCGCCCAGCATTCAAACATGTGTTTGAATTATTTTTACGTCAAACTATTGTTCAACAAGTTGTTTAGCAATTGTCCAACAATTGTTCAACAAGCTGATGTTCAACATGTTGTTAAACATGTTCAACATGTTCAACATGTTCAACAACATGTTCAAAACATGCTCAACATGTTCAACATGTTCAACAACATGTTCAACATGTTGTTGCACAAGTTGAACATGTTCAACATGTTCAACATGTTGAATATGTTCAACTTGTTCAACAAAATGCTGTTTAACAAGTTGTTCAACAAGTTGTAGTTCAAGCAAAGAAAAAACAAGACATATGTTGAATAGGTTTATTAATACAATTAAATACACTTAAATACACTTAAATACATTTAAATATATACAGCTTAAATCTATAACAATATTATAACATTTATTGATTTACAAAGTCTTTATTATAATGTTTAGTCAAATAAGTCTATTTTTCTTCATCTGCTTCACTCTGTTCACTGGAATCCATATCACTTTCTTCGTCACTGCTTTCATCTTCCTCCTCCTCATCTAGAAGCTCTTCAAAGAATGCATCGTTTCTTCTTATAGCCGCCTTTAGTGCCTTTGAATACTCGTAATGTTTTTCATCAACAAAGTAATTGAAGTCTTCTAAAATGGTTTCATAATGTTCGTTTTGTTGTAGACGTTGGGCATATTTGAATAGTCTCATAAACAGTTGTTTAAGTCGGCGCTTATAAATGGGTCGAAAGCCATCACTTGCTATTTCACGCGCATCTTCAAGCCCTTGTTCTTCATATTCTGAAACCTTTTCTTGAAATTTCTTATCATATTCATCGTAGACTTCTTGAACCATCTCATACCAAACAGAGGCTGTTTCTGACTCACTTTCAGAGTCTGTTTCTGACTCACTTTCAGAGCTGCCGTCATCATCACCCTCAACACAATGTTCCATATGTTTGAACAAAGCTTCTTGACTGTTGTATAACGCACCACATTCTGTACAAGCATGTGCATTCTTTTCAGTCATGTTGACGCTTTGACTTTCCATAGAAGACTCATCTAAAGTTTCAGTGACAGGTGGTTTTACAGGGTTTTCCATATCTATCTCCAATTCTTCTTCTTCTGAAGTGTGAGCATTCTTTAAGTGCCTTTTAAGACTTTGTGGCCAATTGTAAGATTTCAAACAAATGTTGCATTTATACATCCTTTCGGTTCAACATACACTTTTCAAATGATGAAAAAGCCTTTAAACATAGCCTTATATTCAACTTGTTGAACAACATGTTGAACATGTTCAACTTGTTGAACAACATGTTAAAGAACATATTGAACAACATGTTCATCAAGTTCAACATGTTCAACATGTTGTTGAACATGTTGTCTACGCATAGGGTTAGGGTTATGCTGCTCAGGGAAGTCTAACGTCATGACGTCTTTATGACGTCACCGTGACGTCATTATGACGCCATAATGACGTCATAAAGACGTCATGACGTTAGACTTCCCTGAGCAGCATAACCCTAACCCTAGGCGTAGACAACATGTTCAACAACATGTTGAACATGTTGAACTTGATGAACATGTTGTTCAATATGTTCTTTAACATGTTGTTCAACAAGTTGAACATGTTCAACATGTTGTTCAACAAGTTGTATATAAGGCTATGTTTAAAGGCTTTTTCATCATTTGAAAAGTGTATGTTGAACCGAAAGGATGTATAAATGCAACATTTGTTTGAAATCTTACAATTGGCCACAAAGTCTTAAAAGGCACTTAAAGAATGCTCACACTTCAGAAGAAGAAGAATTGGAGATAGATATGGAAAACCCTGTAAAACCACCTGTCACTGAAACTTTAGATGAGTCTTCTATGGAAAGTCAAAGCGTCAACATGACTGAAAAGAATGCACATGCTTGTACAGAATGTGGTGCGTTATACAACAGTCAAGAAGCTTTGTTCAAACATATGGAACATTGTGTTGAGGGTGATGATGACGGCAGCTCTGAAAGTGAGTCAGAAACAGACTCTGAAAGTGAGTCAGAAACAGACTCTGTTTGGTATGAGATGGTTCAAGAAGTCTACGATGAATATGATAAGAAATTTCAAGAAAAGGTTTCAGAATATGAAGAACAAGGGCTTGAAGATGCGCGTGAAATAGCAAGTGATGACTTTCGACCCATTTATAAGCGTCGACTTAAACAACTGTTTATGAGACTATTCAAATATGCCCAACGTCTACAACAAAACGAACATTATGAAACCATTTTAGAAGACTTCAATTACTTTGTTGATGAAAAACATTACGAGTATTCAAAGGCACTAAAGGCGGCTATAAGAAGAAACGATGCATTCTTTGAAGAGCTTCTAGATGAGGAGGAGGAAGATGAAAGCAGTGACGAAGAAAGTGATATGGATTCCAGTGAACAGAGTGAAGCAGATGAAGAAAAATAGACTTATTTGACTAAACATTATAATAAAGACTTTGTAAATCAATAAATGTTATAATATTGTTATAGATTTAAGCTGTATATATTTAAATGTATTTAAGTGTATTTAAGTGTATTTAATTGTATTAATAAACCTATTCAACATATGTCTTG
Source organism: Protula sp. h YS-2021 (assembly GCA_949752745.1). Taxonomy (NCBI): domain Eukaryota; kingdom Metazoa; phylum Annelida; class Polychaeta; order Sabellida; family Serpulidae; genus Protula; species Protula sp. h YS-2021. The sequence continues at coordinate 11,568,893 of OX457026.1, read as the reverse complement.
TTTTTTCTTTGCTTGAACTACAACTTGTTGAACAACTTGTTAAACAGCATTTTGTTGAACAAGTTGAACATATTCAACATGTTGAACATGTTGAACATGTTCAACTTGTGCAACAACATGTTGAACATGTTGTTGAACATGTTGAACATGTTGAGCATGTTTTGAACATGTTGTTGAACATGTTGAACATGTTGAACATGTTTAACAACATGTTGAACATCAGCTTGTTGAACAATTGTTGGACAATTGCTAAACAACTTGTTGAACAATAGTTTGACGTAAAAATAATTCAAACACATGTTTGAATGCTGGGCGCGCGCCATTTTCTCGTCACTCTTCCTTTTATAAAACTTTGATGGTATATGGTGTGTAACTTGTTCAAACTTATTCAATACTCGTTCAAAATTGTTGACTCAGCAGAATGTATCACTAGTTGACTAGTTGACATGTTTCACTCATGCTTTTATGCTACTTCCATGTAATCAAAATATGGTGTGTAACTTGTTCAAAAATTGTTCAAAAATGCTGACTCAGCTGAATTTTACTTGTGTATATGAATATCTCACTTACAGTTGTACTGCTGCACAGCAGAGACATCTAGCGGTGAAGTCAAATAGTATGCTAAATGGTATTCATCCGCGAAGAAGCACTGTAATGGTGAAATTTTCAGTCAACTATAACGAAAGTTATCACAATTTTAAGTTAAAATGGTGGTAAAAATGCATACAGCCAGCTGCGCAAATAGCCTATGATCATGTTAAAACTTTACATAAAACTGAATCAAACAGTGAAATTTTCATGTAAATCAACCAACTATAATGAAAGTTTTTGTTTACAATAATGCTTATAACCACCTATGCAAATAACCACTTACTGATATGGTCACCACCGTTGCTGCAGTTCATGTGAGTGGGGAGTTTATGCCTTATATACCACTCAGACCTCGTCAAACAGCTCTTGGTTTCAGCTGACTTGACAGAATGTTGCTCGCCTAGGGGGGGGGGGGGTCGGTACATAGTATGTCCTAGGGGGGTACATAGTATGCTCTGGGGGGGGGGGGGTCGGTACATAGTATGTCCTGGGGGGGGTCGGTACATAGTATGTCCTAGGGGGGGGTCATGGCTTTTTAGGGTCTGTTGCCATGGTTACACTGATTGACAGGTGGAGTTCATTGGCTTCATGATGATTGACTCGGCCAGAGCACCCTATCAAGCAACTTTCGCTCCAGACAGTATGACGTCATCATGACGTCATTATCACGTCATGGATGGCCGCGCCTATCCTAACGCTTCCTTACCATGACGTCACTTCCGCTCCAGACAGCACTTCCGGTCCAGACATGATGACGTCACTTCCAGACATGATGACGTCACTTCCGCTCCAGACAGCACTTCCGCTCCAGACGCTATGACGTCACTTCCAGACATGATGACGTCACTTCCGGTCCAGACAGCACTTCCGGTCCAGACGCTATGACGTCACTTCCAGACAGTATGACGTCATCAAGTGGCGTGAAACTCTTGTTTCCCTACTACTTATTTGAGGAGCCTTTGGTCAAGACTGCAAATGCATTGTTGGTCATTTTGTGTTTCATTGCAGAAGTCTTCGCGTCTCATACGATGATATTCGTTTTTTGATCTTGTACGTTTCTCTCGTATCGGCTTTTTTACGACGTTTTAGGTGGTCTTCGAATTTGATGGTGTCACCGCATACTAATTCAGCACGTCGTAGGAGTCTTTAAGGATTTTAATGCCTTTCTGTAGCCAAAGATTCCGTACAGGGGAGTTTGATTCGATGATTAGACGAAGAAAAATGGTGTAAAGGGGAATGATCGTCTCGTTTGTCTTGTTCTTAAAACACCGACAGATAATCTCTGATTTGCTTTGGTCAGTGAATCAGGATGAAACAAATATCGTCCCAACTGGTAACACAGGGGAATTAAACTGGTGAGTGTTTTACAAATCTAACTTTTTAGGTTTCACTGACACTCTTCCTGAACGAGTTGCTACTACCGTTTTATCTTGCACTAGCATGGGTTTTGGTTTAACACTTGCAGAAGATTTTATTTGCACTAAAAAAGATGGGAACGACACAGGCACAGTTTTATTTTGCACAGATTTGTCTTGTGGATTTTCACTTTCAGGTAAGTTTACAGTATTATTTGTCAAGGACGGTTTTTTTCAAATTTTGCATTCTTCGATCGAGAAATTGCTTCCACAAAGCAGACCTATTGTCTTTTTGATAGGCATTGGAGTGAAACTGGCTATTATTTTGGCTATGACTGGGAAGGATGTGCTTGCTATTTCTCCTATACTGTTTGCAATCAGGCGTCTGGACTATATAGGACCTTGGATATTCTGTCTTACTGATGATTCTTGCTGGTTTCCATATTGTCTCCTTGTCTGTTTTGATACGGACACTTTGTCCGTCGGGAAATGGGGCTTGTGAAACACATCCATGTCGTTTGTTATAATTTCTAGCCATTTTTGCTTTGTACTCAGCATCATTGCTTTTGACTAAAGCATCCTTTGGCCAACAAGGAGCGAGATTTTCGGATTGGTTGGCCCCACTGTCCGGAGTAATCTGCCGAACAAAAGCTTTGATGGTGGTTGTCCTGTGGCTGAATGTGGCGTAGTGCAATATAACATTAGTGCAGTGAACGGATCTTTTTGTTTCAGAAATTTCTTCGCAATTTTGACCGCCGCTTCAGCCTCACCATTACTTTGGCTGAAATGTGGGCTGCTTCATTATGAACAAAATTGTAGTGATCACTGAATTCAGCAAATTCCTTGCCCACAAATTGCTTTGAACCATCTGTTCGGCATTCCAGTGGTATGCCAAAACGGGAAAAAATTGATTTTAATTTCAGAATCACTGTTCTGCTGGTGATGTCAGGCAAGTACACCACTTCAACGTATCTGCTGTAATAGTCAATGATAACCATGTACTGACTTTGTTGGAATTCAAATAAGTCAATGCCTACTTTTTGCCACGGGCCTTGAGGAAGCTGGGTTGGAATTAATGGCTCATGTCTTTTTGATGGCCTAATTTCCTCACAAAATGTACAGTTCTGACACATAGCTTGTATGCCGGCATTAATTCTTGGCCACCACACAGACTGAGACGCAAGCTGCCTTGACTTAATTATGCCCTGGTGACCTGCATGTAACTTCTGAAGCACATCAGCCTGCATGGATTTCGGAATCACAATTCTGTCGAGGTAAGTAAGAACACCTTTATTCGGACTTTATTCACTGAAAAGCACTGTCTACTTGCGAAATATGATTGAATTGACTCCGGAATGTCCCTTTGATACTCTGGCCAAAAATTTAGAGTATACGTCATCACGATCGATAAGTCCGGATCTTTGGAAGATTCGTTGGCGATCTCTTCCAGCTTTTGATCAGAGACTGGCCATGTGCTTTCAACCATCGCTACATGCTCTTCAACTACAATGGCGATGTTTGATTCAGACTGACTTTGCTGAATGTTCCTACTGAGTGTGTCAGCCACAAGCAAATGCTTTCCAGTTATGTTTTCAGCGATGCAGTTGAAACGTAGCAGTCGCATCAACAATCTCTGTATCCTGATCGGTGCTTTGTCAAGATCTTTCGTGTTGATGATTGGCACTAGTGGCTTGTGGTCAGTGATAAGTTTGAACCTATCGAAGTCCCAACAGATAGTGCCCAAACTTCTCACAGGCCCACACCAAAGCTAGACATTTTTGTCTATTTGAGCCCAACGCTTTTCCGTGGGTGTGAGACAACGTGACGCATATGTTACAGGCTTCATCTGGCCATCCATCAGCTGCAACAAACACGCACCCAAACATACGAGCTGGCATCGGCTGTGACGAAGATTGGCTTTGTCATGTCGTAGTACGTAAGTACTCTGTCAGTAGACAGTAACTTCTTTATGTCCTCAAACGATTTCTTCTGTGACTCATCCCAGGTAAAAATGTTGTCTTGTTTGAGTTGTAGCATCGGGACCATCACCTGTGATAAATTTGGCAAATATTTCGCCAAATAATTTACCATCCCGATGAATCTTCGGAGTTCTGCGACATTCGAGGGCTCCTTCATGTTACAGATAGCGTTCAACTTCTCCGGATCTGGAGACATTCCGTCAGCTGAAAAGACTTGACCCTGGCACGTAACCTTCGTCATTCGAAAACGGCATTTCGACTTATTGAGCTTCAAACCGGACTCCCTTATCTTGTCTACTACCTTCCCTAGGATCTCGTCAGGCTTGGGAACATCAGGGGCATAGACTAAGATGTCGTCCACATCAACAAACACTCCATCTATGTTCGCTAGGAGTTGTTTCAAGGTGCGTTGGAGTAACTCCGTGCTGGAGTTTAACCCATACGGCAAACGATTGAAGACATATCTGGCAAAAGGTGTGATGAAACACGTGTAATGTCAAGAAGCCAATCTCTTGACCAGACTGCTAGGGCGTTAAGTTCATTCTGTAGGGCCACACAAGCTTGACTTGATATAATTTTATTGTAAACTTTACAGTCATCTGCGAAGATTTTCATACACACAATCGGCAATAGTGTGAAAAACAATGAAAATGAAAAACAAAAGGGGATTGGTCCCAAAATTGTCCCCTGGGGAACACCTGATGTAATGTTGTCCCACGCTGGTTTAGATCCATTAAGAATAACACGTTGTTGTCTATCAGTGAGAAATGTTTTGATCCAATTCAGTATTTTACCCAGGATTCCATATTCCTTCAATTTCATGAGAAGCCTTTTGTGAGGGACAAAGTCAAATACTTTTCTGAAATCCATGTAAATAGTGTCAGTTCCTGTTTTTGGTTTATCGTAAGGTGCTGTCCAGTCGTTAAGACATCCAGATGCATAATTATTTTACAATAACTTGAACGGCTAATCTTACGAAAATTTTCATCTAAACAACGATGACAATTTCTTCAAACTGTCAAAAAATTAACACCTACTATTACTTTACTAGTGGCTAAATAGAACATTTCCTGTGAGTCTATGCCACATGGACCTGGCATTTGAGCGAAAGGATGAAGAGCAATCCATTTGGACTATTGCTATGCTTTTTCTCCAGTGTATTTGCCGTTCTAGATACATCTGAACTAGACGCACCAACATAAAATTTGGTTAAATAAAATAGAACTTACCACAGTAACTCGAAAATCAGTCATCAAAATTTTATCGAAGTTCAAAACAAGTTGTAAAACCCCAAAACAATGTCAAAAGGAGGTTTAATAAGTCGCGTTTTGGGTAGTTTAAAAACAGCGATGGGGTTGAGGAGTCGAGAGAAACTTGTTGGGATCGACCATTTTGGAAATAAGTACTTTGAAGGGCAACCAGGTGGGCGATAATTCTGCTTGCGGTTGTGCGGAGAAAATAAGCCAATTCGCACTTTCGGATTTTTCCGGTGGAGGTGTTGTTTGCATATTATTCAGTCCCTTTAATAACCAACATGTGACTATATTTCTTGCAAAATGGAATTTTGCTGATTTTTGCTGTTTTTTCCTATCATTTCTTTATATCCTTACTCGTATACCACCTGAATTCAGCCGAAACGATAAAAACTTTTCGGCAAAAGTCAAAAGTGCGAATTGGCTTATCCCCCTACGAGTCATCCCTTTCTTAAATAACTTCGTATATATCTCTGTCAGGTAATGAGCCGCTGTAAAATGCCCCTGAGAACCCCCACCCTATTTGCTAGTTGCGGAAAAGTCCCCTTTGATGTTTGCCATGCCCAGAGAAAGTCCCCCTCCCCAATTACACGCAACCGATAGGTCGACCACTTCGAACTCTAGTAGACATTTAGCTCCGAGTAGCTCTGACTTGTATAACATCGTGTATCTCTCTGTCAGAGCTACGAAGCCTTCCATTGCTCCACTAATAGGGGTCAATTTCATATGTTTTGAGGCACGAATCCTGCATACCAGGATTTACAAGTTTACACGGTTACCGATTCAATAGTCCTAGATGACTCTTGCGGTCTTCCTATGACAGCAAGAGTCATAATTCCTACAATGGGAAATATCATTGATGTCAATTTTCAAATCTCGGCGCACGACTGGGGCCGACGGCGTTATTTTAGAAAGGGCGCACCACATAAATGGCCCAATTATAAATTATGGCGCACAAGTTTTATGGTCAGATAACAATTTTTTACTGAGAAAAATATGTGTTTTCTTGAGATCAGGATATCGATTCCCTCATTATCGCCCACAACAACAGTGAATCTACAGTTGCAAAGCCACGCTTTACTCTGGTTTGGGAGTTTCGCTGAGGTGGAAAATAATGCGCCAGGGTACTTCTCAGTGTGCTTTTAAAGAAAATGCCTGCCAGTTTGAGCCTCGGTGTCCTTGAACGTGCGCCGAAAGCCTCGAAAATTGAGATCAATGGCTATTTCTATTGCAGTGACCCTTTCTGTCCTAGGAAGATAGAAAGGGTACGCTGGGACTACCGATTCAACAAAGAATTGAATTCAAAATTTTAACGATGACCTACAAAATCGATGAACAATACAGCGCCGGAATACCCCACAGAATTACTTACGACATATTCCCCATCACGATGTTTACTATCACAGGATCAAGCACTTTTAACATCAAGAGGTTTTTAAAACATACGGTTGCATACACTTCCAATATGCCACGATAAGCCCTTGTCCCTGACCTCAGAGTCTGTTATCACTTCAATAAATATGTTTCTGATACGTAAATAGTGGATACAGCTCTATTTCTCCGTTTGAACGAGAAAATCTGGGAAGCTTTTTCTCGCAGCTGCATAAATAGTGGGATTCTTAGGTTCGGGATCTAGAGCTTTTTTTCATCAAATACACCGCATGTAAAAGACAAATGGCAAATGTGTGTAAATGGCTTAACAATTTGTGTTAAAATTTTCTTCACAGTGCACACGGCAACACCTTCACAATCAAGCGAATTTTTACCTTTAAATGAATTTACTAATCCTAGCAATTTTTTCTCATCTTTATTTATAAGGAACATAGTACTTATGTTTTCATTTTGCATGTATTCGAAAGCACTACCGTCATCCTCTTTATCAATTTATTTGCCAGACTCTGACTAGGACCTATGTTTGTAAAAAAATACTTGAACCCATTAACAATGTCAGTTGCGCTGGTGACATTTTTACCGTCTGAACTGTAAAACGTGTCTGGATAGGTAGGGCGCTGCTGTTTCCTTTTAAGTACATTATTTATTTAAAGTTTTCGTAATAGTACCATACTGTTACTCGAATAAAGTAGAGAAATATTCCCTTTTATGATATTTCAAAATAGAATTTAATTTATTTCTATAACTCTTGAATTTGCTTTCATTTTTAGTTGTTTTGCATCTTAAAAAATCTTTGTATAATTTGACTTTTTTATGACAAGCGTTGACTGGGCTATTTTTATGCGAGGTTCACTTAAACGTTTGCGACTTCTCATACATCTGAATGGGCAATTTCTGTAGTACAATTGTTTAAGTTTACTGATGAAACTGGCATGATTTATATTACATGCGGTTAGTGCCTTATCGCAGTTACAGTATTCCGGTTCTTGTTTAAAGGCTGCAATTGTTTGTAAATAAATATTTTTCACCAGTGACCTTGTTTTTTGTCGTTATCTCGAATACCTTTATATGCACAGAATGTAAAAACACCCAGGTGATCAGTAACATCACTAATCAGTAGACTGTTTAATATATTTTTATCTACAGTATTCGTGAAAATATTGTCATTAATGTACTTGAATCCACAGTAATTCTGGTCAACTATTTTATAAGAGGAAAAACCATGACAGTGCAAGCATTCTATGAATTCGTTAGTTTTAGGGTGATTTTTACAATTGAAAAGATTGATATTAAAATCGTGCCACGCAAAAATACAAATTTATGTTTGATTAAATTAAGCAAAACATTTAGAAATTGAATACTGCTCTCTAAATTTGAATCTGGAATCTTTACATGCAACTAATAATATATTTTAGCCTACTTAACGGTGATGCCAACTGTGATATATTCTGACAAGTCATCAATTCCTAACGAGTATTGGTCGCATATTTTAAATTGAAATTTACAATCAGTACGCAATAGAACCCGTCCACCTTTTTAACCCAGCCGACTTTGTCGGACTGGGTTAGTCGTATCACTATAGGGGGATTGAATGTATGTACGTATTTTAAACTTTTTCTTTAAAATGCTACACCTCCTACAGTTTTGCTCTAATCGTTTTCATATTGCGCAGGAATGTTCTCTGGGTGGCCCCCCAGCTGGCTTATACTTTTTTTGATGATTGACGAAAAGCTGACAAAATGGCGGCACTTTTTGTGCCCGTTTTGACCCCTTTTTAAAATGCTACTCCTCCTTGTTTTACTCCAATCGTTTAGATGTTACGCAGAGGTGTTCCGCAGGGGTTCGCCTACCAGGCTGTTATTTTTTTTCGCGGTTCGCCAAAAACTGCCAAAATGAAGGAACTTTGAAGTTTGGTAAAAACTGGAATAACTGGTAGTAATAACTGAATAATTTATTATTGTCAAACCATTCATTTCTCTCAATCTTTTTCAAATAGTTATAAAATTTTAATCGAAAGTTTCTTAGGTGCTTCTCCAACTGGACTTTGCTTTTTTTGCAAATGACACAAAAATACCGAAATGGTGGAATTTTAAAAATTTTGTAATATTGTGTAAATGTCGGTAAATACGTGAATCGTCAAAACCCAACCTCTCCATCATCCCTTTACGGGTAGCTTTCACCCGGGAAAACTCGTTTTTGTGTATTAAAATTATGAAAAAGTTACGTTCAAAAACAAAGTTCTTCATTTTTTTGCCTAACAGTATTCGTTTCAGAGTTTTTCTCTCTTTCCTTGTTCGGTAACTCGGCTGGGTCATGTCCTTGGACATGCTTGTTTGTTTGTTAGTTTTCGATTTATGTTCGCTGCTTCATATCCTTCTATCAGAAAGTCAGTTATGTTGTCATTTTCATTTAACCAGCTTTCTCATATTGCAATTATATGAAACTTTATCTGTACCGTTAATGTAATTAACCAAGTTATCAAAATTAGCTTTGAAACTTCTACATTCAAAATGAATTATTGAGAAACCATCAACATATCTAATGGGACATGAGAAATCTTGGACAATATAATACTTACAATCTTTGACATCTTTTTATCATTAAAAAAATTGTTATCGGGATCGATATCAGTTTCTAACTCATGTTTTTTGTAAACGGTGTATTCTACACAATTAAAGTTGGTACAGTTATATAAATAGAAAAAATTTTCGCTAATTTCTGTTTTACAGTGTAAAAATAGGAAATCCTCGTCTTTTACATGTCGAAATGGAAACAAATGTAAACATGAGTTACAATTGTGTTTGATGCCATTTTCAATAAGCAATTTAACGCGTTTCAATAAGTAATTTAACCACTGGTGTAAATTGTGTGTGCCTGGTTTCTCATTATTAAAATCACAAAAAAAGAAAGAAAGAACTGAGCGGCCTGGTATGAAAATGGGAGTAAAACAGTTATCATTAATATTTTAGTTATATCATTTTGTTGTTTGCATAAATAGTACTTTTGTATTAAACAGATGACCGAAATAGTCACCCACAGCATTCGCTTAGCTGAGGCAATCCGAGCGAGCGTCAGTCCTCGGTCAAGCCCATCCACACTTATACATTACATATTTTTAACATTAGATCTTAGTTTTTATTTTAACCACGTCTTGGTCAATTTAAAAATATAATCGCCAAGCCGCGGAATTGTTTCCGGTTTTTTTTTTTCACGAAAAAGGAGCGAATACCGTTCTCAGTTCTATATCTGAGAAGAGTTCTTAAAACAAATGAATAATTGACTGCCTCGATAGTCACAAAAGTTAACTGCACAGTTAACTGTACTCCTAGAAGAGCCAACAATTTTAGGTGTTTTTTTTTTGTTAAAAAGGGTAGATTTATCAGTCTACGGAGCAGTTAACGGAATCAGTTAACTACACAGTTAACTTTTGTGAATACAGCCACCGATCTTTTATTTAACAGACAAGAAAGGGCAGAGAAAAAGGCGAGTTGAGACCCAAGACAGTGACGACATCATGACCAACCCGACAGTGCCGGTCGAGTGGCTTAGTATGGTTCTTCACTCCCTATGCACTGGTCATCAGATCATTATCAATGTCACATTCTGTTGTTTCGAAAATGCAGTGGGGTGGAGGTTCATTGGTAGTCTCAATAATTCTTTCTTTGAATGTTTGTACATTTTTACAACGAATGGGAAAAGTCGGTCTTTACACATATGAGTGAGTGTTGCGCTGGTTGCGAGGGCAGCGTATCACGAAGTAGCCGTTTCAGTCGTTTGTTTAAAGAACCTGTAGCAGGTGATCTGGTTTACGGATAAGTTCTAGTTAATCACTCAGTTCATTTTTCTTTACAAAACTTGTGAAAAAATAATAAATAACGTATTAAAGTATTTTCTAAAATGGCTTAGAAATTACTTAATGGTTTCTTGTGGCGACACGCTACAGAAGTGTCTTTGGGAGAAATGCGTGTACAAGTGCGATTGTTTATTTGCAGCGTGGTTACAGCACAGGAAAGAAAAACCGCCCACCGAAGCAGTGAGTAATTCAAGTAGAATGTTATTTTTCTAAATGGTGCAATGTATATATCTTTTAATTGTTTTCACTTGATTTTTGTTTTACTGAAAATGCTTAAATACGGGCGATCTGACGGAACAGTTTGGTACTGATGCTGCCGTTGTGGCCATCGTGAAAAGTTTGCTCGCATTGCCGATGGCAACATATAACAGACCCAATTCATGGCACCAGTAAATGCTTTCAGGAGTTGCTGAAAAATTACAAGTATATGGAAAGGACGCTGCAGAGGGCACAAGAGCTGGCCAAGACGAGAGAGGTGAGATGACCTTCACCGATACCTGCCACCTACTGGCTTTATACCCTCTACAAATGTCCTGAAAATGAGTTGTTTTATTAAGTTTTACCGAGATGGTATATTTAAGCTAAGTTATTGTGAAGTGGAAGAACATACTGTGTGTCATCTGATTAGAAGGTTCCTGCTGGTGTCCTTTATAGTTTACTTCCGGGAACTTTTGTGTTATGCCAACGCAGAAGACTACTGCCCGAAGGTAGCGATGTCAATGCGCATTTCGCACTTGCGAAGCCGCTCCTATAGAGGGCCCCGGGGCTGCGTTACCCCCCAACAGAGCATTGGCTCTGATGACTACGGCTTGAAACTCTTTAAGTTTGCTTTTTACTCCTCGTTTTTTCACGGGTCAGTCACAACAGGCTGGCCGTGTTTTGTGAGGAGACCAAATGATGAAGCCCAGTGCACAACAAAATTAAATTTGCTGAAATCGATATAGGTAAACCGACCCTGGGACAGACATGATCCCGGCTTGAACCCATTGCTTTCGCTCCACTGTCTTCACGGGTCAGTCACAACAGGCTGGCCGTGTTTTATATGGAGCTTAGTTTTGTGTTTCAGTAATCAGCAACTACTCCGCCGCCCCCCCTCCCCCCTCCTCCTTCCTCCCAAATCCAAGTCAAAATGTTTGTAATTGAGAGATTTTTGTGTTTATTTAGCACGAAGATCGTAGCAGAGACAAAGAAGTAAGAGATGAGACAACAAAGAAAGAAGAGATGGGTAAGCCCCCCCCCCGCACTCACTGCCGCCGTCCCCCCCCCCCCTCCCGCCACTAACTACGGCCCATTATGTCACATAAGTTGATCTCTGCATTTAGTCAATATTCTTTCCATGTCTGTTTTTTTTCAAATAGATCACGGTGTCGCTAAGTGAAGTTAGACAACAAAAATAAATAAATATTTAATTAATTTTTAATCAACCCAGCATTTGTTGGCAAAACATGTGCAGTTTTTTTTTAAGTTCAACGATAAAATTTTGTGGGCATTTTTTTTCTTCAAATTTGGAGGTTTATTCTCAGGTGAAATCGCAGGACTCCCTCAAAACGTGAACGGCTTCAAAATGTGCATCGCAGCGGTTCTCTTTTTCCCTTTTCTTGTTCTGCAGAAGACGAATACAACACACAGTCAAAATACTTGTACCTAGGCAGAACAAGAATTGTTTTCACGCTCTCCTCAATTAATTCGCATGGGCGCAGTTTCTAACATTTTTAATTTTTTTTTTGTTGGGGGGGGGAGGGAATACGTCATCAATGAATCCACATGACATTCTTAAATATTCGTATTTTAAAAATTACTGTGTTTGTGTGTTGCATCCTTAAGTTATTTATCTTTAATTATACGGGGTGTGCTAAAAGGATCTCAAGAACAAGGAATGTAAACTTTGGTATATTGCCCGAGCGCCTTATGTGACCACATGTAATCGGTTCAATTAATGCGACTGCCTATGGCTCCGTTTGAAGTCGTAGTTTTATTTCTTTTACAATAGAAAAAGGCAAGTAGAAACTTCATTTTGCAAATTGCTTTTGAAGACATGGTAAATTGGCTCGCGCTTCTGTAATTCTGTTTAAATGACACGTCTTTCTGAACGATGCCATTAAGGTACAACTAGAGCCACCAGTTCACAACAAACATCAGCGTACAGAAATATACCATACGCTTTCAATTGTGACCTATTTAATTTCTTCAACAAAAACATGTCTGCCGACTAAATTCATGGTTCTGCAATACCCATTACGAATTTCTGCTTTTACAGAAATAAAAGAATAATTTTTCCATTCTGCAAATATAACCATAATTCATCATGAAAATTCCAAGAAAAAATACATCGTAGGAATGACCGTCATAACACTAAAAATAACCTTATAATATGTAATAAGATGTAACATCCCCAGCCCTTGCCCAACCCCCTTCCCCCAAGCCATCTCCCTAGGAGGGGCCCAGAAGCTTAAAGTTATCCCCTGTGTAACGGAGGGCTATCGTTATGAGCCTATTGATTTTTTTTTTTTAATTTCATATACGGATAAAACTGATCTTGAAAATTGTCAAAATATCTTTTTATAAATATAAACTTAAGCTTTTGTCGAAATTAAAAAATGGAAAACTTGTGAATTGTGAAAAACGTGATGAAAGTGGCAGTGGTATGGCACTTCGCAAACCGTCCTGACGTCATCCGCCCCACACGGGGGATCGTGTCTGTGAGGCTGTAGTTGTATATATATATATATATATATATCTATATATATTTTTAATTTCAGCAAGCAAATTTCCGACATATGATGAATATGAAACCGACCCAGTGAAAACACAAAAACGGAAAGACTCTAACAGCTGACAAGCACCTTACATAGTGTTTGAAATGTATACACGGATTATAAATGTTACACGTTCGTTACAGCGTGTCTGGAGGAAAGACAGGAGAGGTTTTTGTGACATCGTGGTGCTTGTTTTAGAAGCTGTAAGCATAGAACTGTTTTGAAGAATTTAGAAACAAATATTTACTACAGTGACCGTGTTTCGTATTATTGTGGGTTTAGAGCTGTAGTGTCTGGGATATGAATGAAATAATTCTGTTAAACGTTCTCTGTTTAACGATGTAATGTTATTTTTGTGCTACGATTATATGTAGTGACAGAAACGGTGAAGAAGAACTGAATAAGACTACCCGACAGAAGGCACCAACCAAGCAGAAAACGAGTTCTGTCATGCAGGGGCAATGCTTTGCCGTATATTTTTATATGTAATTATGTTACCTCAATCAGGGGTTTCATTTTCTGTGATTCTTTCATAGTTGACTCCTGATCAACATTTTTTTTCTAGTTCCAAAAGCGTTCCTTCTATGGAGGTGTTACTGTAGATTGATGGCTAACAAAGCCGTGAACAATCGTTAATGGATCTTATTCCTTTTTCTGCACGCAGATTTGTTAAGTTGAGTTATTACTTGAAGAAATGTGAAATAAATGCAGTACCTTTTTTGTGTATTGAAAAACCCACTTCTTTCCTCACTTTAAATGCTATTTCACCAGTCTTGTTTTGATATAAATACAGAATATAAATATTCTGTTGTGAATTACGGCACTTCGTTGTTTTTATTTGCTTGATTTGAAAACGTGTATACTCTCTTTTTTTTTTTTTTGAAGGGTACCTTCATTTGTTCATTGATACTGGAATAAAGGATTAACTTGCAAAGACCGCCTTTTCACCATCATAAAGAGCAACGAATACGATTCACGTCCCTCCAATGAAACATCAGGAACTTGCTACTTTTCCATGATCAAAAAAGTCTCATTGGTCAGAACTTTTATCGTACTTGTCTGTCTGTTTGTTTTTTGTTTTTTTTTGGTGCTCAGTCTCAACTTATGTCAAGGGCACATTTTAAAAATCCAATAAATCAATGGATGGTGGGGGCGGGGGGGGGGGGGGACTACATTACCGGTGCCACCGGCAACCTGTCCCCATTCGAACTGCTTCAAACACAAGTTAAAAAAATTCTTTTCTCGACAGTTGCACTTCTTTATTTGTTAGAGTCCAAAAAACATTTGACTAGAATGAGAAGGCAACAACAATTACACTTTAAATACAATGAAAAAAAAAGCAAGCGGATGGCCTGACCTGAAAACCCTCCCGCAGCCTGTAGCACTGGTAGCACGAGCCTGAACCACAGGAGCGGGAGGACTGATCCGTAAACCCCTCCCGCAGCCTGTAGCACTGGTGACATGAGCCTGAACCACACGAGCGGGAGGACTGACCCAAAACAACCTCCCGCACTCAAGGTTTTCGGACGCGTAGGTTTACTTCATGATTTCTTGTCCATGTTATGATCTCTTATCAATTACATATTTTTGTACCATCCTGCGATGTTTTCCTGTTTACCGTTGCGATGCTATGGTGATATTAAATACACACTTCTAGTAGTCCTGAAACTTTGATCAGAACATTTCGAAATGTGGTTTGACGCACATTTTGCCGATCCTGATCGGAATTTACTTTTCTTGATGGTGCGCTAAAACTTGGCGAATTCGCAGTCGTCTAAAAATTATTCTAAATGAAAGTAAAAAACCCAGTCTATCGAATCTTATTTTCCTTGAGTTTCGGCTTCTCTGGAAGTGGCCACCTTGTGTACAGCGCGACGTCTTAGATACTGGAAGAGCGGGACACTCAGCTGTGTGTATCCATCGTTATAAGTACTGTCACGCGTACTGGCAAATCAACGACACAGTGGTTGCTTCAAGAAATTACCTTGATCTGATGTGGGGGGTGGGGGGGGTGTGTATTCACTAGCGATACACAAAACCTTCACGCGAAGTGCGGTCAGTACCTGTTTCTAACGCCGTAAATCACCACCAGACTGTCCGAGGACAAGATCCAAGCTTAATCCATAGGTTCCGGCCAATACGTTTAGAATAATTTTTGCCTGATGGAAGTTGCTGGGGTGGGACGATGTGAAATTTGGTGGATCGCCAGAAAAGGCCGTTCGACCAGTAAAGTTTCGAATAGTTAATTGAAATTATAACACACACACGGTTACCATGCACTCCCGTAAGAAAAAAAAATTGTATGTTATCTAACCGTGTGCAACGCACATAAACGTCAGTTACAGAGCCCCATGATCCACCCTACACCATGCACACAAAACAATGTGCACTACGCACACTGTGCGTCCACTCGAGAAACCGAAAATCAAGTAGAAATCCGACTAGACAGACTGAGTTTTACTATCATTAAGAGTAATTTTTAGAGGACCACTATTTCGCCAAATTTCAGCACAGCATCAAGAAAAATGAAATTCTATCGGGACCAAAGCAAAAACACCGTCCGCCAAATCAGATTTCTGATCAAAGGTCCATGACAACTGGTCGCACACATACGTTTTACTCCCCGCCCCTCCCTCCCCCCCCCCCACCTCCCCCAAATCGAACTAAACCTCCCCATGCAAGTCCGGTGGGCCAACAAAAGCAAGCTCAAAATTACGAAATCCTAGCTGATTTTTTTTTTCTTTGCAGGATATCAAAATATCTGTCCCGTTTAAATAGTACTCCGTAAACGTCACAAATCAAATGAAGTTTGTTTGCATTACTTGATACTTCGGGCCATACGCTGTGCAAAATAATGAATCCTTCATTTTATTTACGTTATTCAGACACAAAATGCAATAACAAAAAAGCAGTGTTTTTGTCTTCAAGACTGGCATGAAATCATGGGAAGTACATATTATAGGTGACGTCAAATAAACTTTGACAAACAACATTTGGATAATACTTCAGAAGTCGAACCATTCTCACGTGACATGGATGAGGCCAGGAAAAATTGTCATCTTTCTTATACTTTTTTTCAAAGACTTGGCCAGCTTGGGATATCTTTTTCTCACTCGAAAAATTAGAACTTGCATAAAAAGTTGATATCGTGCAATACTACAAAATCCCCTTATGTGGCTTCGAAGTGTTACAAGGAAGAAAATGCGAGCGTCGAAGTCAATATGCGGCCCCCACCGGGGGATGAAAAACAAAGTTAATTCTATTCCTGATCTAACCGCCGCATAGCCATCGAACACTCCACACCGCAAGGCTCTTCTCATTCAGATACACTCGTGGCCAGCGTCTATACTCCGGACATGCACTGTGCGATCCGTGACATCACTACTCAGCCAACGATTCTACAGCTCTTTACAATAACTGTTACTCCTTCCTAGCTAGCCTATCTGCTTACGTAAATACAACGGTGAAAAAAACAAAAAATAGATGAGTCAAATGTTGTCTTTTCCTTTGTCACTATAAGTGGATCACTTGGGTTTTGGCTTCGCCGGTTTGACGATGTGGTGGTAGTTAGGCAATATTTTTGACAAAAAGTCCAACTGTAGAGTTTGTGGCTGAAAAAGAAAATGAAGAAAAACGTATATTTGACGCAGTATTCCAATCACAGGCACTGAAATACGTACAAAATAAAACCTGTTTTTCTTTTTTTATGTTTCAAAGTCAATTTACGAACGTCTAATCTTTGAATGTGATACCCTAAGTTCAAATATCACATCTAGGTTGTGCCAGTATATTTAAACTAAAAGTAACTATTCTGTTATTTTAATTTACTGAAATTTGACGGTATCAATTATGGTTAAACAGGGTTAACCAACTGGTCGATTGGCAATTACCCTAGTCGACTATTAAAATTGACCGAGCTGGTCGACCAGTTGGCTTCAGCTTTACCTAACCCATTCAAGCAGATAAAAAAAATAAAAGTTTGTCCAAGGACAGAGGCCCAGCTCAAAAAAAAAACACTGGTACCAGGATTTAAGACATATACTTATAAGGGATAATCGAACTCAACGCCCCCAGAAAATCATTCCGCATTTGAAGAAAATCTCATTTATATGCCCTGGCATCAGTATTCGTGATTTTGGATGCCTTGTCCATGGACACTCTTGTTTTGCGCGTTCGCGGCGTCCACGGACACCCATTTTGCACACAAATGTTCCCGTATTCCATGGACACTCTTGTTTTGCACATAAACGTTCGCGTTGTCCATGGACACTTGTTTTGCACATAAACGTTCGCGTACGACATTTCACATATACAGAAGAGGTTTGGGTGGGTCTACAGCACCCTTAAAAGCCACTTACCGCGGGCCGCTCTAGTTGCACGCGTCTGTCACACTGCGCGCCGTAAATGACGGTGTTCTCCTGAAGCATCTCGCTGCTCGACACGTCACACATGGCGCCGACGATGCAGCCGTTTGACAGTATAGTTTGTCTCCCTACGCGACCTTTTCAAGACAAAAAGGTTCCACCACACGAGATTTCACTCACCTATGCGAGTAGCGACCGAGAGGCAACAATACTTGTGTTCTTACGCATGCAAAATAGTTCTGAAGACTTGCTACTCATTTAACGAAGATAGCAGATGCCGGGTGTAATGCATCCAAACCGATCCTTCAATTTTCCTCATTATTTTTCATCTTTTAATATCTTAATCTTAAAAAAAAGCAGTTCGTGGACGAAACAAAACACGCAGCCGCTAATTTACTGGATGGTTTTCAAAAACGCCTGAAGTTTAATTGTAAATTTCGGGCTCAAAAATGTGAAATAAAAATAGACTGCACACCTTTGCTCTAACTGAATGACCACTGCCAGAACCGCGTTAATGTTCAGAAAATGAGGCACTCTGTTCTACTTACACTTTGCTTCGAGAATGTTGTGATCTCCAATTTTCAGTGCTTCGCTATCTGAGGCAAGTCATTAAGGGAATTAGTGACAACAGTTTTTTGTTTTGAATAAGAAACTGAGTAAATGAACAATCTATGAAAATTTCAACCAATTCTTCTATAGATTCATCGATGCATATTTGTTCAAAGTAACAGATATAATAGTTTTTTAACTTTCACCCGAGCTTTTTTTACTGCCTACGGGTGACCATTATCCTGGGGGCGGGAGGGGAATGGAGGGGGGCGCACTCTGCTGAATTTTTCACTATGATTTCAAACAACTTCCGCTGACTTTCGACGACGAGAAAAAAATAAAGCACTACCAAGAAATGTGGCCATGCGCAAAACCGAGCCAAACCCATGGGGAAAAGAACTCAGCAAATGAGGTTTGTGCTTTCATTTGTATCATTTTTATCTGCTCCCTAAGAAGAAAAATTCCTTGTTCATAAGACAAACTAATTTTTTAAAAAGTTAACTCACGTGCCTCTGTGAATACTAATAAAATTGAACCAATATATAGATCTAGTGGAAACAAATGCATGTTTAGTGTGAACTAGAGAGAGAGAGAGAGAGTGGGGGGGGGGGGGGGCACACTTATCGCAGTACATCTCATTCACAATCCTAATCAGCACAACTGTAATGAAAACAGCAGGTGCTCGTCGCAGATAAGCTGACAGATGGACATACAGACATAGGCACGGACAGGCAAGACGAAATCTGTATGACACTCTGAGGCTACAACCAACGTTGTGCGGGTCACACCACTTCTCGCCAACCACTTCGTACCCCCCCCCCCCCCCCCTCCCCACCTGTTAGCATAACACAAGGATACAGCAGCCGACCTCGAACACGTTATTGTTGCCGATGATCATGACTGTTTGGTTTGGATTCGTCTCGCCGCCTTCACTGGGCGCGTGCCTGAAAACACAATCATGTTAAGGCATGCTCAAGTAGCTCGAGACAGCAAAACCGAACTGCGGGGGGGGGGGGGGGGCAAAAAAAAAAGACATAATAACAAATATCTAAAAATCTCACAATATAACAAGGGCACACTATGTTATTATAAAATTGGTGTGTATTTGTTTTATTGTGAGATTTTATTTGGGTCGTATTGGGGGTTAGTGGAGAGTGTCATTTGGGAGTTACCCAGGCTCCTGCGCTACATTCGCGCTGACGCCATCGTATAATATCAATTTCCGTCTCAATTGGACACACATTTTGGCAAAACTTAAAGTGTCATTTAGCCCTTTACGATGCAGTTTAATCACAGCGTATCAAAGGCCAGTGTCATATAATTCTATATAACACATTTTATTGTTAAAAAATCTCGAGAACCAGCTCTGCAGCTCAACGATTACTACAAATGGCATTTGTCGCACAAGCTGGCATCAACAGCATTCTTTGGCTTTGCGAGTCGAAGAGTGGCTACTGTTCTTTTAATGAGAGTACTAGTCGAATTCCGCATAAAAGCATCGTACAAAATCGACAAACGGAGAATTCCTTAATCCTTTACTGAAATGATAAAAAAAAAACAGAATATTTTTGGAAACCGAGTGATCTCAATATTAGAAAACTGACTCCTTTAAACAGTGCATTGCGTCAGCGAGCTGTGTACAAACGGCGAGCTCACCTGTTGATGATCTGTGTCTGTCCTATCAGACTGTTAGCACCTTACGTCAGAGAGCTCACCTGTTGATGATCTGTGTCTGTCCTATCAGACTGTTAGCACTTTACGTCAGAGAGCTGACCTGTTGATGATCTGTGTCTGTTCTATCAGACTGCTATCACCTTACGTCAATGAGCTGTGTACTAACGATGAGCTCCTCTGTTGATAATCTGTGTCTGTTCTATCAGACTGTTAGCATCTTATGTCAGCGAGCTCACCTGTTGATGATCTGTGTCTGTTCTATCAGACTGTTAGCACCTTATGTCCGTGAGCTCACCTGTTGATGATCTGTGTCTGTTCTTCTATCAGATTGTTATCACCGATAATGATGGGCCCAGCTTCGGCCACTATTCGAGCTTTCGGGTGTACAACTGTTCTCGAACCTTTGAAGTAAACAAGAAGGTGATGAAAAACACAATTTTGCTACTTGAAGAACCGAAGAAGTTAAACAACTAGCTACACTGAACAGTGATAATCTACGCCAAGAACTGAATGACGTTTTTAAATTCTTGAAAATGTTTAAGGATTCAAGCAGGTTTGGGTTTTTACTGGCAAAAAGGCATTTTTGCCGGAACAGCGGCAAAACTGGTAAAAACCTGGTAAAAACGGTTTTTACCTGGCAGAAACTGGTACATCTCTTCATTGCATATATTTAGGTGTTACAGACATGAACATTCAGTAAGCAAACATAGTCATTTTTCATATGTGCCAAGCAGGAAAAATACACAAAACATATACGCATTTATTATATGCCTAGAGGTCCGCATACAAAGAAATGATAGAAAAAAAAACGAGCACGCAGTTTTCATAGGCCAGATTGCATGGTGCCCCCCATAAGCATATTCATAATGCGATCAGATGTAAACAGTAAACAAAAACAAAAAAAAAAAAAAAAAAAAAAAAAACACGTGTTTTCGGAGTTGAAATTGAAGAGAAAACGGGTCACAATCAACTGCAACCGTCCTCAGAATCGATAACCGAGTCATTACTGTGACGATATTTACAGCACAGCCTGAAAACGAAACGTCATCTAATTAGAAATGTCATATAATTACGCCATTTGTGTATTTGTTGCGTTGTTATTTCGCGATTTGAGTTGAAATAAGTTACTTCCGTTGAACTGACAAAAAGGGAGAAAATACTTATTTATACTTATTTATGAGGCGGGCGTTACTTCTTAAACCACATGAGTTTAAGGCACACAAATTAAAGTGTATTATCACTGATGACAGAAAGGAAGGCATTTTTGAAGGTAAACATTATTTTAAAGGGTATAAATTGTTGGTAATTTTACACACGTCGTTCGGGTGATTTTGTGTGCATTGATTTGAAATTAATAAAGATATAACTGATATAATGCCGCAGCTAGGGGAGGGGGGGGGGGGGTATTACGTCAGAAATAATCATTACACGTAGCAAATAAATACCCAATATTTATTTTCTCAAGTGCAAAAACCGAGTCAAATATCAATGCTCGCTGACCGCAGTACCGATTACGCGTCACCCCATCTGAGCATACAGAGTGCAAAAATAGTGCGTGGTAACATTTTGAAGAACGACATAACAATAGCAAAAGTAGGCATATAATAAAAGTAATACGTCATTCTGAGTGCGTACGACATTGAGGGAGGTCCGTACGGGGTTGTACGGACCTACGGCTTCAGGCAAAAAACAATATCGTACGCATTCGGAATGAAGTACTACTATTGTACCAGTTTTGTCAAATTTCTCGTGCCTTCGTTCCTATTTGTCCCGTTCAGTGCTCCCTCTTAACATTCTATAGCAAAACA
The DNA here is from genome assembly GCA_949752745.1 of Protula sp. h YS-2021. Taxonomy (NCBI): domain Eukaryota; kingdom Metazoa; phylum Annelida; class Polychaeta; order Sabellida; family Serpulidae; genus Protula; species Protula sp. h YS-2021. The sequence goes on along the minus strand of OX457026.1, from coordinate 11,547,319 downwards.
CTACTTTTGATACTTCAGCATTGCCTAAACGATTTCTTTTGCGTGTTGAATCTCCATTTTCGACTTTGAAAATTTCCTTCTCTTCTGCTGAATCTCTCAAAACAGTGCAATACTGATGTGATCACATTCTTTACATTTTCAAGTGTTTTTTATCCTATTTGAATTCAATAAAATGAATTAATATTGAATCTTTTGGTCTTACATTTTTACTATCTCAAATTCACAAGTTATGTTTCAATGCCAGCACTTGGCACCTAACCGAGCAATGCCCCTCCCCATTCCTTTGTTAATAAGGTCTGGAAAAATAATTTTTCATTCTTTTATGCCTTTTACAAATCTTGTTAAATCTATTGGATGAGCAGGAATAAATCCGAGAAGCAGTAGAAAGCGGTCTGATGTGTTTTTATTACGTAAAAATTGAAAGACCAAATATACAGGACCCCATTGGCCATCATCACCGGGTACTAGTTTAGCTGGATACATGAATAAACAGTACTTCCAGGAAAGTATTTCTGCCGGATGGTAAAAACCATGTTAAAAATAGTCCGTGGTAAAAACCTACCAACCCTGGATTCAGGTCTTTCTGGCGTTAACACCTGTTACCCGTCAGCCTTGGATGAAAATTCACAAGGTATACCCACCGATTGTGATGTCTCCCACGAGGTCCGATTTCTCCTCACACACCACTGCGCCCGGGGCCAGCTTCAACGCGTTGAACCTGCGACGGAAACACGAAGCGGGCTCTATCAATACGTCATTACTTTAATGCTGTACATAACACGAAGTGTGCTGTACCAATACGTCATCACTGTAATGCTGTACATACACACGAAGCGTGCTCTGTTAATACGTCATTACTGTAATGCTTACATGCACACGAACCATGCTCTACCAATACGTCATCACTGTAATGCTGTACATACACACGAAGCGTGCTCTATCATTCGTTATTAATGTAATGTTGTGCATGTACTGATTTTATGGGGTTGTTTTCATTATATAACGTTAACACTTTAGAATTGACAGCTACACTGCACAAGAAACGCACGGCAACTACTCAATACAACTAAAATGGCATAAACAAAGCAGCAAGATGTGTCTAGCCCACCCCCCCTTCCCCCACCACACACACACACATTGTACATATTATTGGTTGCAGGATGGTAAGGTTAGCAGCCTCAAATATGTCTCCAACGCCCCAAAACTACACATTTACATTCGTTTTGTACTCAGTAAGGAAACCCCTTCTTTAGAAACAGGAAGCTCAGACAGCACTTGTGTCCAAGCTGGCGCGCCCAATCGGTCTTCGCCATACTTCAGCAGGATCGCTCTAGCACCATTGCTAAGGATATGCAGTGAAAAAATGAGTAATTTACTTTTAAAGTAGATTTCGGCCTATCCATGTCAAATTTCCCCTTCTACCACCCTTCTCAATTTCCAGTCTGGGACTTGTACAATGAAAGGTTTCATAGCCATGAAAGAAAAATATGCTGAGTAATAGTAAAGAACTATCCTGGAACTAGTCCTAGATGACTCTTGCTTCCTTCCTAGCAAGAGACCTAGTTCCTATAATAGAACATGTCATTGATCTCAATTTTGCCAATCTTGGCGCACGACTGGGGCCAATGGCGATATTTTAACAAGTTTGTCCAAGGACAAAGTCTCAGCTTACGAAAAGCAATAAGACCAACTCCAGCGTACATGAGCAAGGGAATTTCCCTGAAAAAATTGGGCTTCAAAAGATGAGACGGCAAAGAGCTAGCTGAATAATTAATTTAGCACCGGACCAGAACATAGACCGATAAATGCATACAAAGATTTCTTTTCCAGAAAAATGGGAAACAGATTTTTTTGTATCTCTGGTAGACTGGATAATCTGCCATAGATACCTTCAAACAACGCTCGCATTTCGAACCAGTGCGCATATTTATGTAACTTGCCTCGATGCACGGTTCTTGTTCAGGCAAGTGCGCATGTTTATTTAATTTGCGTTGATGCGCGGCTCTTATTTTGGAACAGTGCACATGTTTATTTAACTTGCGTTGATGTGCGGTTCTTATTTCGGACCAGCGCCCATGTTTTTTACCTTGTGTTGATGTGCGGTTCTTATTTCGGATTAGTGCGCATGTTTATTTACCTTGTGTTGATGTGCGGTTCTTATTTCGGACCAGTGTGCATGTTTATTTAACTTGCGTTAATGAGCGGTACTTATTTTGGACAAGTGCGCAAGTTTCCTTAGGTTGAATTGATGCTCGGTGCGCATTTCGGACCAGTTTGCATGTTTATTTAACTTGTGTTGATGCACGGTGCTTATTTTGGACGTCTGCATATATTTATTTAACTTGCGGTTTGCATTTTGGACCAGTACGCATGTTTATTTAATTTGCGTTGATGCGCGGTTCGAATTTCGAACCAGTGCGCATGTTTATTTAACTTGTGTTGATGCGCAGTGCTTATTTTGGACCAGTGCAAAAATTTATTTAAATTGCGTTGGCGCGTGGTTCGCATTTCGAACCACTACGTATGTTTATTTAACTTGCGCTGATGCGCGGTTCGAATTTCGGACCAGTGCGCATGTTTATTTAACTTGCGTTGATGCGCGGTTCGAATTTCGGACCAGTGTGCATGTTTATTGAACTTACGTTGATGCGTGGTGCTTATTTTGGACCAGTGCAAATTCTTATTTTACTTGCGTTGGCGCGTGGTTCGCATTCCGAACCACTGCGCATGTTTATTTAACGTGGGTCGATGCGCGGTTCTTATTTCAGGCCAATGCGCATATTTCTCTGAGTTGATGCGCTGTTCTTATTTTGAATAGTGCGCATGTTGTTTAAGTTGCGTTAATGCGCAGTTCGCATTTCGAACCAGTGCGCATGTTTATTTAACTTGCGTTGATTCACGGTGCTTATTTTGGTCCAGTTTGCTTGCTTATCTAGCTTGCGTTAATGCTCGGTTCCATTTCTGACCAGTGTGTTTGTTTATTTAGCTTGCGTTGATGAGCGGTTCGCAGTTTCCGCCAGTGCGCATATTTATTTAACTTTTGTTGATGCTCGGTACTTATTTTGGACCAGTGCAAATGTTTATTTAACGTGCGCTGACGTGCGGTTCGCAATTCGGACCAGTGTGCATGTTTATTTAATTTGCGTTGATATCGGGTTCGCATTTCGGACCAGTATACCTGTTTCTTTAGGTTACGTTGATGCGCAGTTCGCATTTCAGACCAGTGCGCAGGTTCATTTAAACTGCGTTGACACGCGATTTGCATTTCGGATCAGAATGCAAGTTTATTTAAGTCCCGTCGATGCCCGACTCTTATGTCTATTCAACTTGCGTCGATTCGTGGTTCTTTCTTCCGACCACTGCGCATGTTTATTTAACTTGCGTTGATGCGCGGTTCTCATTTCAGACCACTGCGCATGTCTATTCAACTTGCGTCGATGCGTGGTTCTCATTTCAGACCAGTGCGCATGTTTCTTTGGGTTCCGTTGATGGCCGGTTCTTTTTTTTTTTTTTGGACTAGTGCGCATATTTATTTAACTTGCGTTATTGTGCAGCTCGCATTTCGGACCAGTGCGCATGTTTCTTTAGGTTGCGTTGATGCGCGGTTCGCATTTCGGACCACTGTGCATATATATTCAACTTGCGTCGATGTGTAGTTCTTTTTTCGGGCCAGTGCGCATGTTTATTTAACTTGCGTTGAGGCGAGGCGCTTATTTTGGACCAGTTCACTTGTTTATTGATCTTCCGTCGATACGCGGTTCACATTTCGGACCAATGCGCATGTTTAGTTAACTTGAAACGATGCGCAGTGCTTAATTTGGACTACTGCGAATGTACGCTGTAGGAGGAGATTCACTTAATTTTTTTTCAAAAATTCCGAAAAAATTCAAAAGTGTTCCAATTCACTCAAAAAGCACAAGCCGTATGCATGACCCCCTAGAGACGGCTCGTATCAAAAACAAATGAAATCTGATAAAAACTCTAGGAGGAAATGCATTTTGAATTTTTTTCTTCAAAAATTCCCCAAAAGTTCTATGATCGACTCGAAAAGCACAGGCCGTATTCACGACACCCTAATCACGCCTCAGCCCCAAAATAAATGATGTCTGGTCAAAACTGCAGGAGAAGATGCATTTTGAGGTATTTTCATCAAAAATTCCCCCCGAAATCAAAAATTGCCAAGTCGAGTCAAATAGCACAAGCCGTATGCCCGACCCACCTAAGGATGCCCCATACCAAAAATAAATGAAATCGGATAAAAACTGTAGGAGGAAATGCATTTTGAAGTTTTTCTTCAAAAATTCCCTAAAAATACAGAAATTGACGGATCGACTAAAAAAGCACAAGCCGTATGCTCAACCCCTTAGGGATGCCTCAAACCAAAAAAAAATAATAATAATAATAATAAATAAAAGAAAAAAAAAGATATCGATTCAAAACTGTAGGGGAAATGCATTTTGAAGTTTTTTTTTCTAAAAATACAAAAATTGTCCGATCGATTAAAAAGCACAAGCCGTATGCACGACCCTTTAGGATCCCAACAAAAAAAAAAATGACATCAGATCAAAAATGTATGAGGAGATATATTTTAAAAATTTTTCTTCAAAAATTCTCCAAAAATTCAAAAATCACCCGATCGACTTAAAAAAGCACAATCCGTATGCACGACCGCTTAGGGATGCCTCAAACCAAAAATAAATGACATCGAATCAAAATTGCAGGAGTAGATGCATTTGGAATTACTTTTGAAATTTTTGCTTAAAAAATTGCCCAAAAATACAAAAATTGTCCGATCGACTAAAAATAGCACAAGCCGTATGCTGGAAACTTCAGGGGTTCCTCATACCAAAAATAAATGACATCGGGTCAAAAATGTAGGAAGTGATACATATTAAAATTTTTTCTTCAAAAATTCCCCAAAAATTCAAAAATCACCCGATCGACTAAAGAAAATTACAAGCCGTATGTAGGATCCTTCAGGGATACCTCATACCAAAAATAAAGGATACATCGGTTCAAAAATGTAGGAACAGATACAGTTTAAAATTTTTTCTTCAAAAATTCCCCAAAAATTCAAAAATCACCCGATCGACTAAAAAAGCACAAGTCGTATGCACGACCGTTTAGGGATGCCTCAAACCAAAAATAAATGACATCGAATGAAAATTGTAGGAGTAGATGCATTTTGAATTATTTTCGAAATTTTTGCTTTAAAAAATTCCCTAAAAATACAAAAATTGTCCGATCGACTAAAAAAGCACAAGCCGTATGCACAACCCTTTAGGGGTGCCTCATACCAAAAATAAATGACATCGGGTCAAAAGTGTAGGAGGAGATACATTTTAAAATTTTTTCTTTAAAAATTCGCCAAAAATTCAAAAATCACCCGATCGACTAGAAAAGCACAAGCCGTATGCACAACCCCTTAGGGATGCCTCACACAAAAAATAAATGACATCGAATGAAAATTGTAGGAGTAGATGCATTTTGAATTATTTTCGAAATTTTTGCTTAAAAAATTCCCCAAAAATACAAAAATTGTCCGATCGACTAAAAAAGCACAAGCCGTATGCACAACCCTTTTGGAGTGCCTCATACCAAAAATAAATGACATCGGGTCAAAAATGTAGGAGGAGATACATTTTAAATTTTTTTCTTTAAAAATTCGCCAAAAATTCAAAAATCACCCGATCGACTGGTAAAGCACAAGCCGTATGCACGACCCCTTAGGGATGCCTCAAACAAAAAATAAATGACATCGGATCAAAATTGTAGGAGGAGATGCATTTTGAAACAAAGTTTACTAAATAAACAACTAACTAACTAACTAACTAACGGACGCCACCCGCAGACCGATAGGAATACCCCAGCTTACGTGTAACGTAAGCTGGGCTAAAAAGGATGCATCACATAAATGGTCCAATTATAAGTTATGGCACACAAATGCTATGGTCAAATAACAATTTTGTACTGAGAAAAAGAGATGTTTTCTTTAGATCAGGATAGAATTA
>OX457026.1:11512253-11541108 GCA_949752745.1 Protula sp. h YS-2021 | reverse complement strand
TGAGCCTCTCTTCATTGTCTTCCCACCGAAAGCTTCTCTGTGTGGTCGTAGGATAAGTGCCTTCTTGCAAAATAATAATAATAATAATAATAATAATAATAGTAATAATAATCATAATAATACAACACAGCATAGTAAAAAATAATAATACATACCAGCAGAACCTTTTGTGGTGACGTCAGAAGGCTGAGAGTATGGAAGTCAACATTTTAAAACTTTCCTATTTTTGCCCACAAGAATATATTCGACCATTGCTTATTTCTTCTGTATCTGGAAATTGCCGAAATAATTAAATATGTTGGCATATAGGGAATGGAAAAATGTCTCTGTTCAAAATTTATAAAGAATAATAATTTAAATGATTAAATGTGAACAAATTGAGGTTAAGACAGCACTGACCTTGACCCCTATGGCGTTCTGTTTACAGGACAGCATTTCCGTGCACCGGCCAGGCTTTTACGCGCAGAGATTCCAGTCATTCTTCGCTGATAAGGTCTTCAGGAAAATCCCCTCCCGTAAGTGCTGTCGTCGTGGCAATTAGTGCAGACTACCAAATGTCACAAAGTCTTAATCAATTTATTTCTTCAGCCACAAGAAGCGTTTTGTATCTTCGGTGTGAGTTCGTCCTTCTTGTAATTGTTTTTTTTTTTTTCTACTTGGGATTATTTACATTTCTCCGGACAGTGTGTGGAGTTTCAGAAATAATGTTTTTTTTTCTTCTTTTTTTAATGTACAACCCAACTTCAACGAAAGGACAGTAAAATTTAGAACCATAAAGCTGGAAACACCCGGGTTGAATGCGGCCACGGTTACTCGGACATCCATTCCTTTTTTCTTGTTTCTACGCCAGTTTTTGGCATTCCTTTTTTGAGATGGGACAAAAAAAACCGCGTTTTGGTATACAGCAGTTGTAAATTCCATTGAAAACAAACCAACGTGATTTTATATGGCAGTAAGATACCTGAACGAATGATTAAGGAACGAACAGACCGATGCACGCATAGCTTGCCTCGTCGTTCTTGGTGTGTGTCAGTTTGGATCATGTCTTTAGCGCGTGTAGGCAAGAATGCACCGTTTGATGTTCTGCACTCCTCCTTCCCCTCTTCAACCATGCATTTTTGTTAGCAGATAGTTTAAAACTGTTTAACGTTACACAGTTAATGTTTTCTTTTCGAACCGAGTGTATTCAAATCATGCGGGACATCAAAACTCTTAACAATTTATTTAAATAAATCAATCAACCAAAATAAGCGTGATCAAAATTCCTAAAGCTTTTTGAAATCTTTTTTATTGTGGGACGCAGTCACCAAATCAGTTCTTCCATTTCCAATTCTTTGTGAGGCATGATACGACCTTGTCGGGACGTGATTAACGACGGTATCTAAGGTCGAAGTGATGACTGTGTAACCTTGGTGACGAAGCAGTTACCCTTGCACCTTGTTCGTGGAAGCTAAACATCGTTACCATGATATTATTAACTGGACCAGTGGTGTGCAATAATATAAAAAGCAAGAAAATGTAACCAGTTTCGCATAAACAGGACAGGGACTTACCCTTACAAAAATCCGCTGCTCCAAAAAGAACAAAAAAAAAAAAAAACTCGCACAAAAAAATACACACAAAAAAAATAGATAAAAATAAAACAAAAAAATTTACAACAAACGTACATTGAAACTAGAAACGCATTACAGTGACTGTATTTAGTAGCATAGGTGCAGTCTCTGTTTCCCAGAGGCTTTTTTAATTTCCGGCTTTGCTTTACACTTAATTAGCAGCTTTGGTCGTGAAACAAGTTGAGATGTCCGACGAATGCCCTGACATTTGCCTTTCTGATTTTTATTACCCAAGTATCTGGTCGATGTGCTTCCATTCAGTTTAACCTGCCCCTTTCTAAAGCTTTACCGTGCTTTCTTTTGAGTTGGGCTGTATATTAATTTGTATATTATTTAATTTTAGCTAAAAATTTCTGCAGTAAAATTAAAAACAGATTGTAATGTGTCTTTAATGCTTTCAACGAATGAGGAGAGACGGAACGAACTCCGCTTATTGTACAGTTTCGGTTTCGTTTTCCAAGGAAAGCGTACAGCAAAGAACGAGCTTTTGGATCAGATGGTGTTCAAATAATTGCTCATATTCTGGCAGTGTAGTCCGGAAATAAAAGCGACATCTGTAAAGAGGTAGATAGACACTAAAAACGACATTTGTAAAGAGGTGATCACAAAGAGATAGAAAAAAAGACATTTGTGACTAGGTGATCGAAGAAAGACAGAAAATAAAGTCTGACGGGTGACACATTGCTATCCCGCAAACTGAAAAAAACTGTAGATACGAGCTGCCAACGTGAAAAATTGGTCTTTTCCTCCCCTTTTAGCCTTGAAATCGACGCATTTTTGAGTTTGTTTTGCTTGTTCCTGTCTCCACTTCCTTGTATTTCATTTCCCACTTTTTCTGGCTGCAATTTTTTTTGTGGAAAAAAAAACATTTCCTGCTTTTGTTCATGTATGTGACACACTGTGATTGTGTGACCCTGTGACCGCAGATTAGTAGTTATGTGACTGTGTGACCCTACTTTCCACCGTAATGGTCTAGGCCAGTCGTGAGCACTTATTCGAATAGTCATATGAAAATAATTTTACATATTTGAATAATTTAAAAAAGTAGTTTCTTAAGGAACAAAAACGAATAAATAAATAAATCAAAATTAACGAAACTATAGCCGAGTAAAGCCGATGTACGTAACGAAACACATGAAAATTGGCCTATAGATGCTGTGTTATGGTACTTGCCTTGACGTTGCATATAAGTGTTGCCTAGTGACCCAGCGTCGTACATGGCATTTTACTCGGCATGTCCATTTTTAACAGAATTGCTGCTACGCAGTGTTATTTTAGGTGACATTTGTTTCATGTTACGTATGTTCTTATTTTCCCTTTACTAACAAAGCCATGTAGATGCTTGTGTTCAAAATCACGTATGTGCAAGAGCAGGGAGAGAGAGAGAGAGAGAGAGAGAGAGAGAGAGAGAGAGAGAGAGAGAGAGAATTTTATGTGCAGCACAGCTGGATTCGACAAACGTGCGTAAAACCATTTTAGAATATGAAATTGGAAGCGCTGACTGGCCATTCTTCAGACCTTGTTTGCCGAATACTGTTGTGCGATGCTAATCGCTAACAGGCTGCGTCTATTGAGTGATTTTGCGCGCAAAACTTGACAACAAAAGACAAGGCTAATTTTATTTTCGCTTCTGCAATTGTTACTTCGGAAAAATCTTTCTGAAATGCGAGTAAAAACATAATATATAACACCAGGCTTCCTTCGTTGACTAGTCGAGAATTCGTGCAAAATCATAACATGAGTTAATATACCTTTTAATTTTTAACGCCAAGTTTTGTGCAGCCAGTTTGAATGAAAAAAAAAAAACACGTAACACTGAATGTACAAAGCCTGTACTTGTGAGTGAAGAGAGTCACGATGATTCACACGACGTGTTAACATTATAACAGTGGACCAGCCGCAGGTGAAAGGACCGCACGTGCGCTTCAAAAAGCTCGTGCAACTAGGTAAATGATCCCCCGTCTTCATATACCATATACAGCGCCAGCGAAGCTTGGGCATAGAATTGCTTTCTTTTTTTTTTTTTAGTTTCATTTTATTTGCTACTTGACGTATTTAATAGTTTTCTTATTACATCCACGTATCACGACTTGCCGTCTGCTTACCCTCGCTCCTGCCCCCTCCCCTCCTCCCCCCTCCTCTCCTCCCCCCCCCCCCTCCTCCCCGCCAACAGCACGACCAAGATCTCGCTTCGTTTTTCTTTGTATCATGTGTAGAGATGCATATTGTTTCTCTATACTTTTTGTTGCATGGCATTGTACTAGCATTTTCCAAGGTGAATCACCATGGGAGCACTTATTTTACGATGTAGGGCATCAGTACAACAGATCCACGGGTTGGACCAAAACGCTCAGGGGTCAGAAAGATTTCAGAGATATCTCGCCCAGCCCCGCCCGTATTTGGACCCTCTGGCATGTGTCGATGGTCACGGAACACAGCCCTTCTTTGAAGTAGATCTGTAGTCAGAAAGGCGGGTTACTCAGTTACGAAGCCGGGGGGGGGGGGGGGGGCTCAGTGAGGGAGATGGGTCTGTCACTTAGGAAGGCGGGTCACTCAGTGAGGGAGGCGGGTCTGTCATTTAGGTAGGCGAGTCACTGAGGGAGGCGGGTCTCTCACATAAAAAGGCGGACCACTGAGTGAGGGAGGCGGGTCTTTCACTTAAGAAGGCGGGTCACTCAGTGAGGGAGGCCGGTCTGTTACTTATGAAGGCGGACCACTGAGTGAAAGAGGCGGGTCTTTCACTTAGCAAGGCGGGCCACTGAGTGAGGGAGGCGGGTCTTTCACTTAGGAAGGCGGGTCACTTAGTGAGAGAGGCGGGTCTCTCTCACTTAGCAAGGCGGGCCACTCAGTCAGGGAGGCGGGTCTTTCACTTAGGAAGGCGGGCCACTGAGTGAGGGAGGCGGGTCTCTCTCACTTAGCAAGGCGGGCCACTGAGTGAGGGAGGTGGGTCTCTGAAGGAGGCAGATGACTGCGGAGCATGATGCTTTTAAAGCTTGGCGAAGTGATTTAGTGATGTTGCCGTACCTTGTCCAAGCCCTGTCTGTCCGTCTGATGTAATCCTCCTCTCTCCCCACCCCACCTCTCATGAACGGATTCAGTGTCGCCTCTGTTCGAATTTCTGAAATACTGTAGTTTTACAAGAAATGCCACTTTCTGTGTTTATAGGGTGGCCAGTGAGGGGGGATAAGAACCGAGTGTCTGTTCTTTTCCCTGTGTTCATCCGCAGATTCTGTCCGTTCTGTCTATCCTGACATTGTCCCTACCCATCCAGCCTCCCTGCCTTGCCTCGTCTACACTGTCAGTAACTCGGGAGTCCACACAGTTTGCCTGCCTTCCTGTGATATTCCTCCTTTAAGCCTGTTCGCCTCGATGCTATGCTTCTCGCCTTTCCTCGACATAGCCCATCGTACACTCCTGTCCGTCATGCAGTCCTCATCCCATCAGCGGAATCTATTCGTTCTGTCCATCCACACCCTCCCACCCATCTATCCTATTCGTTCTATCCTCACACTCCTGTCCGCCGATCTTGTCTCTTTTGTCTATCCTCACACCATCCCCACCAATCCGCTGATTCTATCCGTTCTGTCTATCTTCACACCACTCATCCCCATCCGCTGACTCTGTGCGTTCTGTCTATCCTCACACCATCCCCACCAACTCGCTGATTCTATCCATTGTGTCTATCTTCACATCACTCATCCCCATCCGCTGATTCTGTGCGTTCTGTGTATCCTCACACCATCCCCACCAACTCGCAGATTCTATCCATTCTGTCTATCTTCACACCACTCATCCCCATCCGCTGATTCTGTGCGTTCTGTTTATCCTCACACCATCCCCACCAACCCGCTGATTCTATCCATTCTGTATATCTTCACACCAGTCATCCGCATCCGCTGATTCTCTCCGTTCTGTCTATCCTCACACCGCCCGTCCCCCTCCGCTGTTTCTGTCCGTTCTGTCTATCCTCACATTGCTCCTCCCCATCTGCTGATCCGTTCGTTCTTCCTCCCCAATCCGTTATATGAAGCTGTTATTCCCATCATTTGTTGTTACTACCAGATTATAAACATCGACTATCCCTTAAGTATCTCATCCCCGCCCAACCCCCTCAACAGCTCAAGGACCTTTTATTCCCGTTCACATTGTAGCATGTGATGATGTTTTTCTGCGGGTGGGGGGGGGGGGAATGTTGAGTTCCGGGTCATCCACAAAGTTTGCACTGGTTTTGGGGGTATCGGTGCTGTCCACTGCCAATTGTTGTAGTGATTATGTTTTTGCGATGAGTGATATAAATTTTGAATGCGGTGAGGGGTGTGGTGGTTATTCAAATTCTAACAAAAAAAAAAAAAAAAAATCGGACTTACTTTCTATACATTTGCAGTCATATGGGCTGCAAAAAATGGTCAAACAGGCCGCATAAAATGGTTTAAAATGTATACACCTTGATGACATTAGAGCATCGAGTGAGTGAAGCTGTAGCAATGGGAATGCTCCGTTCGTGTTTGTTTGGTTCGATAGGTGACGTCAGTACTGGTGTGGCCTTTGTTATTTGTTGGAAATGAGTGTTTACGTTAGATAACCACCTGTCATCGGTGCATTTAAATTTAATCATTAGCGCTTACGTCATTTTGATGCTAAAATTCTTGGCATCATTATGGCTGTTTTGTATCAATGTTACATGTTTTAGGCACAGAAGCAGCAGTAATCATGTGACCGCGGTGTCCCTCCCCCCTTTCCCCCACCCCCTCCCCCTCCCCGTCCCCCTTTCTTACTTTTTATTATGTCGTTCTTTAATGGAGAGGTTTACGACAGACTTCATTATGAGTTGTTTTGTTTAAGTTCTTTTCTCTTCTTCTTTAGTTTGGCAAGCTTGTCAAACTCTTGGTAATCATTGGTCGGACATCTTTTACTGTTGTCATAGTAACCGAATGTGTAGGCACTTTGCACGTTGTATTCTGCCCAGATGAATAATTGCAATATGCTTCGAAATAACAATTGATTAAAAAATACTGTTTCTCAAAATGATGTGTTTCTATATATATATATATATATGCGACAAACAAATATTAGTACGACAGTAATGTTCGAGTTTTCCTCAGTGCCATAATAAGCGTCTCAGCGGAAGTAAGAGCGTGTATCCAGTGTCAATTCGATGCACTTGAAAGAAATAATTCAGAGCGTTTGTTTTATGTTATGATAAAGTCGTGGCGAGTAATGGTAGGTAAAAGGGTGGTGGTGTTTGAGTAATCCTCATCGGTCAAGGGATATCCTCGTTACTCCGGTGGTGATATATAAGCAGTCATCACCGGTCAGGGGATATGCTCGTTACTGTGGTGGAGCTGTATAAGCAGTCGTCACCGGTCAGGGGATATCCTCGTTACCACGGTGGTTATATATAAGCAGTCATCACCGGTCAGGGGATATGCTCGTTACTATGGTGGAGCTGTGTAAGCAGTCGTCACCGGTCAGGGAATATCCTGGTTACTCCGGTGGTGATATATAAGCAGTCATCACCGGTCAGGGGATATGCTCGTTACTGTGGTGGAGCTGTGTAAGCAGTCGTCACCGGTCAGGGGATATCCTCGTTACTCCCGTGGTGCTGTATAAGCAGTCGTCACCGGTCAGGGGATATCCTCGTTACTCCGATGGTGCTGTATAAGCAGTCATCACCGGTCAGGGGATATCCTCGTTACTGTAGTGGAGCTGTATAAGCAGTCGTCACCGGTCAGGGGATATCCTCGTTACTGTAGTGGAGCTGTATAAGCAGTCGTCACCGGTCAGGGGATATCCTCGTTACTCCGATGGTGCTGTATAAGCAGTCGTCACCGGTCAGGGGATATCCTCGTTACTCCGATGGTGCTGTATAAGCAGTCGTCACCGGTCAGGGGATATCCTCGTTACTGTGGTGGAGCTGTATAAGCAGTCGTCACCGGTCAGGGAATATCCTCGTTACTCCGACATTAGCGTAAAGTCACATGCAAAGGGGCAATGGGTTGGTTGGCCAGTTCTAATCCCATTACTCGTGTCATTGCTTTTGAGTTTAGTAATTTCTTTTTCGCTGATTGAATTTAAAAAAATTGGGAGGGGGAAGGATGGGGGGGGGGGGGAGGGTGGGGAGGTATTCTTGGTGAATATTTTTACCATTTTGGTGGGAGGGTGGAGGGTTGCGGGTTGGGGGTTAATAAGGCGTGTTGTGATGGGTGGATCAGATGTCGGGGTAACCTGTGTGCGGCATGAACACGTGTGGCTTTCAGAGGAGTTTACTTCGCTTTATGAGGCAGAAATACGTATCTGTTTACTCTCTTTGTTCGTAACTTATTCAGTTACTGTATATTCTGGCACGCAGTTTTGAAAAAAAAAAACAATATGTGCTTGTGAAGTTGGTCAAAGATTTCGTTCAGTTCGTCGCGTGCTTGTCCACTCTAGATGTCACAAACATGGCCGGGTACGTTTTGACAAACACGGCCTGACGTGAAAATGTGACCTGGGGGCTTGAGGCACGTTTGCGTAATGTTTTCCTTTGTTTGCTCGTGCCAGTTTTCCTTTTTTTTTTACTCTTTTTGGTTTCGATGTAGCGACATTTTAGAAGAATTCAGTGTAAACAAGTTGCCTCTGCTATGATATGTAGCTTAGGTGTATGGCTTCAGTATTGCAACAGAGTTTAAAAACAGTTTACATTTTTGTGAAGGAAACGGTTTTATTAGTTGGGTGAGGGTTTTAGTGTTTTTATCTCTGTTAAACGTTGTAAATTTAAGTAAGTGTAAAAGATTAAGTAATTATAAAATTAATTTCGTGAATTTATCAAGCATACAGTGGACATGACAGTTAAAAGTGACACGAAACTGCGCTGATTATGGAAAGAAAAATTGCTGGCGCTTGTTTGCGGGTGTGATACAACTCATAAAAGAAAATCAAAAATTTAAGGTCATTTTTAGATTTCCTTAAAGACGAATTCATGTAATATGAAAAAAAATTAGCGCTTGTCTGTCAAGGGAGTTTTGATGTGAGTTCTTATAGAATATGCCACTAACATGTGTCCACAAATTCTTGATCAGTTTGTGAGCGGCTCAGATGGCTGGCATTCATTTTCCTGGCGCGTCAGGGGAGTGGACGAACATGTGCTAAGTGGACAAACATGTGCTAAGTGGACAAACATGTGCTAAGTTCGTTCAGGCGACCGGAATATTTGTTTATTGTTGCAGCTATGAAACATTCCCCGACGAAGAAGAAGCAGCCGGTGAGGCCGCGCTCTGTGACTATGCCCGACCCGGAGACACGGACGGCCCAGGTACACGTGTCCGCGCATGACCGTACGCTCAGCGAGGGCGACCCAGGTATGTGTACGTCTGCGTATTTCCATACGCTCATAGAGGGCGACCCAAGTAAGTGCACGTGCCAAAAAGCCAGAAAGTGCAATGCTTGAATGAGGAGCCCAAAGGGGTTTGTGAATCACAAGATGGTCAAATTAAAGCCTAACAAAAGAGGACAAGAGGACATGTAAATCACAGAACTAAAACTTAAACCCTAAAGGAGATTTTGGTATAGGCAGACGACCAAAAAATCCTAATTGGGATGTATTGAACTGGAGGCGAACACAATAAAGGGGTGTGGGAGAATAAGTTTCTTTCCTTTCTGTTGACAAAGAAGTGTTTCAGTTTCGGCAACCACAGATCATTTTATTTCGTCAAATGTTAAAGTTTTTTTTATTCTTAACAGACTATAAAAAGAAATCTTAAGTACCTACTATGTTAAAATCAAAGAGTGAGCTATGAGGGTTTTTTTTGTGTCACAGCAGGGGCAGTGGGAGGGCGGCCGGATCTTCTGCCGTCAGCGACGCCTCCTCCGACCTTCTCGGAGGCCACGGCACACCGCCTGGAGGGTGAGGCGGAGGACAGCTATGTGCACAGTCCCACGGAGAACTACTTATATGCAAACAAGTGAGTACTGATGAATGCTTGTATGTTAACAAGTGAGTACCAGTAAATGCTTGTATGTAAACAAGTGAGTACCAGTAAATGCTTGTATGTAAACAAGTGAGTACCCGTAAATGCTTGTGTTGTAAACAAGTGATTACCAGTAAATGCTTGTATGTAAAGAAGTAAGTACCAGTAAATGCTTGTAAGTAAAAAAAATTGAGTACTAGAAAATGCTTGTATGCAAGCAAGTGAGTACCAGTAAATGCTTGTATGTAAACAAGTGAGTACCAGCAAATGTTTGTATGCAAAAAAGTTGGTACCATTGACCACTTATATGGAGATGAGAATTGCTAAGTGGTTATAATTTAGGCTGAAATCATTTATGGGTTTTATTGTACACTTTGTTTAAATAGCAATAGAACACAATAAAAAATACATAAAAATACAGAAGTAAATAAAATTCATTGTTAACATACAAGCTGACCTTTTATTTTAAAAAGCAACAACATATCTTTACAAGTAAGAGAAGCGTGTTCTGGGAAAACTGTGGCATTAAAAATGTAGTTATTCATTCGGTGATAGGAGTTCAAGAAGCGTAATGTATTTCAGGCTGGAAGTGATAGGGCCGCGAGCTGGCGCGGAAGGCGCGGGGTCAGCGGGTGCACTGCTCCAGTCACCTGTACATAGCGTGGCCGACTCGGCCCCGACGCTGACGGAGTACACGGAGGGTACGCCTAGTTATACCGCGTCTAGTCCGAGTTGTTCTAGTGATGTGTTAGGTATGCACCCGCTCTCTCTCTCTCACACCTGTTTTTCTCAGTGTTGTATATTTTATCTGTACACCCTCCATGTATTATGTTGAATTTCCATCCCGGCGAATCCTGTTCCCCCTGCTCTACTGTACCTCCCGCTCCCTACCCCGGAACTGGTAATCCGATCAGCTGTCTGTTTCCGCTCGTGATGTCATAGGGCTAACAAGCCATTTCACTGTCTTTCTGTCATATTTTTGTTGATATAAATACACGTGTGTATAGTGTTGTTATAGTGTTTGTACAGACACGTCATTTAAATGTGTTTATGTCGGTTTTATATGTCAGCCGTGGCCTGACTGCGCAGTTTACATGGTAATAATAATAATAGTAGTAGTTATAATAATTATAATAATTATAATAAAAGGGTATGCTGTCACCATTGCCTTAGTGCACTCTGTGTAGCTCAGTGAGTTGCTGAAAGCACTGCCACAGTTAGAGTTCCAGTAGCTCAGTGATTGTTTAGTGGTCGTTATGATTGGTGTATGTGTTCATGTTGCAGACAGTAAATCAGTACCTTCAACAACGGAGAGTACACGAAAAGAGTACACTCACCGTTCAGTGCACAATACTCAAACAAGCAGTCAATCACACGACGTTTCCATAGTAACACACGAGACAATTGAACTTGATTTTACGGAAAGTCGTGCAAAGCTTAGCCGCGGGGCGAGCGAAGAATTCATAGAGACAAGGCACGAATCCGCTGCCGAACAAACGGATGGGCAGACGGTGGACGAACAGCCCGCATTAGCAGAGCAGTCATTTACACATAACAGCGACTCGGCGAATGAGGAGCTAGAAGTAGTGAGTATATACTAGCTTTAAAAGTATTTTATATGGCAACCAAATTCTCTTTTATGGCCAATTTTCCATATTTTGGTGTGCAAGTTTGTGATTCTTCCGCCTTTTCCTCATGTGACGGAGGAAGCTTTGTACCATGCCTATATGCAAAATTGCAGTGCTTAAAAAATTAACCGAGTAATTTTGGGCAATTTTCCCCATGTAACGGAGGGATATAAATTTTGAGCTTGTCCGTCTGTGCACAGGCGTATCCGGGCTATATCTTCAAAATTATAGGTCGGATTGTTTTGAAATTTCACATGCGGATAAGAACACATATTGAAGGTGTGCAGCGTCGTGGTTGTATTCGGATTCATAAAATAATGTCAAAAATGACAAAAAGAAATTCGATTATTGGAACGGCATCATGTCCGCGTCTGATGTCAAAAGCCATTCGTTGAATTGTGCTGAATCTCTCACACACGGAGAGCACATATTGAAGGTGTACAACGTCGTATTTTTTTTTTTCGGATACATGAAAAATTGTCACAGTTATTTTGAAATTTGGTAAAACTTAGCATTTGTGCAGTTTTGTAGCCGTAATGGAACGTCGTATTCAGGTGGTATCCTCAAAGCTTTTTGTCGCATTATTTTAAAATGTCACACACGGATAAAACAGATAGTGAAGATGTGCACCGTCGTATTTTAGTTGAGATTCATGAAAAATCGTTAGAATTAAAGATATTCACCGATCCTAAAGCAAGTTGGGTTTCATTTTGAAAGGTTTGTGGCTGCTATAGCAGCATTCAGCGGCCATGACAATTCTGAATAGGACTTCCTGCTTTTGTACAGTCGAATCTTCCATGATATAGTCCTACTGTTTAGTTTTTTTCTTTTGCTTTGTGTGTTGTCGAACAGACAGTTCATATAATCATCAAAAAGTTATCGCCAATTGTACTCCATGTTCTTTTTCCGAACGCTCTTACATGCGTTCGAATACCAAAATGACAAAATAAGGTAAAACTTAGCTTTTGAATTTAAAAAATGTAAACACTGTTAAATTTAAAAAAAAAAAAAAAACAAAAAAAAAAAAAAAAAAAATGAAAGTGGCAGTAGTATGACACTTTGCAAACCGAGCTCAGCACCGTTGTCATCGGTCACCCGTGCTATACGGGGGATCATGTCTCTCTGAGGCTCTAGTTTTTTTTAAGCGTTTTAGTAAAACAAAATGTGTTTTGCTAGCTTGAGGAGTACCTGCCTTTACATGTACTTTGTGGACATTGCGATTTCGCCCCAAACTTAAAGGTCAAAATTAAAAAAAAAAAAAAAAAAAAAAAGAGGCAAACTTAACAGTTATTGTGTGTAGGGAGGAAGGGGCAGGGTTAGACAATACGACGTCTCGTCATGCCATCCTTATTGTTCACCCATATTAGCAATGGGTACATGTTGATGCCGTGGACTTAGGATCGGTGGACACAGCATGGTGCATGCTGATGCTGCGAACTTATGATCAACGGACACAGCATGGATGCATGCTGATGCTGCGAACTTATGATCAACGGACATAGCATGAGTGCACGCTGATACTGCGGACTTATGATCAACGGACGTAGCATGAGTGCATGATGGTTCCGCGTTTTAAAATATCCGCATCCATCTAACCAATGAAGACAACAATGTTCCATTTAAGCAATTTTTGTTGAATAACATAACAGCGTGAGTAATGTGTAGAGTGTGTGATGGTGGCTTTGTGTGTTTGTTGTTGAATTTTTTTTTTTTTTGATGTACGGTGAATCCTTCATTGATATCCTGCATGGCCATCGTCCTGGTGCTCCTCCTGGAAATTAACGCATTATGTGCGTCAACATCGGTTTATTGTTACGTCATGACGTTACCTAGCAGCACCACGCAGGGATTATCATGAAATTCTGTCTTGCCAGTGTTTTCGCGCTTGAGTATGGTGGGCCACGGTTGTCACTCCGGGTGACATAGGCTAGGCTTGTATCCTGCTGTGACCACCGGAAATTGTCACTGTTCGAAACACAACGTCATTTTCCTCCCAAACTGTCAGCACTAGCTTTTGCCAGTGTCTCATCTGTAATTGCCCCCCCACCCTCCTTCCCACCCCCCTCCCTTCCTCCGTGACTTGTCCCAACATCCACAAATCTGTGACCTTTGTTGGAATGCCCTTGACGGTGTGACCCTGTATGTGAACGTCCGTCACCTTGTGACCTTACACCTTGACGGTTACCTTGAACTTAAATGTTACGTCAGGCAGTGACCCAGCTAATGTTTTATGAATATTTTCTCCTTCTAGGAAACATTTGTCTTTCTGGGGCCAAAACTGTGCTTGAAATAACAGAAGTAGAAAATTTAGCTGTGCCACTGTCAACCCCTTTATGTAGATTTTTTCACAATGATTGCATTTAAGGATGCGTATTCCCGGGCATATTTTCAAGTTTTACTTGTAGCTTGTACAATATTTGGGATTTTTGGAGTCAGTGCACGACAGCCATTTGCGTGGTGTGTGCAGTGCTTGACGATTCACTTTGTAATCAACGGGGCGCATGGTCTTGTAAACTTCTTATCCGACGATTATGCAATGTTTATGTTGAATATGTGCCTTTTGTTTGTGTTATTTTGTAGATTAACTTGCGTATAGTGCTTCTGTAATTGCATTAATTTCCATATAAATAAAAAAATGTACATGATGTTTTCTCTCTTGTAAAATTAAATCAGTTATGTATGTCTTAGTAGTGAGATTTCTATTTGATTATACTTCGATGAAATCGAACCTTACGCCCAGATAAGTGTTGATCTGTAAAAATCTTGGGTAGTTTTGTGAAGCGTGTATTAACCGCCCAGCTCATGTGGATGGCGAAGCGTTGCACCGCTACCGTTCCGTGTGTAAAGTGTATTCAAATCGTTTTTGTCCTCGCGCTTCTATGCATTTACACGTGAATCAGTTTGCGGACGGTAATTTTCAAGTTTATAACATTTTCTAGTATCTAAGATTTGGAATTGTTTCCATTAAATTTGTGTAAGTGACTTATATTTTCGCCCATATGAAAACATTAACATTGAATGCTCTAAGAAGTACATTTGCAAAGTAAGATGTCATTTTGAAAAGGTATTTTCTTCGGGATTTACCCTCGTCAAGGACATGATATGAAATCGCTCACTATTACGCATGAACTTCTGACGTGTGATTGGGCGAGGGCAGAGGGGGGCGAGGGCAGAGGTAGTGCAGAACACACATAACGGCCAGTACTGCCTAAAAATGTTTTTGTGCAGTTTTGTCTTTTTTGTGCGAGAAGAAACATTGATATGACAGGCCGGGCCAGTGCGTTTAAAATTATTGATGAGAAACAAGACATTCTGTCTGAAAAAAAAATAAAAATTTAAAAGCTAATGATGTGCAGACCATTCAAAGAATGTCTGTTGGTTACTTCCATTGCGTTCCAGTCAAGCAGACGGCTCAGCTGTGGATTGTGTAGTGTATGGTGAAAAGCTTTTGTGGCATGTCAATGTCTTGCGTAATAGTGCATGAGCACTTACAGTACATGTGCACTTATTCCTGTTTCGTAATGCGTATTTCACAGTCAAGATGGGAAGTGTCACAATTTTGTCACACATTAAACCTAAAAAATGACATTCGGGGATATTTTGAGCTACGTCTATCGTTATTATGATTATTGTAATTAATAATAATAATAATAATAATAATAATAATGAATATTATTATTATTACTATTATTATTATTATTATTATTATAAGGGAGCGATAGACTGGGGATTCAGTTATGTGTTGCTGATGCAATGTATGGGTTCATGGGGTTTTTGAAGCACGCATTACACACTTGATGCATGACTGCTGAGCATGCAATCAGAACTGTGGATTTTGATCACATGACGCCTACGATTGGTCTGCATCAGCCCATGTTGTTGTAGTGTATATATATAGGACTTACTGAATGCCCTGGCTTTATCGGATTGACAACTAGGGGTGTTACGGTTCGCATTGTAACCGAAAACCGACCGCGGTTCTTCGGTTTGGTTCGGTTAAAAGAAGAGAAAAACCACAGTATTTTCGGGTTTTTAGTAGTTTTTTCACTAATAGTGGACAGCTATGAAATAAGGTACTGCTTCGCGCTCAACTCTAAAACATCAGCATGTTGGCATGTTGCTCTTTTAAAAGAAAAATATGTACATATGTCAAGTTATCACGTGACATTTTAATGCTCCTTAATGTTCCTTTACCGTCAGTAACGGTATGTTTCCTAAGTGTAATTAAGGATTTGAGGCTTCTTATAATAGTGTAAAGGTGTTTTGTTTATGGCGTTATTATAATTAAGAAACTCTGTAAATGTTCTCAAGTTAGAACAAAACTGTAGTGAGTGTTACTGATATCCTTGAACTTCTGTTAAGTCATAAGATATACTTTAACTTACTTTAATTCGATGACGCGAAATAATACGTATTTTGATTGCCATTTGAGATGTTTATTTATGCTTAATTGTCATTTCTTTGACTTTTAAATATTTTAAAATATTTTAAGCGGGTGCACATATCGATATGCAAAATATTTCGCGCACATCTACAAATGGTGGTTAACATTTTAGCATAGGCATAACAGCTGTATTCTCCTTCTTGTTTGATATGTAGATTACACAAAATCATGTACCTCAAGTGTCGACACACAGTCTATTTGAGCATTTTAAATATTATAAACTGGTGTTTTGTTTAAAATCACATAGATAAAAGGCATTATTGGCTGTTATACGGTAAATATTTGTCTAAATACAATTTTTAACAATTTTTGCAAGATCGTACCGAAAGAACCGAACCAAACCGAATAATTGAAGTGTACCGAACCGATCCGATCCGTGGAAATGGCGTACTGTCACATTCCTATTGACAACACTATGCCGTGGAATGCACGCTGTAAATTCCCGCGCATGCGCTGTTCTCATGCACCTCAGCAGAAGAGAAGAAACAAAGCTCGTAAAATTGACATATTTAACAAGCAAAAGAAACACCTAAGTACACTTATGTACATTTTCCAAGCCAAGAGATGCCTATTATTGTTGAGCTTTATTTATATGTTGCAGATTGTTTCCATGTAAATCATAAAGATTAAAATCTTTGGCAAATAATGGCACGCAATATATTTTCAAGATTTTTCCTGCGTGTGTTGACTATTTAATTACTAAGACCTGCTGTTTATGCATGTGCTTCTTGTCACTGCTTATCGTAGAAATCATATTGTGTGAATTTGTATAGCATGTACAGTTTGGATTCCATTAGAACACAGTATGCGGATCCAATGTTCATTCCGATGTCTTACAGTTGCTTCTCTTTTCGGCATCTGCTCAGCATGAGGAATCCTGGTCTTGAAGTCTGTTCTCCTTCCCCTTATACTGTACCATAGTGATCTGTTTTTTTCTCACTTGCCTCACTTTGTATTTATATTTTCTTCACACTTGCAAGACATCCCCCCCCTCCCTTGTCTTCTTCGTCGGACGGTTGGTACGGCGGTAGAATCTCGCTAGAGTAACCAATCTTTTGTTTGTTTCAGAATAAAAATCTCAACACTGTCGTTTTGATAAAACTCCAATTTAGACTGCATTTTTCTCCAACCTTAGAAATCGCTTCTTCGTGACCTTGAACTTCAGTATAATCTATTAGACGGTCTTACAGCCCCAAAACTGCGGCTTGTATCTGTTTATCGGATTCCAATCACTATACAGTGTACTGTAATGGGTACCTCAGTGACCTTGAATCGAACCCTTCTTGTGCCATTTCTCAGCCTTACACCCGATAGGGATAGCTGCATCTTGTGCCATATCTCAACCTTATACCCGATAGGGATAGCTGCATCTTGTGCCATATCTCAGCCTTATACCCGATAGGGATAGCTGCGTCTTGTGCCATATCTCAGCCTTATACCCGATAGGGATAGCTGCATCTTGTGCCATATCTCAGCCTTATTGTTGTATTGAAACAGCCCATCTGTAGGATGGGCCCATCCAATAACAGCGAGGTATTGATTTACCCCATCTTCGTTGTTTTGCGCTTCTATTGTTTCAGCCCATATTTGGCTATAGAAATAGCACATATTTTCTTCTCCCCTTACAAATGGGAACAAACTGCCTTGTGTTGTGAACAAGATGGGCTGTTTTAATGGTTGATGGGTGTAGAATGGGCCCATCCTATAGCTGTAAGCCACAGAAATAGCACATATAGAATCAGTATGTGCCAAATCTATAGACAGATGCATAGGAATACCCCATCCATAGAAACAACACATCTGTTCAAGTATATGGGCCAAATCTACAGACAGTTGCATAGGAATACCCCATCCATGGAAACAGCACATGCAAGGCCGGCAGAATTGTACCTAATGTTTGAAGCGGGACCTCAGTACCATCGGTACTGAATGCTTCAAAATGCTATATTAGGCGGTTATATATAAGCTGAAAGAAACGCTCAAAACCAAAACAAAGCTGCTCATACTGCTGCCTTGATCAAGCCGCTTCAAGGTTTTAATTACAAAGCCGATGGGAAAGGCCAAAAAAAAAAAAGTGCAGTTTGTCTTTGCTGCGTAGGAGCGGTGGGGGGGAAAGGGCTATGTATATATATATATATGCCAAAAAGAGAAATTTTGCATCTTTTTCTTTCTTGAACAATTTGTGAATAAACATGTGTATTTATATATATTTTATGGAAAAAAACTAAGATATTGAGATAAACATATATTGGGTGGTGGGGGGGGGGGGCGGGGCGGTGGGAATACAGAAAGATAAAAGATCCGATGCCACCCCTGACGGCGTCGCCTAACGGGGTGGCAGGGAGGGGGGGGGGGCGGAAGAAGCAGTGATTTTACGACACAATTAAAGATGGGGGCGGGGTGGGGGCGGGGAGTTCATATGAAAAATTTGTCGGGTCCTCAGTGCCACTTCAGGACCCCAGTACCACTAGTCAGGTCCCGAGCAGACGACAACACTTACTGAAAAATATTGTCATTGTTTCGTCAATTAACAATTTTTGACAAGAAAAAAATATCACCCAACTTTACTGAGGATACAGACGAAGTCCCTATTTGTTGTGTTTTCCTTCACTGAGTCGTGTTTCATGGGGGGAAACTGTATGTGCTGTTTCAATAGCCTCTGTATTGATTTAGCCCAGCCATTGGATGGGCCCATACAATGATGTGGTGTTTCAATGCTGGGGTGTTTCAATGCTACACTTATACCCGAAAGGGATAGCTGCGTCTTGTGCCATATCTCAGCCTTATACCCGATAGGGACAGCTGCATCTTGTGCCATATCTCAGCCTTATACCCGATAGGGATAGCTGCGTCGTGTGCCATATCTCAGCCTTATACCCGATAGGGATAGCTGCATCTTGTGCCATATCTCAGCCTTATACCCGATAGGGATAGCTGCGTCTTGTGCCATATCTCAGCCTTATACCCGATAGGGACAGCTGCATCTTGTGCCATATCTCAGCCTTATACCCGATAGGGATAGCTGCGTCTTGTGCCATATCTCAGCCTTATACCCGATAGGGATAGCTGCATCTTGTGCCATATCTCAGCCTTATACCCGATAGGGATAGCTGCGTCTTGTGCCATATCTCAGCCTTATACCCGATAGGGATATCTGCATCAGTTTTTGTAGTATTTAAAACACGTTACCTGGTACAACGGTAACGAGTAGGTAACCCGTCTAAAAGCGAAAGTAAAAGTGGCAAAACTTCGGCATGAACACCACAACACGTGGCATCTGAAATGACAGGAAAATCCGGTTTGAACACTGCATCACGCAGCACCTAACTAGATAACTCACTGTAACAACTGTCTGTGTTATTTGTATTTATTTAACTTTTTTAAAGTGCTAATTACTTGTACTAACTTGTGTGTAAGATCAGCCACAGTGATTAGTGCGAGAACTAACATCCGACACTAACCGAGTTTGCTAGTGATTGTGTGCGAGAAACCGAGTCATTGTTGAAAAAAAAACCAATGTAGTGATTTATGTCTTGCAGTTCGTCGTAATTATTAGCGAAAAAAAAACGTGATTGAACTGCATTTAAAAATCATTTCCAGTGATCTATTTTGCTGTGAACACTTGAAGATGCATCGGTGTGCTTCTGTCAACTGTTTGATTATCGTTTTCCAGTTGCCTGGTTACCGTTTCCTTTCACTTTTCAGAGGCACTAATCTAAGAGGGGGCCTCCACGTCGGCTTCACACAGTCTGCACTGCGCACTTTCCTTCCTTTATTTGAACAGTCACGCCATGAGCACTGGTGACGGTGTGCGAAACACGTCACGTGGTCAGCACAGCATACGTCACGGTTGTGGCCACTTGATAAACATTCTGTGTACGATAGGCGTGTGAGACAAGTGTCAGTCTGTACAACGTCCCTTCGAAGGTCACAAGCCTGTGTGAAATACATGTGACAGTCACAGATCTGTTCAACTGTTGTGTTACAGGCATGTGACAGTCACAGGTCCGTTCAACTGTTGTGTTACAGGCATGTGACAGTCACAGGTCTGTTCAACTGTTGTGTTACAGGCATGTGACAGTCACAGGTCTGTTCAACTGTTACAGGCGTGTGACAGTCACAGGTCTGTTCAAGTGTTGTGTAATAATCAGCTGGAATTATTTCTTTTTTATGTGTTTTCATCTGAATACGTTTAATTCTGAACTCTCATCGAAATAAGCCTGTGGCTCCTTGATTGTAAAGTGTAACACTGCTTGCGTTTGTCCTAAAAGAGAAAAAGGAACAGAAGTTCTTATATTAATAGAGAAATGTTTGCCCTGTTTTCTTGGTGTTTATTTTCGTCAGCTTTGAGAAATAACTTTAGTTCACGGATGTAGTTCATACCGTTCATGTAAGTGTCACGCTTATTTTCATTGCTTTGTTAGATCGCCAGCAAGCTTTATAGTACATTTAGCAGATTTTGACTCGTTTTGAGGCAACATGAACTGTATTATTGACTTGTAAGAAAATGTTGAACTGATGAATAATGTCTTCATGTTGATGAAAATACGGCAGTATGCGCTGAGTTTTGTTGACATTTGCGTGCCGGTCAACATCGAAAAAGGATCGAGTTGGGAGTTGACCAATCACATTAAGGCATTTACCCAAGCCATGTGAAAAAAATAAAGTTATGGGTAATAGCGTCTTGATAGCTTGTCGTGAATGTGGGACTGCGGACCTCGACGGAGATCTGTCTGTTATGTATAAACACAGAGTGGATGGATATTTTAAAAAGTAGTTCCTTTCTTTTATGAGTACTATTTTCGCGGAATCTCTAGTGGGTTTGCGGAGTAAAAAGGTGTTATACACAACAGACCGAGTCGCTGTAGAGGTTGGCTTTTGGGCAACAACGAGTCCGCAGTGCTTATTGTTAGAGAAAGTAAAACAAAACCGTTCCCGCTCAGTTATTTAAACCTAGTTTTTAATAATTGTAAATGAGGCGTTTTTGTTCGGCGCGATGCAAGCGATCTGTAACACAGATAATGGAGTGGGGTTTACAGCTGGTATATATAATATATGCGTGGCTAGAATGTGGTGTGAAGGTGACTTGAGAACTGACAACTGCTCACGTGATTGTCTCAGTGCATAGTCAGTCAGTCCTTGAACTTTTCTTGGAGAATTTTTTTTTTTCACACTCATACTGTCATTCAGACAATTTTAAAGGAAAAGTGATGAACTTTGTTTCGGCGATGATGCCGTGTAAAAAAAATGCTACCCTGAATAGGGTTTGAGTGTTATTTAAGTAGTGTTTTATTCTGTGTGTATTTTTTCAATTGTTGGTAAAAGTAGACTCGGCATTTGTCGCATTTAATGATTTTTTTTTTGCTTTTAAAATGAAGTAGCATTAAACTAAAGAGTATTTGATGTATGATTTTATGTATTTAGTATTTGTAAAATAGTGGTTTTACTGCACTCTTAAGAAAATGGAGCATTTTATCAGGCGGATGCCAAGAATTTCCCAACAGTTATTGGTCAGTGGCAAAAATATATGCCCCTAGTAGATACTCCCAGCTGCCCTTTGGCCGGGAGTGGGCAAGTTTTATGGTGTACACATGTGGATACTTGGGGAGTCGAAGTCGAAAAAGGCTGTATGAGTCAGAATTGAATAACTCCTATTGTTTTTGTAAATAGCTCTTATTCATTCCGAGAAACCAAATAAGCACTTATTGTAGAGCATGAGAATGGGAACCAGACAAAAAAAGGCATAGTACAGGGCTTTGAGGGGGGAACCAGACAAAAAAAGGCATAGTACAGGGCTTTGATGGGGGAACCAGACAAAAAAAGGCATAGTACAGGGCTTTGAGGGGGGAACCAGACAAAAAAAGGCATAGTACAGGGCTTTGGTGGGGGAACCAGACAAAAAAAGGCATAGTACAGGGCTTTGGTGGGGGAACCAGACAAAAAAAGGCATAGTACAGGGCTTTGGTGGGGGAACCAGACAAAAAAAGGCATAGTACAGGGCTTTGAGGGGGGAACCAGACAAAAAAAGGCATAGTACAGGGCTTTGATGGGGGAACCAGACAAAAAAAGGCATAGTACAGGGCTTTGAGGGGGGAACCAGACAAAAAAAGGCATAGTACAGGGCTTTGGTGGGGGAACCAGACAAAAAAAGGCATAGTACAGGGCTTTGGTGGGGGAACCAGACAAAAAAAGGCATAGTACAGGGCTTTGGTGGGGGAACCAGACAAAAAAAGGCATAGTACAGGGCTTTGAGGGGGGAACCAGACAAAAAAAGGCATAGTACAGGGCTTTGGTGGGGGAACCAGACAAAAAAAGGCATAGTACAGGGCTTTGGTGGGGGAACCAGACAAAAAAAGGCATAGTACAGGGCTTTGGTGGGGGAACCAGACAAAAAAAGGCATAGTACAGGGCTTTGGTGGGGGAACCAGACAAAAAAAGGCATAGTACAGGGCTTTGATGGGGGAACCAGACAAAAAAAGGCATAGTACAGGGCTTTGAGGGGGGAACCAGACAAAAAAAGGCATAGTACAGGGCTTTGGTGGGGGAACCAGACAAAAAAAGGCATAGTACAGGGCTTTGATGGGGGAACCAGACAAAAAAAGGCATAGTACAGGGCTTTGGTGGGGGAACCAGACAAAAAAAGGCATAGTACAGGGCTTTGGTGGGGGAACCAGACAAAAAAAGGCATAGTACAGGGCTTTGATGGGGGAACCAAACAAAAGCAGCATGGTAAAGGGCTTTGGTGGGGGAACCAGACAAAAACAGCATGGTAAAGGGCTTTGGTGGGGGAACCAGACAAAAAAAGGCATAGTACAGGGCTTTGGTGGGGGAACCAGACAAAAAAAGGCATAGTACAGGGCTTTGATGGGGGAACCAGACAAAAAAAGGCATAGTACAGGGCTTTGAGGGGGGAACCAGACAAAAAAAGGCATAGTACAGGGCTTTGAGGGGGGAACCAGACAAAAAAAGGCATAGTACAGGGCTTTGGTGGGGGAACCAGACAAAAAAAGGCATAGTACAGGGCTTTGATGGGGGAACCAGACAAAAAAAGGCATAGTACAGGGCTTTGGTGGGGGAACCAGACAAAAAAAGGCATAGTACAGGGCTTTGATGGGGGAACCAGACAAAAAAAGGCATAGTACAGGGCTTTGAGGGGGGAACCAGACAAAAAAAGGCATAGTACAGGGCTTTGAGGGGGGAACCAGACAAAAAAAGGCATAGTACAGGGCTTTGGTGGGGGAACCAGACAAAAAAAGGCATAGTACAGGGCTTTGATGGGGGAACCAGACAAAAAAAGGCATAGTACAGGGCTTTGGTGGGGGAACCAGACAAAAAAAGGCATAGTACAGGGCTTTGAGGGGGGAACCAGACAAAAAAAGGCATAGTACAGGGCTTTGAGGGGGGAACCAGACAAAAAAAGGCATAGTACAGGGCTTTGATGGGGGAACCAGACAAAAAAAGGCATAGTACAGGGCTTTGATGGGGGAACCAGACAAAAAAAGGCATAGTACAGGGCTTTGAGGGGGGAACCAGACAAAAAAAGGCATAGTACAGGGCTTTGATGGGGGAACCAGACAAAAAAAGGCATAGTACAGGGCTTTGATGGGGGAACCAGACAAAAAAAGGCATAGTACAGGGCTTTGATGGGGGAACCAGACAAAAAAAGGCATAGTACAGGGCTTTGGTGGGGGAACCAGACAAAAAAAGGCATAGTACAGGGCTTTGATGGGGGAACCAGACAAAAAAAGGCATAGTACAGGGCTTTGGTGGGGGAACCAGACAAAAAAAGGCATAGTACAGGGCTTTGGTGGGGGAACCAGACAAAAAAAGGCATAGTACAGGGCTTTGATGGGGGAACCAGACAAAAAAAGGCATAGTACAGGGCTTTGATGGGGGAACCAGACAAAAAAAGGCATAGTACAGGGCTTTGGTGGGGAAACCTGACAAAAAAAGGCATAGTACAGGGCTTTGATGGGGGAACCAGACAAAAAAAGGCATAGTACAGGGCTTTGGTGGGGGAACCAGACAAAAAAAGGCATAGTACAGGGCTTTGGTGGGGGAACCAGACAAAAAAAGGCATAGTACAGGGCTTTGATGGGGGAACCAGACAAAAAAAGGCATAGTACAGGGCTTTGATGGGGGAACCAGACAAAAAAAGGCATAGTACAGGGCTTTGAGGGGGGAACCAGACAAAAAAAGGCATAGTACAGGGCTTTGATGGGGGAACCAGACAAAAAAAGGCATAGTACAGGGCTTTGATGGGGGAACCAGACAAAAAAAGGCATAGTACAGGGCTTTGGTGGGGGAACCAGACAAAAAAAGGCATAGTACAGGGCTTTGGTGGGGGAACCAGACAAAAAAAGGCATAGTACAGGGCTTTGATGGGGGAACCAGACAAAAAAAGGCATAGTACAGGGCTTTGGTGGGGGAACCAGACAAAAAAAGGCATAGTACAGGGCTTTGGTGGGGGAACCAGACAAAAAAAGGCATAGTACAGGGCTTTGATGGGGGAACCAGACAAAAAAAGGCATAGTACAGGGCTTTGATGGGGGAACCAGACAAAAAAAGGCATAGTACAGGGCTTTGAGGGGGGAACCAGACAAAAAAAGGCATAGTACAGGGCTTTGATGGGGGAACCAGACAAAAAAAGGCATAGTACAGGGCTTTGATGGGGGAACCAGACAAAAAAAGGCATAGTACAGGGCTTTGAGGGGGGAACCAGACAAAAAAAGGCATAGTACAGGGCTTTGATGGGGGAACCAGACAAAAAAAGGCATAGTACAGGGCTTTGATGGGGGAACCAGACAAAAAAAGGCATAGTACAGGGCTTTGATGGGGGAACCAGACAAAAAAAGGCATAGTACAGGGCTTTGATGGGGGAACCAGACAAAAAAAGGCATAGTACAGGGCTTTGAGGGGGGAACCAGACAAAAAAAGGCATAGTACAGGGCTTTGAGGGGGGAACCAGACAAAAAAAGGCATAGTACAGGGCTTTGAGGGGGGAACCAGACAAAAAAAGGCATAGTACAGGGCTTTGATGGGGGAACCAGACAAAAAAAGGCATAGTACAGGGCTTTGATGGGGGAACCAGACAAAAAAAGGCATAGTACAGGGCTTTGATGGGGGAACCAGACAAAAAAAGGCATAGTACAGGGCTTTGAGGGGGGAACCAGACAAAAAAAGGCATAGTACAGGGCTTTGATGGGGGAACCAGACAAAAAAAGGCATAGTACAGGGCTTTGATGGGGGAACCAGACAAAAACAGCATGGTAAAGGGCTTTGAGGGGGGAACCAAACAAAAGCAGCATGGTACGGGGCTTTGATGGAGGAACCACAAAAAAAAAAACAACAACAACAACACGGTGCAGGGCTCTGATGCTGGAACCGGACGAAAACAGCATGGTACAGGGCTTTGATCGGGAACCACAAAAAAACAAAAACAAACAAACAAAAAAACATAGTGCGGGGCTTTGATGGGGAAACCAAACAAAAACAACACCGTACAGGGCTTTGATGGGGGAGCCACAAAAAAATTGTTGGGGGGGGGGGGGAGCCGAACAACAACAACACGGTGCAGGGCTCTGATGCTGGAACCGGACGAAAACAGCATGGTACAGGGCTTTGATCGGGAACCACAAAAAAACAAAAACAAAAACAAACAAACAAAAAAACATAGTGCGGGGCTTTGATGGGGGAAACCAAACAAAAACAACACCGTACAGGGCTTTGATGGGGAAACCACAAAAAGAAAAAAAAAATTGTTGGAGGAGGGGGGGGGGAGCCGAACAAAAACAACACGGTACGGGGCTTTCATGGCCTTTTATTTCAGAATGAGTTGTGGAAAGGCTCGAAAGTGAAATTACTTGGTTCTGGTGTAGTTTTTGGTGAACCATGTCAAGAAACCTTCAAAGGCCCAACTATGAAAACGCATGTATCCCTGGATAAGTGGGAGGAGCTTATTGTAGGAAATTGTCAGTGCATCATAAGTCATTCCTCGAAGTTATAATCATTATATGTCAGAGTGAGAACTAAATGTTATGGTTGTGAGTTCCACTTACACATGTCAGACTCAAAACCGTAGGAAGGATATCGGAATAGTAATTAGCATGCGAAGGAGATCCGACGTGAAATTTATTGGCAAGCTGTACCTGCCTCTGGCAGCGCCAGTCTGTGTCACGTGATATATTAATATTGATTTAAAATTCATGAATGAGCAATGTGTAAACGGCTTACCCGGAAATTGTGGTTTTCTTTCACACAAAGTTAATTAACTCGTTAATTCTGCGTGCCTGTATGTAGTAAGGTTATGTGGACACAATGTGTCATTTGTAAGTTACTGGGAAATTACTGATGTTTTGAATTGCGGATGTGTGGTGTGATGTGCGCATGCTTCCGCTGCCGACATTGAATTGAAGGTTAGTTTTGCACCGTAGTGAAGAAGCAGCTCGACTTTGTTTATTTGCAATCGGCAGAGTCCAGGCGTTATTAATTGCAATTACAGCAACAAGAAGAGCAACGTGAATGACTCTATTCTTGTAGGGTTTTGTTCTGCAAGTCCTGTAATTGCAAGTACGACAAACCTTAAATCTACGTGTGTGATAACATCTCATGTTTGATCCGATAACTGGCTGTATGCAAACGATACGTTCAAAGAATGACCAGATAGGTTCAGAAATAGGCCAGTTTCGTGTCATTAAGTTATGCGAGGCACTGTGTCATACTGTTTGCCTCGTGGTTTGATCAGATCAGCCAATTGAACAGCTGTGTGATCAGCCACGTGACCGACTGCGCGGCCAGCTGCACCATCAGCCACATGGTCAGCTGCATGACCGGCTGCGTGACCAGCTGCACCATCAGCTAGGTGGTCTGCTGCGTGGCATGTGATCATGTGGCTGCTGGCTTGTGATCATGTGACAGCTGGCTTGTGGTCATGTGACAGCTGGCTTGTGACCATGTGACAGCTGTCTTGTGATCATGTGACAGCTGGCTTGTGATCATGTGGCTGTTGGCATGTGGTCATGTGACAGCTGGCTTGTAATCATGTGGCTGCTGGCTTCTGGTCATGTGACAGCTGGCTTGTGACCATGTGACAGCTGTCTTGTGATCATGTGACAGCTGGCTTGTGATCATGTGGCTGTTGGCTTGTGAACATGTCACAGCTTAATTTTGACCACGCTACAGCTGAGTGTGGTAAGTATTACGTGGAAATCTCAGTGGTATGAAAATCCTTGTAACAGCCTGTACCATGTTTTAGAAAGAATCTCAACAAAATGCGTACGGTTTAAAGACATCTCTGAGCAACAGTTCACAATTATTTGGGCATGATGAAGTACAGTTCAAGAAATAAATGATCGTTCACCTTGTTATTGCTTTTTGCACGAGACGTAAGTGAAAAGAAAATAAAACTTGGCCACTTCAGTTGTTGACCACTGACTTATTTCAGTTGTTGACCACTGACTTATTTCAGTTGTTGACCACTGGCTTATTTCAGTTCTTGGCTACTGACTTATTTCAGTTGTTGTCCACTGACTTATTGCTCCAGCAATGAACTCTGTTCCATTCAGAAAATGAACAGAAAAGGTCAGGAAAAACAATTTTCATCCAAGGCTTCAAAACTTCCCAAGCTTTCCCGTTCACGTCTATTTTTTTTTTCAAGAGACATAAAGACATGGATATGGAAGAAGAAACGCATTTTCTTCTGTCTTTGTTGCAGTTAGTGTTATACTAAATGAGATTCTTATTCCAATATGCGTTAAAAGTACATAGCAGACAGGATACGACAGTGGGCATTGTCCTGTTATCCTGTGTGAAGGAAAAGAAGTACAAGATTGTATAACAACAGCGTTAATGCTGGACTCCTAGCCGGTTTGTGTTAACAGATTAAGAAGACGCTTCACCTTGAAGGATTCGAATATTGCTAAGTATGATGTTATATTATTTACATTGACTTGTCTTGCATTTATTGAAAGCGTCATTACTTTTTTACAGTTGGATTTTTAGTCGAGTTTAGTGGATATAAAACAACTTGTATTCAGTTCATTTTATAGACTACTGTTATGTAAAAAGAAATACTGGAAGGCTATTGTAAAAATGTGTACCTGTACGACGATATATGGTTTAACATGCACATGTTATACGGCGTTATACGATGTGACGTGTACGAGTATGATGTTATACATTGTGACGTGCGCGTGTACTACGTTATGCGATGTGACGTGTACAAGTATAGTGTTATATATTTTGACGTGCGCATGTACGACGTTATACGATGTGACGTGTACAGTTATGATGTTATACATTGTGACATGCGCATGTACGACTTTATACGGTGTGACGTGTACAAGTATGATGTTATACATTGTGACGAGTACATGTGCGACGTTAGATGATGTGACGTGTACAAGTATGATGTTATATATTGTGACGTGCGCATGTACTGCGTTATGCGATGTGACGTGTACAAGTATGGTGTTATACATCATGACGTGTGCATGTGAGACGTTATACGATGTGACATGTACAAGTAGGGCGTTACGCATTGTGACGTGCGCATGTACGACGTTATAGGATGTGACGTGTACAAGTGTGATGTTATACATTGTGACGAGAACTGTTGGGGTGTGCTGTAACATGTACATCTGTCAGGGTGTGGAATAACATATACGCCTGTGGGCGTTGTAGTTTTATTATGTACACCTGTGGTGTGTGATTTGATTTTTACGCTTGTGGGCTGTGTGGTGTAACATATAAGCCTGTCGGGGTGTGGTGTTACATGTACACCTGTATGGGTGTGGTGTATAATATACACCTGTAGGAATGGGGTGTAATATGCACATGTATGGTAGAATGGTGCATCGCGTTCTTGCAGCACTTATGTGTACAACTCAATACGTGTGATCATACCATCGTTGAAAAATTCCATAAATATTAATAAACGTCAGAATGAACAACACGATTTGTTTTCCTACCGTTGTATTTAACAGTGGAAAGAATTATAAAAGAATCCACATATGAGTGTACCGTGAACCCCTGCCTCTCCGCTGCACACAGACGCACGCATTTCTGTGGCGCCTCCATGCACATGTCTTTATGGACATTCCTGTATGCTCCATCCACCCACCCCCCCCCCCCCCCCCCCCCTCCCCAGCCCACATTCACCCGCCGACGAAAAAAAGAGAGACATAATTGTTTGGTGATTGTGTATATTCTGTCGTTTTCCATCTG
>OX457026.1:11272253-11509753 GCA_949752745.1 Protula sp. h YS-2021 | reverse complement strand
AACTTAAGGTTGTTAAAGAACAAGAGAAGCATACTGTTTTTAAATTCTAAGCCCTCATTGGCCAACACTCCTAAGAGAACCATAGAACCTGTGCATTTTTGTTAAACTTTAATGTAAACATTACAGAGTCAGATGTTACAGAATGTGAAAACAGAGATCTTGGAGAGTTTCGTTCATGTCAGCCTTGTGTTTATGCGGCATGTCATCTGCGCATGCCATGGCTATACGCAAGATTAAGTTATTATATTGTAGCCAAGCTATTGTAGAAAACTAACAAGCATGTCAAAAAATTTAATTCAAACTCGTTCATGTGCTTTTATCATGGTTCGGATTTGTTTTTGCCGATTAAATATCCACACGGGTTTAATTACAGAATACAGTTGTGGTTATTTATTGCTTCATTTTCGTAAAAGGTGTCAATTGTTTTGGCCAAAATGTGGTTAATAAGACATGCGTCAGTACCACTCGGGTAAGTACTATTCGAGGAAGTACCGCTCGAGTAAGTACCACACAATATATGAAATAATGTTGGCGAATTGTAAAAGGTAAAGCAGCTGTCACCCTGAGTGATACGTTCTTATAAATTTATGGGTTGTTTTCGGGACAGTAGTGAGGTCCCAAAATTAATTTATTGTGCCTGAATCTGCCAGAAATATGACGAAGTGCTTTGGAAGGGGCTTGGGGGGGGGGGGGGGCGATTGGGAACCACACATATACACCACATGGTTCGAATTTTGAAATGCTTCGAAACGAGGGAAGAACTTGATTGCCAATCTGTCATGCCGTCATTCCCTGCCTAGGCAAGCAATTTTCTGCTCCCTGCTCACCCAGTCCGAGAAAAGCTAGGCAGGGACAAAAACAAAAAAAAAACGTACATATGGGAAGTGTGGCTGGAGTGATTGGGTGGCTGCGCGAATAACCGCCCACCCGAAGATGAAGGCGTTGGCAGACGACTGAGCAAGACACTGGAAACACAGGCGTCGTTGGGGCTCTTATCTGATAAGAAATGATCGAATTTCGTGAGCATTTTGTATGTGTCTTTTCTGGCAAGCGCGTTAAGGGACATCTTGTTTTGGTGCAAAACAATATCAATAAAAGTCCTAACTGACGAGAATCGGCAGCAAAAGAAACTAATAACATTCCATTGTTGGTGTCACGTGACTTTTGACACGAAAATTATTTTTTTTATTTTATTTATTTTTTTTTCATAAAAATAGCAATTAACCTATTACTAATTAAACTAATTAATGCAATTATGTCATTTGTGTTAAAATTGTATTAGAGGCATACGTGAACCATGAGCATAGAACAAGGCCGAGTATTTGCCCCTCCAAGAAATATAAACAATATTTGTCTACCCTGACGTTGCTTTCATCATAGCGAGGCCTATTGTTGAGTATCAGTGAAAAAGAGTGGTATGACCAGTATAAATCTGACTTGGCTTAGCTGTGCCGAGCCCATACATTTAGTTTATTTATTTGCTAGTTACGTGTTTGTATTGTTCTTTTATATATTCTTTGAAGTTACGGTGTGGAGCGGCAGTATGAACCAGTCGCAACAAGAGTCGAGTGGTGGAGCGGGGGGAGGGTGTATTGACGCATTTATATCGGTAGTCCAGTGTGAGCAAACTTGAGATAACTGTCAGGCCTCACCGTCATGTAGCTTAGATACACCACGTGTACATAGAATGTGTGGTATGTAGGGCAAGGGGGGGGGGAGGGGGGGGATATCCAGAGGAATATGGGTGGCGAACAAGTCGCAGTTCCACTTGTATAAAATGGTCTGTTTGTGAACCACAAATATAACGATAATCACACGTACTGTTTAGAATAAGTTTTGAGTTAAGAAATGCCAGAGGTGGCTGTGTATCAAGTGACGTTAGTGGTGAAGCGGTTTTCCTTTTGTGCCCTCTGAATATATGTCAGAATAAAGCAAATAAACACTGAAAAAAAAAAAACGTTTCTGTTGTTACTATAGCAGCGAACCCGCCCATTGAACCACTTTCCATCTGTTTTGTCCGTGGTGTATCTGTACTTGTTAGAACTGGAAACCACGCCCCTTTTGCATCACCGAACATTCGCCTGTTTAATCGATTAACATTCGCTTATAACCGGCGACTTTATTGAAAATAAAACCAGTAGTTTAACTTAGTTTTACATTATTCGGGACTTTCATATTCCTCACCGGCAGCACTACACTGAGCGCCACATCGTTCGTATGTCTATACTGGGCACCTTGCCAAACCCCGACTAATATATCACAGTCGTGTCTGGACGGCCCTGTCTCAATAGAGTTAAAAAAGAAAAAAATGTGACTAGCTTTAGTGGACTTGTTAAAATAGATTTTCTGCATCGAGGAAAAACATGAAGTTTAGAATTGTGAAACAAAAAAAAAAAAAACGAAAAAAAAAATCGACAAAAAGAGTGTTTAGCTTGGGGAAAATTCAATTCCTTAAAAGCCACATTTATGGAACAAAACGCCAGACTGGTGTTTGGTCAATATTTCCAGTATTTTCTGTTTTACTGACCACCCTTCCCCGCAGGTGCATAATACCAGGACTAGATATCAGTGAGCTGCACCAAAGGCCTTGGATAATCTTTACAGGTTTCCCGAGCTTTTGGATTTATTTTGATTTATGAGAAATAAGATAAACCTCGTTGTGCCAATCGAACATCATAATGGTTACCGAAAAAAAAGCCGTATAAACCCAAATCTTCACATTTTTTCTCTTGTTAACAAAGGGGGCAAATCGCGGTTAATTGCACAGGCCCATCACAAGATTTGAACCTCGTCAGTGGGTTACCGAGACATGAAAGGCACAAAACCATAGCTTTGTTTTTTTTTCGCCCAATTCAGCATTCGCGTTGCTGGTGCACATCTTTGGTAAAGTTTAAATTTTGTATGAATGTTCTCTAGGTAGGCCTCTCTTGAAAAATGGGGGGGGGGGGGGGG
This sequence comes from Protula sp. h YS-2021, assembly GCA_949752745.1. NCBI lineage: Eukaryota > Metazoa > Annelida > Polychaeta > Sabellida > Serpulidae > Protula > Protula sp. h YS-2021. The sequence goes on along the minus strand of OX457026.1, from coordinate 11,506,801 downwards.
CGTTTTTTCATTTTTTGGCTTCCAATTTTCAAAATGCCTTTTATCCCACAATTTTGACTGGATACGCTTCCAATTTTGTACGATTGTTCTCTACGTTGGCCTCTCTTGAAAAATTATTTTTTTTTTCTGATCCGCCAAAATTGGCTAAATGGCTTGCATTTTTTTGGTTGCCAGTTTTCAAAATGCTTTTTCTCCCACAAGATTTTCTTTAAATTGTGCAAATATTCTTTTAGTAGGACTCACGTGAAAAATTACTTTTTTTGGCGATCCGCCAAAAATTGGACAAATGGGGGTATTTTTTAATTTTCAAAATGCTTCTTCTCTCACAATTTTGATTGAATTCCTTTACAATTTTGCATGATTGTTCTCTCGGCAGGCCTCTCTTGAAAACTTACTTTTTTGGTGATCCACCAAAAATTGACTAAATAGGGGGCTGGGGGGGAGATTTATAATTTCATGGTTGCCAATTTCAAAATGTTTCTTTTCACACAAGTTTGATCAGATTTTCTTTATATTTTGTACGAATGTTCTTTAAATAGGTTTCTCTTGTAATATTTCATTTTTGGCGATCCGCCAAAAATTGGCCAAGTGGTGGAGGGGGGGGGGGGGGATTTTTTTAATTTACTGGCTTCCATTTTTCAAAATGCTTCTTTTCTCATAATTTGGATCAGATTCTTTTATCAATTTTGTAACATTGTTCTCTAGTTACGCCTCTCTAATTTTTTTGCAATCCTACAATTTTGATCCGATGTCATTTATTTTCGACAGGAGGCATCCCTAGGGGGTGCGTATATGGTTAGTCGATTGGGTGATTTTTTTAATTTTTGAGGAATTTTTGAAGAAAAATTTTAAAATGTATGTCCTCCTACATTCTTGATCCGATGTCATTCATTTTTGGTGTGAGGCAACCCTAAGGGGTCATGCATACCGCTTGTGCTTTTTTTAGTCGATCGGACAATTTTTGTATTTTGTGGGAATTTTTAAAATAAATTTTCAAAAATAATTCAAATTACATCTCCCACATTTTTTATCCGATGTATTTTATTTTTGGTAAGAGGCATCCCTCAGGGGTCGTGCACACGGCTTTTGTTTTTTTTTTTTTAGTCAATCGGACACACCCACAAGACATACACTGGCTACTGAAATAATCTGCATTATTTTCTTTCTTTTTTTATTTATTTCATTAGTAATTCTTTGTTAGCTTCACACAAGATTTTGCAATATGAAGTACAAGAAAACGACCCTCAAGCTGCAACTTAATAGACTTCTGTCAATATTTGTTTAAAATCAACTTAACAAACGTCTGTATGAAATCCTTCTCCTTTCACTGCTATTATCAGGATTGCCACGTCATTTTCAAAAAGAAATTTTCCTGACTTTATTCCTGACCACTTAAAACGCAACGCATAAATATAAGTGTTTAAAATGTGAGAAAAGGCACCGAAAGGCTCCACATTTTTCCAGTCATCATTGCGGGTGCAAATCTAGCAAAATAAACCTCATCAGAAGATATAAAACACGATGACACCAAAATTTTTTCCTGACTTTTTCATGACCGTGGCAGCCCTGTATTATACAATGACAAACGCTAAGTTATACCTCATCTCCGCCTTCACCTTACACTCTAAATAAACATGCCCTGAATTGCGATGTTAACATATAGTTTCCAATAACATTTTTCCAACTCAACATACAGAAAGACCCAAAAGTCACAAATACGAAATGTCTCCATTTGATATTTTCAAACGATTTCTGGTAGAGGTGGCAGCAAGCTATTCTTCAAAACGAAACGACTTCTGTTTAGTGACAGCCACCTGCAAAAAGTAAAGTGCAAAGATGAAAACTGACTGGACATACATTTTGACGACATATTATTTCAGTTCCATTCCTTGAAATAAACTTGAAACCGGTTTAATGCACAGCCTATTCTCCATTATCTAAATATCCGTATATCTTAAACACAAAACAATGAAGACGGGATTTTATAATACATGCATAGCATGAAATAACAGTATGATTATAGGTTATATATTTAACTTATTTAAAATATCTGCACTGTGATGAATGACTGTTTTTACAGCTGCGCCCCAGTCCTTAGACGGCCCAAATACCCAGAAAAAAGGCATATTTATAAAAATTTATCAGTATATAGTTCCAAACATATTAGGTGCTCGTTTCGTTGGCAGTTCTTTCGTTATGTTTCCGAAGTTACAACTGGTGATCTTTTCATTGTTGTTTTGATTCAGTGTTGTCTAAATGGTCGGTGTCAAATGACGTAACGGTTAGATTGTTATGCTAAATACAAGCTAAGCAATTCTAATCATACGCCTGCTCTGACCCATATTCCAGTGATACGGAACAGCGACAGGTCGTACCTTTTTTTTAGCTTTTTGGCGCTGAGCCAGAAGAAGCCACTCACCGCTTACGGCAGGTAGAGGATAACCGGCAGCGGAATCGATGTGAAGAGAAAGATGCAGCAATAGAGTCCAGTCTTCCTCTGATTGTGAAAGTTACACCACAAGTAGTCCGGCTGTGGAACAGACACAACATCCCCGAACAACAAAAATACAAGAATATCCGTGGACACTGTGCCCAGTCGTGAAAAACGAAGACATTACAAAGGGTGAAAGGAGAAATTTAGATCCGTGGGACGTAGGGTTGGTCGTTTTTTCCAAGGTGGAAAAGTAGAAAAAAAACTGATGCTCTTCTCTTTCTCGCAAATACTTACCACTAATCCCCTGTGACATATGCCCTTCGGTAACAGTAGCTTCCTTTAGCCACACCATTCGGTTTAGCATTATTTACTTGTTGGCCAATTTATATGAATTTTGCTATCGAAAGGCATCATTGTAGTTTGCCTTTAACACAGACAGTGGTACGTCATGCTTTATTTTGTTCTTTTGGTCGCATGAGCACTATGTAAACCTTACAATGGTGCGGCGGAATAGTGTTTGCCTTAGTCCATGCACACGTCTTGGCTGTCACTCAGTTCCCCGATCGTTTTTGGCTGGTCAAACAATGAATACTTCATAGCCACTCGCAAGCAATGATGACGGGCAAAACTGCTTTCCTTGCCTTGAATACCACCCCAGTATCCAAAATGTTACTTCAGTCACCAACTTATTAATAAATAGCTGAGTACCTAGGGATGAAATTACAAATTCAACCACTTATATTTCAGGCAAATTTCCCGATTTTCCATTTTTTTCATTTCTGCCACTCTGCCATTTTCCGGGGTTTTTTTCAGTTTTGTCACTATCCTGAAAATTTCTTTTTTTTGCTTTTTTTTTTTGTTTGTTTATTTTTTATTTTTTTATTTTTTGGGGAGGGGGGGGGGGGGGGGAGAAGTGCCAACCCTGGTGGAACGAAAAGCAATTTTTGTGTTTCTCTTAAAGCTATCCGTTTATTTGGCCAGTTTTTGCTGAGCCGATAACAGAAATACTACAAATCCATTGAAGCTCTACCTGGGATCAGAGAAGGGAGGAAAGGAAGTAAAGAGAAAGCAAGAAGAAAAGAAAGAAAAAAGACATCAATGCAGTATGGGCCTTTCAGATACTTCTGTGAAAGGCACAACTATAAATAAGGCTTGTAAAACCTATGAACAGAGACAACGAAAAAATTAGAACAGAGCAGCACACACACACAAAAAAAAACTAAATTGATTCCTGACTGGCGCTTAATTCACTAACCTCGTGCTTCGCAGGCGACAATGTAAACCACTGGTTCTATGGGAGGCAGAACTGCAAGTACTGAATGCAAAAAATCAATAAAGGGACACAATGAAAAAATCGCCTTGAGCTGGACTTAAACTCTCGACTTCTTGCATCAAAGCCTAACCCGCTACCGACCTTAACAATCTGTCTTCTACACACTACGACTAGTGAAGAAGTCTAAATTGGGAGCATATTCTGATTTTTCCGCAATTTGGCCATTATTGATCAAATCGTCATACAAAATATAACCCTGATGCAGAAACTCAAGGATAACATTCCTATCAAATTTCACCGTAATCGGACCGGATAAGGAAGATAAGCATTAACATCTTTGCCAAATCGCAAAAACTACATAAAAAACAAACTAAAATAAATAAAAGAAGTACAAGCTGTGTGGACGGAATATCTCTGCCAAATTTCAAAACAGTCTGACCAGAAATGTAGGAAGAATAGCATTTGAAAAAGTGTTTACGCACACACATAATGGACGACAAATATCCCATAAGTGATGAATACAGCCCAGCGACGACAGTCGGCTGGGGTGAAAATTAGGTCACCAAGCAATTCTTTGCGAAAAAGTAGTATTACACTTATTTTACTCCGAAAGGGTAGGAAGGGCTGGTATGAAATATTTCAAATGAAATATTTCAAGAAATATTTTATGATATATCACGAAAAGGCCAAAATTTCCAAAATTTCAACTTTTGAAAGTTTCAATTCATTGATTTAGAAAAAAATATTTCGCCTAAATCTGCCCTATATATTAGTGTAAAACGAATTTTGTTAATTTTCTAGGGAAATTAATATTCATATTTTGAATTAATATTTTTATAAGTTTTTCTCAAACGAGGTGTTTCACTTTTATTTATCAGCATGTCCACATCTTAAAATTAAGTGTGAAGTTCTTTATTGCCCGATACAGGTGTACATTCTCAGCAAAGTCATGTTTAAAGTAGAATAGCTATTCATGTCCTTCTTTCTGAAAATCTGATAGCGGCGTTATCTAACGCTTAAAAATAAGGGTTTTCTGTTATTTCTCGAGTGTGTTATGTATATCAGTATCAGTTTTCTATCAGATAAAAGAAGTTATCATGAACTTTGTATTACAAGGCGTGAGAAACACTCCTGGGTAAAAAAAGACTTTGGTCAAGTGTAGGCACTGATTACTTCAAATTACGTATCTATTTAAAAGCCAAACAAAACTGAAAAAAAAAAATGAAATAATAAATTCTCATGTGCCCAGGTTTTGACCACTCCGTAACAAAATTTTATGACCACGGCTAAATTTTCTTCATTCCAACTGCTCAATCTAAAAAAGCAGTTGCTGTTCGGACCTCGTTAAGGAAACATCAAAAATTGGGAAAACATAAAAAACCAAGGATATATTAGAGAAAATAATTGATTAGCAGCACACACACACACACACAAAAACTAAATTGATTCCTGACTGGCGCTTAATTCACTAACCTCGTGCTTCGCAGGCGACAATGTAAACCACTGGTTCTATGGGAGGCAGAACTGCAAGTACTGAATGCAAAAAATCAATAAAGGGACACAATGAAAAAATCGCCTTGAGCTGGACTTAAACTCTCGACTTCTTGCATCAAAGCCAAACCCGCTACCGACTTCAACAATCTGTCTTCTACACATTACGACTAGTGAAGAAGTCTGAACTGGGAGCATATTATGATTTTTCCGCAATTTGGCCATTATTGATCAAATCGTCATACAAAATATAACCCTGATGCAGAAACTTAAGGGTAAACTCCTGTCACATTTCACCGTCATCGGACCGGATAAGGAAGATAAGCATTAACATCTTTGCTAAATCGCAAAAACTAAATCAAAAATAAGCTAAAATAAATAAAAGAAGTACAAGCTGTGTGGACGGAATATCTCTGCCAAATTTCAAAACAGTCTGACCAGAAATGCAGGAAGTATAGCATTTGAAAAAGTGTTTACGCACACACATAATGGACGACAAATATCCCATAAGTGATGAATACAGCCCAGCGACGACAGTCGGCTGGGGTGAAAATTAGGTCACCAAGCAATTCTTTGCGAAAAAGTAGTATTACACTTATTTTACTCCGAAAGGGTAGGAAGGGCTGGTATGAAATATTTCAAATGAAATATTTCAAGAAATATTTTATGATATATCACGAAAAGGCCAAAATTTCCAAAATTTCAACTTTTTGAAATTTTCAATTCATTGATTTAGAAAAAAATATTTCGCCTAAATCTGCGTTTCATATTATTGTAAAACGAATTTTGTTAATTTTCTAGGGAAATTAATATTCATATTTTGAATTAATATTTTTATAAGTTTTTCTCAAACGAGATATTTCCCTTTTATTTATCAGCATGCCCACATTTTAAAATTAAGTGTGAAGTTCTTTATTGCCCGATACAGGTGTACATTCTCAACAATGTTATGATTAAAGTAGAATAGCTATTCACGTCTTTCTTTCTGAAAATCTGATAGCGGCGTTACCTAACGCTTAAAAATAAGGGTTTTCCGTTATTTCTCGAGTGTGTTATGTATATCAATATCAGTTTTCTATCAGATAAAAGAAGTTATCATGAACTTTGTATTACAAGGCGTGAGAAACACTCCTGGGTAAAAAAGACTTTGGTCAAGTGTAGGCACTGATTACTTCAAATTAGATATTTATTTAAAAGCCAATCAAAACTGAAAAAATGAAATAATAAATTCTCATGTGACCAGGTTTTGACCACTCAGAAATTCCGTAACAAAATTTTATGACCACGGCTAAATTTTCTTCATTCCAACTGCTCAATCTAAAAAAGCAGTTGCTGTTCGGACCTCGTTAAGAAAACATCAAAAATTGGAAAAACATAAAAAACCAAGGATATATTAGAGAAAATAATTGATTAGAACTTAGCAATTTTTGGATCTTAGCGAACTCGGAATCTCAAGCAGGAAACGGATAAAGAAACACGAGGTCCAGGAATCACGCAAGTTACGTACCGTTATTTTATTCATCTTAATTATTGTTATTACCTCGTAACCGTTTAAGTTTTATTGTATAATCTAAGATGTAAAATAGATGTCTAGAAATCACGTAATGACTATTGTAAATTTGGTTATTATGTAATAGCATTTAAATCTTAATAAGGTACGTGTGCGTATCGCTATTGCAAGGTACATAATTCTCGGAAAGGCGAGAGTTTGGAAAAATGAATAGAATGAGTTAATTATCGATTAAGTAATAAAATGACGTAAATTAGAAAGTATTTAGTTTATATTTTTCTTGGTCTGCGGACTACTTCCAGTCATAACAGATTAACCCCCATGTTTCCGTTGAGCCTAGAAGACAATAGATAATTTCTTAAATAGTCTAATAAAAGTTATTAGTTAAACAGCGTCGTGGCTACAGTTACAAATTACCCCCCAAAAGGGACCATAAAAATATTTACCTGTCTAACCCGCCAAAACTGTTTAAATAAATTTCACCATTACTAGTCAAAACCCCACTCATGAAACCACGAACACTATCTATCCCCAACCCCACATATGACTTTTCGTATCCGATACAGGCTTACTCGTGTCACAGCTGTCACTATCTCTGCTCTAAATAAACGGTCATATAAGCTACCTGGAGACTCAGTGTCTGCGCAGAAGCCACAAGTCAAATATATATCATCGATAAAGGTCCAAGAAATAAACAGTAATTCAAACAAACCGATGCGCAGCATGTGTTTCTTTTCCCGAATTTTGTTCCTTATGTTAACATTGCGTAGATATAAATACCCCTTCATTTTACTTGATTCCACAAATGGTATTGAATAACTACATGCTACTGGCTGGCAAACTCGCATTTTGTTACCGTTCGCTAAATAAGTGACTTCATACTTTGTACAAAAGTTGACTTTTGACTTGGGACTAATCTGAATTTGTTTCAGAAATGATGTCTTTAATTTGTTACTGTTCGCTGACTGTGTGAGTTCGTACAATTGTTTTGTGCTTTGTTTGTGCTTTATTAGGGACAAAAAGTGACTGAAAAATGAGGTGAATCTTAACTTGTGTTAACAACAGTCATGAAGTGATATGAACACATGATAATGATAGTCGTCACTCAATCTGGTTGCCAAAAAAAACTAGTAAGCATTAAATTAGTTATTTAATCAAATAAATTGATTTGTATATTTCCAATACAAACAAAATGAGTAAAATACATCCCAGCAATTATTATGTCAAAAAAAACGATGATTTTTCTGTGGCCAATGAAAAATAAAGTTTTCCCGCTATTCTTGTTTGCATTTTATGTCATCAACGTGATGGCAAGTGACGAGGGTCTCTTGGGTCCTCAGTTGCAATCAAAATATTAAAACCGAAGCAGTGTCAGTCAAGACAGAGAAACAATCTGGCAGCTTGGAACGAACTGCATGCAAGTGTGTTGAGTTTCAGCTCCAGTCCCTTCGTCAGAGTTGTGTGAAAACGGAATGATGTGAGAAATTGCAAAAAACAGCAAAAAAAAAAAGTAAACAAAAAAATCATATAACAATAATTTTCCAAATTTTAACCTTACTTTCTACGACACTTTCGCAATATTTATGAAGAGGTACTGTTTACTTATGTAAAGCGATTGAATAGCCATAATCCGGGCAATAATGTGAAACTTTCAGAAGTTCAGGTAAAAAAGTAACTCCTTTGGATTCCGTCCCAAGTGTAAATAGTACAAAATAACTTAAATGTTTGAGGAAACATCGTGCAACGATAAGCACGTTAATTGAGATTACTGGGCCCATAACGAGCGTATGTAGACTATGTGCTATATGACTGGTAGGAAGATAGAAAGGTCAGCCCTTTTTTCAACGTCGACATCTTGACTGCACGAGATCGTTGCTTGTATCGCTTTTGCTAATTGGTTCACGTGCAGACAAACATTTTATTTAGCAAACTTGTGTACTAATAGTCCTAGCGGACCCTTTCTATCTTCCTAGGACACAAGAACCCTGCATGAAAAATCCGTACAAACGCTATATTGCCATAAGATCGTACGGGATCTTGCATGCTTTCGTAAGAAATTTTCCTATAAAATTGCAAAACTATTGCGTACTGTTGCATACTACTGCACGCAAGACAGTTCGCTTTGATATGGTTTAGTTTGCTTTTATACGCTTTTGTACGTTTTGTTTCGGCTCAAACGTACGTTGAAAGCAAACTTAAACATATAAAAGCATACAAAAGCATACTAAACCATAACATTTCTTCCATGATTTCAAATGTGAATGACTGTACGCAGTTGGAATTTTCCTTTTAAATCTCAATTTTTGTCTGATATTTTGGTTCAGCTGTCATCTATGCCGTAACGCAAATACTTTGATACTAGTTCGTGCAAGTAAGCAGATTTTATTCTTCCTCATTTATCATTTAATTATTTTCGCGGATTTTTACTTGTCACAACGTCCTGATTGGCTCATTCTTAATTCCTATGGTAATTGCAGACTTGAACTGTGTTCAGTGGACAAAATTGTACTAATTCGTACAAAAGCAGATAAAAGCGTACAAAAGACTATAGCAGCATGTTTTGGAAAAGACGCAAAAACCACGACAGTGATCAACTAGTACAAATGCAAAGAAAAGCATGCCACAGTATACTAATTCATATTAAAGTGTACTCATTCCAACATTTGCAAACTAATGCATGTAAGATCGCATAAGATTTAGAATGCTTTAGTTTGCTTTTGGAAAATCTGGAGGAAACAAATGAAGGTCAAAAGGACTCTTTATATACGGTAGCGATAATTAGGATACTTACATTCAACAGCGTTCCCGAAGGTAGGTCTTTCCCAATTCCACGCCGTATAGGTGTCGTATTAAAGTTACGAGAACCCCGAAGTATTAATGGAGCCGCCCGGCGGCTTGAAACTAATGCCGTTACGCCTCTCTGTAACAACGCCATTTCGTTAAAATTGGTTCCCACAAGCCACTCTAGAGTAGCTTTGGGGCGTGTTCTTTTGGTCTATGAAAGCTTACGAAAGTGGTAGACAAAACATTCGGAACACAGGCTATTTGTTTCAGGGTTTTTTCAACTGAAAAGAACAGGTTTGTTTACGAGTTGATATTTGAAATAAAATATGATTCCTCAAATAAATAATTCCTGATGATGTCAGTGAATCATCTTTATCCCAGTCTTAAAATGCATTCAGTAGATGACTCAAACATTTCCCAATAAACATTCAGCATTGTTATAAAAGAAATATAGACAACATATTTAATAAATATGCGTGCTTTAATTAAATTTGTCCGGTTCAGCCTTGCATCTGTTGTTGTAAAATCTTATCCAAAGTCAAGGCCGTAAATTACGACATCCTTCCCTTTGGTGAAATAAATGTAAACAAAGCATACCGGAAGCGCGTTTGTTTACAGGTTTCGTAAAGCAAAAGAACACACAAAAGCACGTTTTCGTAATTCTAGTTAGCATCGGGTAATTTTTCAAAATGACTGACAAGCTGTACGAGCTAAATATCAGGTGGGGGGGGGGGGGGGGGGGAAGATTTGCAGGTCATGGAATAAAACCACAACAAAACAGAAAGACAATTTAAACAGAAAAAAAACGAATGTGTTCTATCTACCTTGATTGTATTCAAAGTTCTGGCATTTTGAAAATATTGTAATATCACACAAATACTGTATTATCGCCCGAAAACTACGACCTCGCCTTTTTGAAATGGGAGTTAAGAGACTTTTTCATCATAGATATCTATATCAATGGGTTCTTTTGTTTAGTGACTTTCTAATCTAACATTTCACCCAGTGTCAAGGCTGTTGCTTTGAAAATGCTGCCCGAAATTACGCATTTAACACCCGTGGACCTGGCTCCATGTTAACTCCTCCTTATTTTTACTCCGTATATCTCTCCGTCACAGCTACGGTTCCTGTCATAATTTACTTGACAGAGATCAACTTCACTAATGCGAGTCTGGTCTTATTATACAAACAGGGGTTGTGCATTCGTCGTCCGTATGTATATAAACTTTTGCTAAAAATGCTTCTTCACCTACGAGAGACAGAAAATGCAATTCGTTAGAGTAGATCGTTATTTTTGACAACAAAATGTTCAATTTTAACTAAACTTAATAAGCAAGAAGATGCAGTTAAATATGCCAACACTGTCGACTCGAATATTCCTTATTTTGCGATACTTGACAAATAAAACTGTTTTCAGCCATGGAGGCTGGTCTTATCAGTTTCACCAATTTGGATCTACTGTAGCTGCTCGTTCTCTCCTCCCCCTCGTGGTGCACTGTTCACCCAATAAACACAACTTATTCTTTTCTCTGTCCACGACTTCGAGTAATTTGCTGTTTTGTATCTGCAATGTTTGATCCGTCTTCCAATCTAAATCATGCTGAAACACACTCCACATATATTGCATTGATAAATTCACCCCAAACAAATGAAGATCGAAACAAAGGACTCATTACATAGGATAGCGATAATAAACATGCTCCAATAGCGTTCCTAAAGGTTCGTCTGGCTTAAGTAAGGTCGAAACCAAGGACTCATTACGGGGGATAGCGGTAAGATGCTTACATTCAATAACCTTCCTGAAAGTTCGTTTGGCTGAAGTCCACGCCATATAGGTGTTGTATTAAAGTTACGAGAGCCCCGAAGTAGTAATGGAGCGCCCCTCTGTAACAACGCCATATTGTGTAAACTGGTTCCCACAATCCACTCTAGAGTAGCTTTGGTATCGGACAATTTTTCAAAATGGCTTACAAGTTGTACGAGCTAAATCAGGTGGGGGAGAAGATTTGCAGGTCATGGAATGACACCAAAACAAAGACATAGAAAATTTAAACAGGAAAAACGAATGTGTTCTATTTGCCTTCATAGTATTAAAAATTTTCATTTTGGAAATACTGTAATATCACACAAATACTATACCATCGCCTGAAAACTACGACCCCGCCTTCTTGAAATGGGAGTTAATAGATTTTTTCAAACATGGGTGGCTATATTAATGGGTACTTTGTTTCGTGACTTTCTAATCTACCATTTCACTGAGTCTCAAGGCTGTTGCTTTTTAAATGCTGCCCGATATAAGCATTTAACATCCGTGGACCTGGCTCCATGTTAACTCCTCCTTACTTTCCTTGCGTTTACGTGGAGCTTAACTAGAACCAGAACCGATGACATTCGCAGTGGCAGTACTGGTTCTAGTTATGGCCTCCAGATAAATGGGTGGTTCTGAATCTAGTTATGCTAAAAACGTTAAGTGCAAATCAATTGTAAGCAAAGACGAATACACAAATATCATTTAAAATACGTAAACAATTACTAATACTGGACCAGCCTCGGTGGCCTAGTGGTTAGAGTGTCCGCCTCGAGACTGGAAGATCGTGGGTTCAAATCCCGGTCGAGTCATACCTAAGACTTTAAAATTGGGACTCCTCCTTGCTACCCTGTGAGGCACTCCACATGTAAGGGTTAGAAGGAGGGCTGGAATGCCCCATTTCAGTATAATGTGGCAGGGGGATCCTGATATGACCAAAGCAGTTGAAAGGGATCTAAAGAACAATACAAACAAACAAACTAATACTGAGTTGAAAATACTTTTGATATAAAGCATTTCACTCGTTGATTAGTAAAATATATATCTTTGAAGACTTTCAATCAAAACAGCTCGCGAAACATTGATATAAAACCACATTCTTTAAGAGTTTCCTGGCTTTTTGTTCAATTTATCATATTTTACAATACAAATTATCATATGTTACCACTTTTTATGAGAAAGTTACTGACTTCAAATTTTAAAATGTTGTTTATAGTCTATTAAAAAAGGTCAAGGGCGTACCCGAAGTGTGGCTCGGGTACGATTTTCTTTACGAGAACCGGTTACAGTTGGCCAGATAAACGGCAGTTCTAGACCCAGTTATGCGGTTCTGGACCAGTTATTGCCCACGTAAACGCACGGTTTTACTCTGCCCGTGTATTCTTTTTGGAGTTGCATTTCGACAAAACCAGAGGAATCAAAACATCCGGTTCTGATGTTAGTTACGCTCGTAAAAGAACAGGTTAACCTGACAATTATTTAGTGCATGTGTTTGCTTCTGAAAAGGTAATATGGTACTGTGGTATTAAAAGTTTAAATGTTCAGTGTTCAAACCACGGTGTGAAAATAAACTGTGTATGTACACAGTTCCTTTACGTTTTTCCCTGTTGTTATACTTACATTAAAAGTAACTTTTTAAAGGTGTTAGGAAATGTTTGTTTTCTTGTGTTTACAATGTCATGTGATGTCACGTGAGGTTAGGTTCTTAACCGGAAGTAATCTCGGTTACGGTCAGTTATAACTGGTTCCAGTTAAATTTGAAAAGAACAGGTAGTTCTAGAACCAGTTACTAGACCGGTAAATAGTTATGCCCAAAAGAATACACGCTGTACACACAGTTACGGTTCCTTTCATAATTGACTTGATACAGGTCACCTTCACTAATGTGAGTCTGGTCTTATTATACAAATAGGGGGTTGGCATTCGTAGTCCGTAAGTATATGACCTTTTGCTAGAAATGCTTTTTCACCTACGAGAGACAGAAAAGGGAATTCGTTGGAGTGGATCGTTATTGGTGACAACAAAATGTTCAATTCTAACTTAACTTAATAAGCCAGATGCAAAATATTCCTTATTTTGGGATACTTGACAAATAAACATTGTTTTCAACTATGGAAGATGTTCTTTTATATTTCAGCAATTTGGATATACTGTAGCTATTCGTTCCACTCCCCCTCGTAAAGCTTTTAGTTAATAGTCGTCAGAGGCCTGCATCCATTACTGGTGAGCTATCCGTCGTCCGTTATTTGTGTGTGTACACAATTTTTCATAATGCTACTGGTCCTAGATTTTTTATCCGATTGTTTTAAAATTTGCCAGCAATGTTCCCTACCCGCACGAAACGTCCGTACAAAAGCGCATAAGGTCGTACGAGATCTTGCATGCTTTCGTGAGAAATTTTCGTATACAATCGTATACGATCTTATACGAAATTTGTATGCAAATTAGGTAAATTTCAAATTACTGCGTACTGTTGCATACTATTGCATGCAAGAAAGTTTGCTTTTAAATGGTTTAGTTTGCTGTTATGCGCTTTTGTACGTTTTTTTTCTGCTCAAACTTACGTTGAAAGGAAACTTGTACACATAAAAGCATACAAAAACGTACTAAACCATAACATTTCTTCCATGATTTCAAATATGAATGACTGTACTCAGTTGAATTTTCCTCTTAAATCTCAATTTTTGTCTGATATTTCGGTGCAGCTGTCATCTATACCGTAACGCAAATACTTTGATCCTAGTTCGTGCGAGTAAACCCGTTTTATTCTTCCCCATTTATCATTTAATAATTTTGTGTATTTTCACTTGTTGTCACAACGGCGGCTTGATAGGTAGTGAAGTTTTTAAATTTGTTGATGAGGTCTGATTGGCTCGTTCTTAATTGCTATGGTAATTGCAGACTGCACTTGATTCAGTGAGACAAACTCGTACTAATTCGCACAAAAGCAGATAAAAGCGTGTAAAAGAATATAAAAGCATGTTTTGGAAAAGCCGCAAAAACCGCGGCAATGATCAACTCGTACAAATGCAAAGAAAAGCATACTAATGCATACTAAAGCGTACTCAGTTCAACAGTCACAAACTAATGCATGTAAAATCGTCTAAGATTGAATATGCTTTAGTTTGCTTTTATCGAACGTTTCGTACGGGTAGTTTGTCACCGCACGGCAGGTAGTTTTTTTTTTTTGCAGGGGGGGGGGGAGCATTTCGGCTAGTCTGAATGTCCACTGAAATTGTGGTTTGACTACTGTCGATGTGTCCTATATGGCTGTCACAATATTTTAGTCCCATCCGCCAAAAGAGCGAAAAATGGACATTTCTAAAATTATTTGTTGTTGTGTTTGTTACATAAATCAAACTTGTGGTAAAGATAACAGAAGCAGCTGGCTAATTTTATTATATTCTAATACTCAGCGCTCTTTGCTATTGTGGGTTCGACTCCCACAGAGTGCTTGCACAACGTTTTCTTGTGCAGCAGGCGTTTTCCGGTGGTAGCACAGCGCGCGTTAAATATGCTCATTTATGTCATATGCAATAAATACTCTAGTTAATGTTTATTAAGGTGGTAAAGCTACAAGCTCTAACAGTAAAACCAGTTTCCAAAATATTTATATCTAATGCTTGCGAAGCCAGCCGACTTCACCAGGCTGGTCTTATCATATTAGTGAGGGCGGGGGTTTGTATGTACGCGTGTAAGTATTTAAACTTTAAAACTTAAAATGCTTCTTCTCCCGCAGGTTTGAACGGATTGCTTTCAACTTTTTAACGAATGCTGCTTAAGTAGTCAACTCTTCAAAAAGATTCCTTTCTTTGGCGATTCGCCAAAATTTTTTTCCACATTTAAAACTTTTTGTCAGGTTTTTCTTCAAAAACGCGTTAGTTCCTGCAGTTAGATCGGATTTATTCTAAATTTTAAAACAACACTCTTCAGATGATCTTTTCTTTGTGCACTCCAAATAATTGACCTCACGCTCCCGTTTGAATGTAGAGATTAAGCTTTTCAAAATAATTCTTCTGCAAGCAGTTTTATTCAGATTGCAGGTTTCAGTCAGACTGCTTTAAATTTTTAGGCGTCTTTTATTATCCTGTAAGAAAACGTTGGTGGTATCTTATCATTTCACTGGTAACACGTTGTGATCTAACACTTATCTAGAATCGGTGTGGAGCCATAATAGGAATCAGTCGCTCGTTACCATGACAATAAAAACGACAGGTGCAGTGGGGTGGGGTATTTACGCATTTATATCGGTAGTCCGGTATAAGCAAACTTCAGATAACTATCAGGGCTCCACTATCATGTAGCTTAGATACAGCATGTGTACAAAGACTCCGCGAATGTGATCGAGGGACAAGCCGCGTTTTCCCTTAATCAACCTGGCCTGTTTGTTAATCACAAATATAACGATAATCACACGTACTGTTTAGAATCAGTTTTGAACTGAGAAATGCAAGAGGTTGTTGTGTATCAAATGACGTTAGTGACGAAAGTGGTGTTCCTTTTGTGCCCTCTCAATTTATGTCGGAAAAAAAAACCTGAGAAAAACATTTCTACTTATATTATAGCAGCTGGCCTGCCCACTGAACCACTTTCATCTGTTTTGTCCGTGGTGTATATGTTCTTGTTAGAACTGGAAACCGCGCCCCTTTTGCATCACCGAACATTCGCCGGTTTAATCGATTAACATTCGGTTATAACCGGCGACTTGAAAATAAAACCAGTAGTTTAACTTAGTTTTACATTATTCGGGACTTTCATATTCCTCACTGGCAGCACTACACTGAGCGCCAAATCATTCCTATGTCTATACTGGGCACCTTGCCAAACCCCGACTAATATATCACAGTCGTGTCTGCACGGCCCTGTCTCGATTAAGTTTAAAAAGAAAAAAATGTGACTAGCTTTAGTGGACTTCGAGTGAAAAAAACTAGAGGTGTGTCCAATCGGAGCTCGAATGCCCCACCTGGCGGATAGTCACTGACATAATCTTAGTTTGAGGGATGTGATTCTTCTTGAAGAAAGACTGAATAAGCACGGACTTAGTAACAAGCACCTAACTGAAGTAAAATTACCTATGTTCAAAGGCCAATTTCGACAGAATAAGTGCCCCGTCGGAAAACGTACGACGTCCTGCACAACTTCAATATATTAGAAACAATAATCTACAAACAAATAAACCACCAAACAAATATAAAGAGTGAGGTGCGATCCACAAAACTTAGTACATAAAACATCTAACTACAGTAAACTTGCCTACGTTCAAACCCCAATTCCGACCGAATCTACACCTCGTTGGACAAAAGGACGACGCCCTGCATAACTTCAATATATTGGGAACAATATCCACGAACAAAAAAGTGGCTTGCCAAATAGCTACGCTACAATGCGATCCACAAAACTTGGTACCTAAAGCGTAACGTACACACAAATAGACGGACGCACAGGACAAACATTATATGCCCCGCTGACACTAGTCAGGCGGGGCATAAACAAGTTTGTCCAAGGACAAAGTCCCAGCTTACGAAAAGCAATAAGACCGATTCCAGCGTGCATGAGCACGGGAATTTCCCTGAAAATTTGGGCTTCAAAAGATGAGACGGCAAAAGGCTAGCTCAATAATTAATTTAGCACCGGACCAGAACATAGATCGATAAATGCATACAAAAGTTTGTTTCCCAGAAAAATGGGAAACAGAGATTTTTGTATCTCTGGTAGACTGGATAGTCTGCCCTAGATACCTTCGAAAAACGCTCGCACTTCGGACCATTGCGCATATTTATGTAAATTGCCTCGATGCGCGGTTCTTATTCAGACAAGTGCGCATCTTTATTTAATTTGCGTTGATGCGCGGCTCTCATTTTAGAACAGTGCACATGTTTATTTAACTTGCGTTGATGCGCGGTTCGCATTTCGGACCAGCACGCATGTTTATTTACCTTTTGTTGATGAGCGGTTCTTATTTCGGATCAGTGCGCATGTTTATTTACCTTGTGTTGATGTGCGATTCTTATTTCAGACCAGTGCGCAAGTTTATTTAACTTGCGTCGATGCGCGGTTCTTATTTCAGACCAATGCACATGTTTATTTCACTTGCGTTGATGAGCGGTACTTATTTTGGATAAAGTACACAAGTTTCCTTAGGTTGCCTTGATGCGCCGTTCGCATTTCGGACCAGTTTGCATGTTTATTTAACTTGCGCCGATGCACGGTGCTTATTTTGGACCTGTGCATATGTTTATTTAACGTGCGTTGGTGCGCGGTTTGCATTTCGGACCAGCGCGCATGTTTATTCAACTCGCGTTGATGAGCAGTTCGAATTTCGGACCATTGCGAATGTTTATTTAACTTGCGTTGATGCGCGGTTCGAATTTCGGACCAGTGCGCATGTTTATTTAACTTGCGTTGATGTACGGTGCTTATTTTGCTCCAGTGTGCTTGCTTATTTAGCTTGTGTTGATGTGCGGTTCGCATTTCGAACCAGTGCGCATGTATTTAACACTTGACAAGCCTGTGGCTTGCAAGGGGTTTTTGAATTTGTGCGAGCACCCGTTGGTATCTTTTTTTTCTTGACAGTGATCGGATTTCTTGTGTCATCTCCTCCACTAGCACTACGGGCCCTAATTCCACGAAACTTGGGACATAGGTAGAACTTGATATGAACATGTGCATGACTTTTTATTTTCGCCTTCGATTTCGTTTTCTTTTTTAAATCGCCATGCGAAGGGTATTTTTTTGCAAGTAAATGCGGAGCATTTCACGCACAGCACGGAACACACAGTTGTTCAGCTTTGTGTGAGCTCTCACTGCGTAAATAGATAACACGGCGTATGCCTGATCGGTCAATAAAACCTCAAGTCAACACAAACCAAACACTACTCGGCTTATAAGACGTAATCAAGCTGTGTTGTTTGCAATATATTATTCAAGAAATAACAGATTGAAGGAAGTATTTTTGCGTTTTAATTTTTGTCAAGTGTTTAACATTTCGCTAGCGAAATGCTCGGTTCCCATTTCTGACGAGTGTGTTTGTTTTTTTAGCTTGCGTTGATGCGCGGTTCGACCACCAGTGCGCATGTTTATTTAACTTATGTTGATGCGTCATTCGCATTTTGGACCAGTGCGTATATTTATTTAACTTGTGTTGATGCGCGGTAATTATTTTGGACCAGTGCAAATGTTTATTAACACTTGACAAACCTTCGGCTTGCAAGAGTTATATGAATTTGTGCGAGCAAAATTCGTCCTTTTTTTTTTCTTCCTGACACTTTTTCCGATTTTTTGTGTCTTCTTCTCCTCTGACACTATGGGCCCTACGACCATGAAACTTGGGACTTATGAAGAGTTTGATCTGAACATGTGCAAGTCACTTTTTATTTTCGTCTTTTATTTCGTTTTCTGTGTTAAAACGCCATGTGAAAAGAGTGTATTTTTTGCAAGTGAATGCGTAGCATTTAACCCACATCACACACAGTTGCACAGTGAGCTTTGTGTGAGCTCTCACTGCGTAAATAGCTAACATGAAGTATGCTAGATCAGTCAATAAAACCTTAAGTCAACAGAAACCAAACACTACTCGGCTTATAAGACGTAATCAAGCTGTGTTGTTTGCAATATATTATTCAAGAAATAATCCATTGAAGGAAGTATTTTTGCGTTTTAATTTTTGTCAAGTGTTTAACATTTCGCTAGCGGAATGAGCTTCTCGTTTAACTTGCGCTGATGTGCGGTTCGCATTTCGGACCAGTGCACTTGTTTGTTTAGGTTGCGTTGATGCGTGGTTCGCATTTCGGACCAGTGCGCAGGTTCATTTAACTTTAGTTTGCGTTGACACGCGATGTGCATTTCGGACCAATATGCATGTTTATTTAAGTCCCGTCGATCCCCGACTCTAATATCTATTCAACTTGTGTCGATTCGTGGTTCTTCCTTCAGACCACTGCGCATGTTTACTTAACTTGCGTTGATGCGCGGTTCTTATTTCGGTCCACTGCACATGTCTATTCAACTTGTGTCGATGCGTGGTTCTTTTTTTCGGACAAGTGCGCACGATTGTTTAACTTGCATCGATGCGCAGTGCTTAGTCTGGACTACTTCGCATGTTTATGTAACTTGCGTCGATGTTCGGTCGTTAAATCTGACTATTGCGCAATTTCATTTTACTTGCGTTTACGCGCTGTAGGAGGAGATTCAATTTTTTTCAAAAATTCCGAAAAAAAATTCAGAAGTTTTCCAATTCTCTCAAAAAGCACAAGCCGTATGCATGACCCCCTAGAGACGGCTCATATCAAAAATAAATGAAATCTGATAAAAACTGTAGGAGGAGTTGCATTTTGAATTTTTTTTCTTCAAAAATTCCCTGATCGACTCAGAAAGCACAGGCCGTATTTAAGACACCCTAAGCATGCCTCAGCCCCAAAATAAATGATGTCTGATCAAAACAGTAGGAGAAGATGCATTTTGAGGTATTTTCATCAAAAATTCCCCCAAAATCAAAATAAAAAAAAGTCGAGTCAAACAGCACAAGCCGTATGCCCGACCCACCTAAGGATGCCTCATACCAAAAATAAATGAAATCGGATAAAAACTGTAGGAGGAAATGCATTTTGAAGTTTTTCTTCAAAAATTCCCTAAAAATACAAAAATTGTCGGATCAACTAAAAAGCGCAAGCCGTACGCCCAACCTTTTAAGGATGCCTCATACCGAAAAATAAATGACATTGGGTCAAACATGCAGGAGGAGATACATTTTAAAATGTTTTATTCAAAAATTCGCCAAAAATTCAAAAATCACCCGATCGACTAGGAAAGCCGTATGCACGACCCCTTAGGGATGCCTCACACCAAAAATAAATGACATCGGATCAAAATTGTAGGAGGAGATGCATTTTGAAACAAAGTTTACTAAATAAACAACTAACTAACTAACTAACGGACGCCACCCTCAAACCGATAGGAATACCCCAGCTTACGTGCAACGTAAGCTGGGCTAAAAAAACAACAAAAAAAGAAGAAAAAAACAAACAATTTGGACAAAAAAAAGTATTCAGCTTGGGCAAAGCCGCAATTATGGGACAAAAAAGCCAGGTTGGCGTTTGGCCTAAATTTTGCTTTTGGTCAATATTTATGATATTTTCTTTTCCCTAAAGGCTTTGGATAATCTTTACAGGTTTCCCAAAACTTCCAGATTTTTTTAGATTTTTGAGAAATAAGATAAACCTCGTTGTGCCAATTGAACATCCTAATGGTTACCGAAATAAAAGCCGTATAAACCCAAATCGTCACATTTTTCTTTTGGAAAAATCGCCGTTCATTGCGCAGGCCCATCAAAAAGAGATTTGAAACTCGTCAGTGGGTTACCGAGACATGAACTGCATAAAACGGTAGCTTTTTTGGCCCAATCATTCGCGCTGTTGGTGCACATTGACAGTCAAGTATGAAGAAAACAGACAGCTATGCGTCCATCGGAGCAAGAAAATACAGCAACAAGATATAAACCTTGACTGCTAATACTTTTAAAATACTTTCATCTGAAAGTTGGACACGTTATTGGTCTAACTGTTACTTGACAAATGTTCCAAATTATCGCATTTTCTTCAATTTAGACAAAAGGGATACGTATCTCCTCGTTGCTATTAAGGTCTGTCAATATACAGCATTTATACTGCATCCTTTCCATTGTTAACAGTGATATATAACCAGCTTTTTTATTTGAGAAAACTGTGTGTTTATTTGGTGTTTAACGTCCCCATTCAACAACTATGATGGGTATATTGGGACGCACTTGCTAAAGGAAAAAGTGGGAAAAAATGAAGAAATAGTAAAGAGCACTTAGAAAAAAAAGAAATTCCAATTAGTCGCCTCCTACGCCATGCACGGAACAGAAAGCAGTGGGCGTATTCTTAAGATTCCCCCAACCCACAGGGGATGAAAATACTGAAAATAGCACGCTCGCTGCATAGCTCCACTGTAAGGCCTTAAATGTGCACTAAGTGAATTGCATCTCCTCAGTGGTGACGCGGATACCAGCTGTACAAACTAGTGCGGTCAGTGCACACAAAACAGAGTACAGGCTTAAATCACAAACTTGCAATCGACACCCATTAATCTAGTTAATCGAATCTAGTCTAGTGAAAGCTAGTTCCAAAAAGACTGCACAAACATTGCCAGCCGTAACATAATTACCCCCATATATGGAACAGCTTGGCAGCCAACAGAAAATACGCCAAAAGCTGTGAGTAACGCACAAAAAGGTCATTTACCCGAAATCGTTATTGTGCTGCTGCTGTTTTTATGTCTAAAGAAAGCAAGAACATTGGAAAATCTGCTGGAAAACGCTGAAACCCAAGCGTAGTTAATAACTATCCTTCATTAACGAAAGAGCCGACATAAGGGGAAGCGGCATGGGGTGGGGGTTGAGGGAGAAGCGGGAGATGGAGAGGGGGTTGTGGGGGAGAAGCGGGGATGAGAGTGGAGAGGAAGTATTAGATTCAGCTTCTGCAACATATATCACATAACACTTTCACGCGATTGGAGCCTTTCTTAATTTTCAACGAGTTCAATGTCTGACAAAGACCGTGCGACTTATCCGAGGAATAACTACACAAAGTTTGAAGTAGATATGATTTTCCGCTATTGAGATATTTTTATCCAATGACGTCATATGCCGTTTTCGTTTGTTCTACTCCCAGCATTTTTGAAAGAATCTTTCGGGCCCACCAAGCAACATTCCCACCAAGTTTTAACTTTCTCCGATGTTCAGTGGCTAAGAAATAAACACATAAAAGATTTTAACGTAATGACGTCATACACCCTTTCTTAATTTCGCTGCACCCGTCAAAAGTTGACAGAACCGCCCGACTGACTCAAGGAATATCCAGATAAAATTTAAAGTCGATATGACTTTCCATTACTTACTTAGAAATAACACATAAAAGATTTTAACGTAATGACGTCAAACACCCTTTCTTAATTTCGCTGCATCCGTCAAAAGTTGACAGAACCGCCCGACTGACTCAAGGAATATCCAGATAAAATTTAAAGTCGATATGATTTTCCATTACTTACTTAAGCCCATAGCCCTTGGATGAGCATAGGCCATCGACTACACCTCGCCAGCGCACTCGGTTCTGGGCTGATCTCGTTGCTGCAGTCCAGTTGGTCCCCAGCTCTTTCAGCTCTGCCTCGGTGTCTTGCCTCCAGCTGTTTCGGGGGGGGGGGGGAGGGGGGGAGGGCGGCCTCTCTTCCTCTTGCCCTGCGGGATCCAGGTCAGGGCTTGCCGCGTGGTGCTGGATTCTGATTTCCTGATGATGTGTCCGATCCAGCCCCACTTCCTCCGCAGGATCTGCTCAGCCAGTGGCTCCTGTCCCGCTCGCTCCCACAAGTCTTCGTTCCGCATCTTGTCAGGCCACCTGATGTTGCAGATGCGCCTCAGGCAGGTGTTGAAGAATGTCTGGATCTTCTGCAGTGTTGTCTTTGTCGTCCGCCATGGTTCGTATCCATTACTTTCCATTACCGAGATCTTATTCAAAATAAACACATATTTTACGTGATGACGCCATACGCCGCAACCCGTTCGTAGTACTCGCGAAACAATTTGACAGAATCTTTCTGACCTTCCAAGCAAACAGGCTGAAGTTTGAACTTTCTCCGAGGCTCACAGGCTGAAGAATTTCGTTCATTTTCACGTCACGACGTCGCACGTCTTCCCTAATAATGTAACATGTATCAAAAGCTGAGAGAACCGTCCGATCAAGTTTGTGAAGTCGATCTCACTTTTCGTTCTCGAGATATCTTGCACATAACATTTTGTTCACAACAGACCGACACACAAACCCATACATACGCACATAACGAACAAACACTACGTCTCCCCTTGCTCTGGTAGGCGCAACTAAACACTGGACATTGATGGTATTTTTAAATTGGCTGAAAATGACATATCCTTGCGGGAGCCCCATAACAAGTGTGTGAGAGAGCAGGATACCAACAGTGGTTACCGAGATACAGACTCTAAAAACTGAATCTACCACCCAACCAGAATTTGGCAACATTACCGCAAAGATACAAGAACACATGTGCCTTTTACTGTAGGATTCCTCCTGTTTTTCCTCCCTCTTTCTTTTTTTTTTTCTTTTTTTTTTTTTTTTTGTGAACTTGAGTGGGTTATTCAAGGTCACCGCTAGATCAGGATTCTGGTCATCGCTGTCGTAAACGTGAACACAACCTCTGAAAGGATTTTGATTAAACTCTATCGGAGTCTCCATATGGATGGCTTCTTGCTACCATCTCCTGGGCAACGACTGACTGGATACGCAACTAGAATACCCTACAGGTTACCTCTTGATCGGAGCCCAATTGACACTATAAAATGACACACAAACAAGACGGACACGGGGCTACTCAAACAATCTGCATTATTTTCTTTTTTTTTTTTTATTTCCTAAATAATACAAGAAATTCTTAGTTAGCTTCGCACAAGATGTTGCAGTATGAAGTACGAGAAACCCCTGAGTTGCCTTGTAATATATTATGTCAATATTTCTTCAAAGTTAACTTTACAAACGTCAGTACGAAATCCTTCCCCTTTCACGGCTATTATCAGGATTGCCACGTCACTTTCAAAATGAATTTTCCTAACTTTTTTCCTGACCACTGAAAACGTGATGTGAAAAGGCACCGAACGTGCTCAACATCTTTACAATCGTCATTACGAGTGCAAATCTAGCGAAATAAACCTCATCAGAAGGCATAAAACACAATGACACCAACATTTTTTTCGTCACTTTTTCCTGACCGTGGCAGCCCTGTATATACAATGACAAATGCTAAGTATACTCATCTCCGCCTTCATCTTACACTCGAAAACATACCCTGAATTGTGATGTTAACGTATAGTTTTCAATAAAATTTTTCCAACTCACATCCAAATATATATATAGAAAGACCAAAAAGTCACAAACACGAAATGTTTCCATTTGATATTTTCAGATCCATTTCCAGTAGAGGTAACAGCAAACTGCTCTGCAAAACGAAACGACTTCCATTTACTGACATCTCCCAGGCCCCTGCAAAAATAAAGTGCACTTCAAAGATGAAAACTGACTGTACATACATTTTGACGGCATCTTCTTTCAGTTCCCTCCATTGAAATACACTTGACACCAGTTAACTGCATATTCCATTCTTCATTACCTTAAATATACCTCAAACAAAAAAGGAGGGATTTTATAATACACATATAGCATAGCTTTTTGTGATTATAGGCCCTACATTCATTTCATCTGTACTGTAGTGGATGACTGTATGACAGAGCCACAGTTTCTTTGGCAGTTCTTTCGTTATGTTTCCGAAGTTACAACTGGTGATGTTTTCATTGTTGTTTTGATTCAGTGTTGCCTAAATGGGCGGTGTCAAAAATGACGTTACGGTTAGTACAAGCTAAGCAATTCAAGTCCTAAACGCCTGTTCTGACCCCGCTACCCAAGTGGTACGGAACAGCGAACAGGTCGTACTTTTTTTAGCTTTTTGGCGCTGAGCCAGAAGAAGCAACTCACCGCTTACGGCAGGTAGAGGATGAGCGGAAGCGGAATCGCTGTGAAGAGAAAGATGCAGCAATAGAGTCCCGTCTTCCTCTGATTGTGAAAGTTACACCACAAGTAGTCCGGCTGTGAAACAAAACAACAACATCGTCAAAATCCTCAACAACAACAACAACAACAACAACAACAACAACAACAACAACAACAACAACAACAACAACAACAACAACAAAAACAAGAATGTCCACAGACATTGTGCCCAGTCGTGAAAACGAAGACATTGCAAAGGAAAAAGCGACCAATTCTGACAAAATTTAGGGTTGTGGGACGCAGGGGCTGGTCGGGTTTTTTTTTCCAAGGTGGAAAAAAAGAAAAAACCTGATGCTTTTCTGTAACTCGCAACAACCAGCTACTAATCCCCTGTGTCTTATGTCCTCCGGTAACATCAGCCACACGATTCTGTTTATCATTGTTGACTTATTGGCCAATTTATGTGAATTTTGCTCTCTAAAGGTATCATTGTAGTTTGCCTTTAAAGGGAAATGCGGGTATCTCTGCGCCATCTAGCGACCGAAATGCGCATAACATTGAACATAGCTGAGTTTGAATCCATGTTTACACAGTATAAATAACTACGAAATCCATCTGGATCGAAAAAAGTCTTTGTTAAAGACAAATAGGGTCGTGTCAAGAAATGGCCTGTGTTGATATTTTATTCCTAGAAGGGCCTGTGTTGATATCTTGCCCATTAAAATCATATTACACTGTGTTCACCATTTAACCATTGAGTCAATGGGATTTCATCAAAAAGATTGTATAATTCTCTTATTGATACGGTGACATATATTTTTTATTTGCTTAAAACATTTCGTATGACGCGTTCTTCAAATAGGGAAAAATTGAGGCAATTGTCAATTGTGACTAGGTGTGAATTTTGCATTCTGATTGAAATTTTATTGGTTTTCCCAATGGTTTCTATAGTAAAAGTACGCGACCTTTTAGTGTCTTTATTTCTCTTATAACATCGGTGACCTCCCTTTTTCTTTTCAATTTTTTAATGTATACCGTCAAAGCATTGAACTGTGAAAATATGAAGGAAATGTCAATTGTGGGTGAGATACCCGCATTTCCCTTTAACACAGACAGTAGCCCGTCATGTTTCATTTTGTTCTTTTGGGCGTATGTGCACCATTTGTGGAAACCTAACAATGATGCGTCAGAACAGTGCTCATCTGAGTCTGCTTACGCATGCCTTGACTACCACTCAGTTCCCCGATCGTTTTTTTTTTTCGCTGGTCAAACAAATAATGCTTAATAGCTTACTCACAAGCAATTCTGACGGGTAAAAATGCTTTCCTTGCCTTGAATACCACTCACGGTTGCCTAAACGTTACTTCAATGACCAACTTGTTAACCATAACCGAGTCCTTATGGAAAAAATTACAAAGTTAACTACTTGTATTTCAGGTTAATTTCAAAATTTGCCATTTTTTTCATTTCTGCCACTTTTAAGGCCCGCCCGCCGATAATCGGAGGGCCATATAGTAACTGACTTGTCCGTGTGTGCGTGCGTCCGTGCGTGACCAAAATTGAAATTTCAGGTAATGCCTGGAAACGTTTCTATGATGAAATAAGGTGATTTCGAGGAATCAATTTTTTTGTCCGTTTTGCGTGCGTGCTTGCGTGCACACTAGTAGACTGAGTTTTGTAGACTGAACTCTGGTTTTGCTAGAGTTTTGTTTCGATCAACCTGAAACCTCTACGGAATGAAAGCTTATGGGACCTAGTTGTGCACCTCCCCTTGGGACCGGTGTCGGTCGGTCCGTGAGACGTCCAAACTTAGGCCCCAAACACATAGTTAGCTTAATTTATGGATTTTTAAACTGAACTTCTCCCAGGGTTTTGCTTCGATCAACCTAAAATCTATACGGATTGAAAGCTGATGGGACCTAGTTGTGCACCTACCCTTAGGGCCGACGTCGGTCCATCCGTCGGTCCGTGAGAGAGGTCCAAGTTAGCATAATTTATGGTTCTGTAAACTTAACTTGTCCTAGGATTTTGCTTTGAGCAATCTGAAACATGTATGTATATATATGCATAGCCAACTTTCTGATGAAAACATTTCAGCCAATTTCGAAGAGGCCATGCATAATGCCTGTATGAGAGGCCTTTATAACGTTAAGTTACATTGTAGATTTCTCTGTAGTTTGAGTATAGTTTCGTTGAGATTTATTTGCATTTTTATGGATTGTGTGATATATTGTGAAAATTCGTCGATGGGATAAAATGCTTCACCTTACATCTTTAAAATATGTATAGATATGTTTCAGAAAGTAATCGTTAAGGCGGGCCATACGTGCTCAAACAGAACGCATTTCGAGGTTTTTGCTTGTTTTTTTTTTATTTGTTTGTTTGTTTGTTGTTGTTGTTTTTTTTTTTGCCGGTTTTTTCAACTATAGAACTAGTGCAACGAACAGCATTTTTTGTGTTTCTCTTAAAACTATCCGCTTATTTGGCCAGTTTCTGCGGAGCCGATCAAAAAAATACTAAAACTCCACTGAAAATCTACCTGGGATCAGGGAAGCGAGACAGAGAAGGAACGAAAGCCAGAAGAAAAGAAAGACAAGCATGTCCAAGGACATGGCCCAGCCGAGTTATCCAACAAAGAAAGAGAGAAAAACTCTGAAACGAATACTGTTAGGCCAAAAAATGAAGTATGTTAAATGCATTTAATTCGAATTTGGAACCTACCCGAAAAGGGGTGTTGGAGAGTTTGGCTTTTGACGATTCACATTTTTTCCGACATTTACACATTTTCTTCAACTTCAAAGTTCCGCCATTTCGGCAGTCTGGCAGGCCAACCCCTGGGGAACATCCCCGCGCAACATCTAAGCGATTGAGTAAAACTGTAGGAGGACTAGCATTTTAAATATGGATCAATACGGGCACAAAAAGTGCCGCCATTTGGTCAGTTTTCCGTCAATCGTCAAAAAAAACAAAAAAAACAAAAAAACTACTAGCCAGGTGGGGGACCACCCAGGTACCATTCCTGCATAATATCAAAACGATTGAAGCAAAACTGTAGGAGGAGTAGCACTTTAAAGAAAAAGGTTAACACACGCACATACATTCAAGCCCCCTATAGTGATACGACTAACCCAGTCCGACAAAGTCGGCTGGGTTAAAAAAGGAGATTATTGTCGTCTGGGCCCTTTAGATGCTTCTGTGAGAGGCCTGTAAAACCTACCAAGATGCAAAAAAAAAAAAAAAAACAAACAAAAAAAACAAAAAACAAAAAAAAAAAAGAATGTCCGGGGGCATTGTGACCAGCCGAGATCTAGTGAACCACGTATGAATAAGCTTGTATGGTTGCCAAAAAGTGGCAGTCACATTGTACAACTTTTGTCCAAGGACAAAGTCCCAGCTAACAAAAATTGATAAGACCAATTCCAGCAAGCATGAGCAAGGGAATTTCCCTGAAAAAAAATGGGCTTCAAAAGACGAGATGGCAAAGAGCTAGCTAAATGATTAATTTAACAAAGGACCCGAACATAGATCGATAATTACATACAAAGATTTGTTTCCCCCAAAAAATGGGAAACAGATCTTGTGTATCACTGGTAGACTGGGTAGTCTACCAGAGATATCTTCGAATAACGTATTGAAATTGTATCCACACACGTGTACTGTTGGTCGGACATACACCATTATTTCAAGGAACAAAAACAACCAGTGAATGATGATATGATCAAACACATGTAGATTACGTTTACCCTTGTGTTTTGACAAGAAAAAAACGCCGTGTCTGAAAAAGTATTACTTAAATTTTAATGTTTTGGTATGAATAATTTTGTGGGGTTTGCATTTCGGACGAGTGCGCATGTTTTATTTTTTTTTCAATTTGCGTCGATGCCAGGTTTGCATTTCGAACTAATGTGCATCTTAATTTAGCTTGCCGTTATGCTCTGTTCGCATGTTTATTCCCACTTGCAAACAGAGTTTGCAAATTGATATGCTTTGCTAAGAACCAGGGCTGGTATGAAATATTTCGAATGAAATATTTCTTGAAATATTTCATGAATATTTCACTGTAAAAATTTCAAAAATTTCACATGTTTTGAAATTTTTAAATAAGAAATAAGTTAGACATCAAGAATACCAAATACTGACGGATAACTATCAACGGACATTCATCTTAATTTGTCAGTTAACATACTGCGTTGGCAAAACTCTACCAGTAAACAATGCATCCATAGAAATCCTGCGTAGTCTTTGGCTGTTGAGTAACAAAACTAGCAATTGCTGGCCTATAGCACCGTTGACACATCTACTCCGGGTATCTGAGCGGGTGTCTCTAAGAGGTGGGGAGAGAGGCAGGAGGGTTTATAGTAACTGCTGAAAGGGGGTTCACTGTTAACGGCGCAGAGGAAAGAGGTCGGATCTGTACACAATAGGTCAAAAATATAGCAGACAATATGTTAGCTGAACAAACAGGGGGCAACTCACGCGCGTGAGCGAGTTTGCTTCTAGTTTAGCGCTGTTTGAATAGTCATCCCCCTAATTCTGCAATTATAATGTTTCCCATTTAAACGAGAAAAATCATTGCCTTTATCCGGTTTTACGATAAAGCGGTATGCAATTTTCCCGCTAAAAATACATAATTTTATGCCATCAACCGATTTATGCGTTTAACCCATATGCGATTCGGTCAATTTATCTGTCTATGCTTTTTGACGGTGGTATTTGTTTAATTAAACCAACAGATATTACGCATAGCCTGGAAATGTTTTTTTTTTTCTAATGTGCTTTGAAAGATTTCACAAATTTCAATATTTCTGAAATATTTCAAAAATTTCAAATTTCATGAAATTTTTAAAAATTTCGAAATTTCTACCAGCCCTGCTAAGAACTCTGGCTGTTTATTCCTTCCTTTTCGTTTGTTTGTTTGTTTTTTTTTATCTCAGAGGTTTCCAGAAAACTCCTCCTGCGCTATTTGACGTGTGACGATGAAATCTGGCGCAGAGATACAGGGTGATGAGCTGTCATGTTATTCGCAAATTTTTTTACCTCAAAGCGGTTTCCAGAAAACTCCTCCTACAGGGTTTGTAATAGAAAGACGGCATTTGGTAGAGACATAGAGGGTAATGAGTTGTCGTGAAATCCGCAATTTTTTTTCACCTTGACCTTCCAAGGTCAAGGTCAAACTGAGGTCAAAATATTTTTTCAAACACCTACTCAAGTAAAATTGCTGGAAATAACGCTCATATCCTAGTTTCAACACGTGTACGGTGTCAGTAGGCAGTAACATCGTGGACTGAATCTCGACATTCAGGGTCAAGGTCATGTGACCTTTGGATATCGTAATCCGTTAGAGCAAAATTGTTCATTATCTCGAAAACGGTTATCTCCAAAACGGTTAGAGATAGAGCAATTCTGAGCTTATTTTCGACCCTTTGAACCTAAAATACGTTATATAATATGTACCCCGGTGACCTTGACTTCCTCCGTCATGGTCAAGTTAAAAACCGGAAGTTGAAGTTTATCTCGAAAACGGTTAGAATACTGAATTTGATTATTAAGAGATAACATTATATTTACTTCGATGTCCTCGTTCAAGATGATAATTCGGAAGCTGATAATTATGTCGAAACACTGGAAAATATGTCTTTGACCAGATAGATTGTACCATTGCAAGTGGGTGCAATTTCGCTACGTGTAGCGAAATTCGGTCTGGTTTAGCCTGCGTTAATGTGCGGTTCGCAATTCGAACCAATGCGCATGTTTAGTTAACACGCATTGTTGCGCGGTTCATATATCGGCCCAGTGCGCGTGTTTTTTTAACTTGCGCTGATGCCAGGGTTGAATAGCAGCTGAGATATCGCGTGCACAAAGTTGCACTATATTCAACAGAAATACTAAAGCATTGCCTATTTTCAACAAGTCGCCATTTCGTCACTTTTTTGTCGAATCGAAAAATAATGCAACGTCGCACAACTTCACTATATATATTTTCACTGTAGCAACAATTAAAAGCCAGGGTTGAATAGCGGCTGAGATATCGCGTGCACAAAGTTGCACTGTAGGCAACAGAAATACTAAAACATTGCCTATTTTCAACAAGTCGCCATTTCGTCATTTTTTTGTAGAATCGAAAAATAATGCGACGTCGCACAGCTTCACTATATATATTTTCACTGTAGCAACAATCAAAGGCCAGGATTGAATAGCGGCTGAGATATCGCGTGCACAAATTTGTGCTTCCAAGTGTCGCCAGACGGACGGACAGACGGCCCCAATACTATAGTCCCCCGCTCCGCGCTGTGCGGCTGCAGGGGACTAAGAAAAATCTTATAAACATTTCATAAAAAATAGGACCCTTGAAAACGAGCGACGATACAAAATATATAAAAATAAATTAACCAGTATTAAACATTTTTGTTAAAAAAAAAAGATACTACAGTGATATTCTAGACGAAAATAAACAAGACATTAAAAACCATGGGGTATATTAAATAGCTTTATTTTCAAAAAACCTAGCATGTCCAAAATCATATGAAGACGGTACTGGTAGTAACATAACAAACGAACAAGTAATAGCAGAGGAATTTAGTAAATTCCTTACAAATATAGGACCAAAATTAGAATCGGAAATCCAGATCGAAGATAAAAGTGTTTTGATTTTATGCGTCCACCGAATGAGAGATCAATGTTCCTAGAACCTTCAAATGAACAAAAAATTTTAAATGCTGCAAATTCTTGTAAAATATTATACTCTGAAGATTATAATCAGATTTCAATGTATGTTGTAAAGAACATCATCCATTCGGTTTTTGCTCCTTTCACAGACATTTGTAATTTATCCTTCACTGCCGGGAAAGTACCGGACAACATGAAAATTTCCAAAGTCACAGCTCTCTTTAAATCAGGCGAAAAATAATTCATTTAAGAATTACAGACCAGTTGCTTTCTTACCTCAATTCTTCAAAATTTTAAAAAAACTTTTTTTGTAAACGGCTGAACAAATTTATAGATAAATGTAAACTACAGCCTCAGAGAGACACGATCCCTCCGTGTAACATGGATGACCTTTGATACAGGTGTCAAAACTGGTTTACAATTACTGCCACTTTAATTATTTTTTTCACAATTTTAACAGGGTTGCATTTTTAAAATTTCGGCAAAAGCGAATCTTTTTATTCAAAAATAATCCATCCTGGCAATTATCAGTATCTGAGTT
This sequence comes from Protula sp. h YS-2021, assembly GCA_949752745.1. Taxonomy (NCBI): domain Eukaryota; kingdom Metazoa; phylum Annelida; class Polychaeta; order Sabellida; family Serpulidae; genus Protula; species Protula sp. h YS-2021. Next base: position 11,474,727 of record OX457026.1, on the reverse strand, counting down.
ATTCGTATGTGAAGTTTTAAAGAAATCAGAAAAACAGTTTTCGAGACACGGCCTAGAAGACTGTGTCTCCAATGCCGTTCAGTTTCGCAGACAAAATTATATCAAACGAGAAGTTTTGCCAAATTTCAAAATACTGCGGTTTTTTTTGTTTTTTTTTACAGTTTTTCTTGAATCGGAACAAAAACGATTTTGAACACCTTCCACATGTGCTCTATCCGTATCTGAAATGCAATAGTTTTGGAGACCTAGCCTGGATACGACGCCGAAAATAGGATGTTCCAATAACCGAAAAATACAATCATTTTGATACATCTGAAAAAAAAAAGAAAATACGCCGCTGCACACCTTCAATGTTTGCTCTTTTCGTGTGTGAAATTTGAACTTTTCGTGTGTGAAAACACACATACACATACTTTTTTTCAAAAGTGATTGCACAAGAACACCCGACACAGTCGGCTGGTCTAAAATGTGATTTTCCGGTTGTGATGGGAATATTCCTATGCAGTTTTGAAAGGGGTGGATGACAACTCTCCGAGCCATAGCATTTTGAATTTCAAAATTGAAACAATTTATTTTTTAGCCAGTTTTGGTCAAATGCCAAAAAATTGGTTTATGGCTGGGAAGGGACTTACCTAAGGAACAATAATTTTTATAGCTTTTTGCAAAGTTCCTAATTAACCATGGTGTTATGGTTAATCGGCGTATATTTTCACTACTGTCACTAAGTTTATGTAAGGAGACTAAATCCTAGACAAGTGTTTCACCTCTGGTTTAGGCTATTCTTGTGTTATGTCTTAAATACACTTGTAGTCTATAGACTAGAAATTGTGAATACTTTGCCTAACATTGAAAGTGAAATTTTCGGAGCAATTTGGGCAATTTTAAAAATAGTGCTTGAATGCGATAGGGGGATTCTCAAAAAACGTATAATACTTATTTGAACCGCCTATTCTGTTTTATAAGACAAATTGTAAATATTATGCTGTAATATTGTTTTATGAAGATGTTCTGTTATACAGATGAATAAAACATTATTTATTATTTATTTATTTCTGAGGAGTAACCCGGTGGTTTTGCGGAGTTGCTGGGTAGCAGTAGAAGATCCGTCTTCCAATTTAAATCATGCTGAGGCACACTATGTATATTGTATTAATGCCAGGGATTTACGGGACGCGCATTTGTGCGTCAATGTCACACAAAAATTGGCCCGGGACGTGAAAAAATTTCGGGCTTGCGTCCCAGTTTTTTTTATTGCTGAAAAAACTACTTACAGCTTAAGCACTTTGTACGGTCCTGCAAAAACACGATGAACTTTGGGGTTTTTAATAAAAGATAGTGTGAACTGCAACTGTACGAGTACTCGTTACCCCTCCCCCCCCCCCATTCCAAACACACACCCTTTATGCTTATTCAAATAAGGGGACACAAACAAATCAGTATGCAAACTGTAAAAAATATGAAAGCGTGGCGTCCCTTAGTCCTAGATGACTCTTGCAGTCTTCCTATGACAGCAAGAGTCATAGTTCCTACAATAGGAAATCTCATTGATGTCAATTTTCAAATCTCGGCGCATGACTGGGGCCAACGGCGTTATTTTAGAAAGGGTGCATCACATAAATGGTCCAATTATAAATTATGGCGCACATGTTTTATGGTCAGATAACAATTTTTTACTGAGAAAAATATGTCTTTTCTTGAGATCAGGATATCGAATCCTCATTATCGCCCACAACAACAGTGAATCCACAGTTGCAAAACCACGCTTTACTCCAGTTTGGGAGTTTCGCTGAGGTCGAAAATAATGCGCCAGGATACTTTTCAGTGTGCTTTTAAAGAAAAAGCCTGCCAGTTCGAGCCTCGGTGTCCTTGAACGTGCGCCGAAAGATTCAGAGCTTCAAAAATTGAGATCAATGGCCATTTCTATTGTAGGAACTGTGACCCTTTCTGTCCTAGGAAGATAGAAAGGGTCCGCTGGGACTAGGCGTCCCTCGGACGCAAAGATATGGAAGTTGAGGTAAAACCCTGATTACATACACCACTTAAGGGTTTACGAGTAAATATTGAACAACATACGTCATTATGCGGAAAATCAGGAGAAAACAAATGAAGGTCGGAACCAAGGACTCGTTACATAAGATAGCGATAATTAGAATACTTACATTCAACAGCGTTCCTCCAGGCAGGTCTTTCCCAATTCCACGCCGTATAGGTGTTGTATTAAAGTTACGCGAGCCCCGAAGTATTAATGGAGCCGCCCGGCGACTTAAAACTAATGTCGTTACTCCCCTCTGTAACAACGCCATTTCGTTTTAGCCTCGACTGTCTTTCTATGAAGTCGTTATGAAGTTGTTATATAAACCATGAAGTTGTTATATAACTTGACCTCTAAGGAGATATTCGTTTCGAATACATTTGTGCACATTCGATCAGACAATTCTAAACCCCTTGAAAATACTCATTCTTTTATACGCAACTTCCCGTAGTGGTTACAAATCATGGGATTTGTTAAGTAAAAATGAAAATATTAAACGTAAAAGTGCCGCAAATTCAAATATGAATGCTTTTATTGAGCATTTCAAGAAATAAGGTAATTCCGAAAATGTTACAGACTCAATGAACTGGTCCCTTAGTGATAATAATATCCCAGGTAATGTTGTGAGTAGTGGGAAAATACGGGTTTGAGCACACGTGTGCTCAAACCCGTATTTTCAGGTGCTTTGAAACCCGTACGGGTTTGAGCACAGGTGTGTTGAAACCCGTACGGGTTTGAGCACACCTGTTTTCAAACCCGCGCAGGTATGAGCACAGTTTCCGGAAGTTAATGTAAATTATTTCGCTAAAGCAGTGAGAGACGAAATGACGCATCATTTCGTCATCACATCATTTCGTCACAGCATATAAAAAGGGGTAACATAATACATTCATGAAGAGTAAAAAAAAAAAAAAACATGGAAGAAGACAGAGCTATGGAAAAAATATTCAAGGATTGGTACGCTACATGGATGTTTTCACGCATTCGAGTAGAAAATCCAGCACTATGGTGGGAAGACATTAACAAAAAATGGTCAAGTGCACATGTTATAGTTTCTTCATATATTCTTTTCAATGGATTTAAGGATGAATGTGAAGAAGTGAATCTTCCTTACCAACGGTTTAATATACAGGAAGCTATGCAAAAACAGAACATGAATGGCTTCCTGAAGTAAAAGAACTCGTTAGAAAGTGGTTCATAGCCTATTGGGGTGAGGAATCAAATATGATTGGTTAAAAATTCTGTAACGTCTTCAAGCAACTCTTATTGGTTAAAAAATTCAATAACGTCTTCAAGCAACTCATAATATAATTGGTTAACGCTTTTATGACGTCATATGGCATATGATATATAAAAGGAATGAACTCTAGTATTACTCAACAGTCACAACCATGAACGCAACCATGAACACATCATTTGAAATCAGTCATAACTTACAAGTCTGTGTAGAAGAAGGAGCATATGGAAGCTTTGCACGTCTTTTACGTGGGTCAAGATGGATTGTTCTCTCAACTCTTATGTGGGATAAAATAAGAGTCAATAGTTACCACATGCGAGATGAAGGATATGAACTCAAACTTTCTGACGATAAACATATTACAGTCATTAAGTTTGCTGAAAAGAGATATGTCAGTTTTCACTGGATTCGAGAAGTGAACAGTAAAGTGTACAACAACTACATCAACCTAAATGATGAGGAATGGAATACATTTTTAGATATTTTACCAAAAGTTGCAGAGCTGTTGAAAGGAAAATGTCATGAAACATTGAAAATACAGCTTTTTCATCAACGTATGAAAGAAAGCGAGCTGAAGAAAGAGGATCTGAGAGAAGTGAGAAATTGTAACAAACACGCGTACAACCAACTTGCTTACATTTGTGAGTACTGTGGTGGATCTGAGTTCTTTGGAGACAAGTGTCATTGTCATAAATACAACTGTAAAGACTGTGAACCAGACAATTTCTGTAAGGTGTGCGGTGAACTTAAGGTAGAACCACATGGAATCGTATCGCATAATGGAATTTGAATTTAAAAAACGTTATGCTCATTGGATGTACATTAGTTTACAGCGAGAAAAGTCTTTTGTTTTAACACCTCATTTTTCTTTGAATGAAAAACTTGATTCTGTGTTTATATACTTTAATACATACTGGAAAAAAGCACGGCTCAACTTACCGATTCATCAAGTGTTGGTGGAATTTACACAAAAGTGTAACAGCCTTGGTGTACCACATGAACAATTTATGTTAGGACTAGCATTACAAAAGGCTGATTATGATTGGCTACCAGACATTCGGTTTTTAGTAGCAGAAATGTGTTTAGTTACGCATGCGCCAGTGGACACTTCTACACAATAAAAGGGTACAACACAGTCACTCCTCATCATTTTAAAACGAACCGTTGAGGAGTGAACGTCAACATGAATTCAGGAGAAATAAAAGTTAGTGAGGAACCAGCTACTAGACAAGAAAGTGTAAACAATATACTACAACACTTAAAACAATCCGTTCTTATCCCAACTGCACAAGGTGTGAAAGTGAGTGGTGAACCAGCCTTCACGCAAGAAAGTGCTACACCACAACAACAAAACTTAAAAGTTCTCATCCCAATTGGGAATGGAAAAGGTGTTAAAGTGTGTCGATACAAGCAAAAACTCTATGTAAATATCCGCGACTATATTACCACAAAAGATGGACGTACTTATGCTAGCAAACGAGGTATACTGCTTACACCAGCTGAGTGGAAGCAACTACGGAAGAGTAGTAGGGAAATAGACAGTCTAATAAAAGAACATTTAAAGTAATATGCTTGTTATAGAAACATGAGTTATAGAAAGTCTAATAAAAGAACTTTCAAAGTAAAATGGTTGTTATAGAAACAGTTATACATATAAACATGAGTTATAGTTAAGCTGTTGTTAAGCATAGGTATAATGTTTTTAATGTTATTGTAAAATAAATGGTTTTATTGTTACTGAATGTGTTTTTATACCATGGCTAAATGGAAAGATTATTTAAATCAAATTTATTTTGATCCAAGTCATCCTGGTGCTTTTGCTGGGCCTTATAAATTATATCAACTTCTGAAGCAAACAGGAAAAGCAACTTCATATAATAACGTTAAAAAATGGATTCGTGATCAAGACGCCTTTACACTCTTACAACCCGTCAAGTACAAATTCAAACGACAGCGTATTATAACACAAGGTATAGATGACTTATGGGATACAGATTTAGCTGACGTTACCAATCTTTCTCCACACAACGAAAGCATTCGTTTTCTGCTAGTCGTCATTGATGTTTTTTCTAAATATTTGTGGATTGAACCATTACCAAATAAAAAACATGACTCTGTGGTACAAGCCTTTAAAACCATTTTCCAGAAAACAGACAGACGACCTAAGTTGTTACGGTCAGATAAAGGGACAGAATTCACCAACCGCTGGGTGAAAGAATTTCTGAAAAAACAAGGTATTCATGTCTACACAACTAAAAATGAAACCAAAGCGAATTATGCTGAACGTGTCATACGTACCGTAAAAGGTTTGATGTACCGTTATTTTCTTCAAAATCAAACATACAAGTACACTGACATCTTACAACAACTTGTAGCTAATTACAACAATAGACCTCATACCTCACTACATGGCTTATCACCTGCTGGTGTAAATAAAACAAACGAAGCCAAAGTATGGAAACGTATGTACATGGACACTATTAAATTTTCTAAAAAAGTTAAACCATATAAATTTAAAATAAAAGCTCAAGTACGTATTTCTCATATGAAATATGTATTTCAACGTGACTATCAACAGAAGTGGACTGAAGAAGTCTTTATCATTACGCATCGGTGTCGAAAACAGGGTATTAACTTGTACAGACTTAAAGACTTTATGGATGAGCCTATAGATGGTCATTTTTATGAAGAAGAATTACAATCCGTTTCAAAAGACGCTGATTCATTATTTAAAGTAGAAAAAGTTTTAAAAACACGTAAAAGAAAAGGACAAACAGAACACTTTGTGAAGTGGATGGGCTGGCCGAAAAAATTTAACAGTTGGATAAAAGACCAAGACATACAGTGGTTTTAACATGCAATTCAAACACCCGTTTACATGTTTATGTTCTGGACCCACTGGAAGTGGAAAAACATCTCTAGTGAAAGCTATTATTGAGCATAAACTCATTTATCCACCACCACAACATATTTTATGGTTATATGGTGCAGACCAACCTTTATACAAGTCTATGCGTCAGGTAATATTTCATAAAGGTATACCAGAAGACATTGAAGACCGATTTAATCCTAAAACAACTAATCTATTGGTTATTGATGACTTAATGACACAGTGTCATAGCGATGAACGTATGACGCGTTTGTTTAGCGTGGCTAGCAGTCATAATAATTTGAGCATTCTGTTTATTGTGCACAATTTGTTTCATCAAGGAAAAGAAATGCGAAATATTAGTTTGAACTCTAATTATATTATTTTGTTTAAGAATCCAAGAGATAATCAACAAATTACAACATTAGCACGTCAAATGTATCCAGGCAAATCACACTTTTTAATTGAAGCGTTTCAAGACGCTACAACCAAACCTTTTGGTTATTTGCTTATTGACTTAAAACCAAAAACAGAAGAACACCTTCGCATTCGTACTGGTATTTTACCACATGACATACCTTTCGTTTATGTAAATAAGGCTATGTCTATAGCACAGTAGTCATTTCTAGCTTTTACATTGAATGAAGCAACATGTCAAAGCGACTAAAATCAAATCAACCATTCCTTCATTTGCTTGCACGCAGTGGACCACAGCGACGTAAAGTTTTACTTAAACAAGCGACAAAAGAAGAATTGACTAGTTTGTTTGAAATTTGTCTCAACATTTTAAAAGGGCATATACCATTAAATCCGCAAGCTTATAAAAAGCTGAAACGTCATAAACACTTGTTGAGAACACTGAGTAACAAAAAAGTATCTCTTAAACATAAAAAGAAGCTTATTAATCAAAAAGGTGGTTTTATTGGGACTTTAGCAACGTTTGCCCTACCCCTATTAGCACAGCTTATACGACGATGAAACACACAGAGAAAATGGTGTTGATTCCAGAATCTGAATATTTTATGTTGTTAGAACTTAAAAAGTCTCAGTCTAAGGAGAATGATTTGAAAAGTAAAATAAAACATGTATTGAAAGCTGAAAGGAATCATGAATCTGCTAAAAAGATGTCACAGCTGGTGGGAGAATATATACGCTACAAACAAAAACGTGGTACACCTCCAGATAAGAAAACAAATATAGTACAGTATTTTCCACCTACATATCATCAAAAGGTGACTTTAGTATTAAAAGAATTGAAAGACAATGGAATACAGTGGACTGAACAGAAAGAACTTGTGCTAAGTACGGGTGAAGTCATTTCTAATTCAAATATTGTTGACTTATTGAAAGAAGCACTGGTGGGGTCACGAAAGAAAGAACGTGAAAGTGTACCAGTTGGATGGAAAGAGTTTATTGAGGCTATAGCAAAAAGTAACATTCCCTTAACCATTTTTACAAAACGTACAACCATACAAGATATTAAAAAAGCCCGTCAACATGAGTTGGAATGGGAAATGTATTAAATTACCTTCATTACGTTTTATGAAAACCTTCCAAAAAGTACGGTGCTTAAGTGGGTGTTGTGGAGGTACAGTAGATGAAACTATAAGTGTAGAAATTAATGTTTTACCAAAGCACAAACGGTCATTTTCAATTTAGACGTCATGGAATCAACAAGTTTTTACATTACTTTACCAAGCAATGCAAGCAAAGATATTTATCCAAATAATACAGCTTCCACTTTTCAAATACGTATGCCAAAAACAATTTATTTAAGAAACAAATTTGAAGTAGCATTAGCAGAAATTCAATACCCTCATACATGGCCTACATTTAAAAAAGATGGAGATTATTCCTTTTGGTATGGTACAGAAGAGTTAATTAAAATTCATATTTCTCGAGGTCATTATAGTACAACGGAAGAATTAGTAGATATGTTGAATAGGCAGTTGCTTATAGAAACCAATACAACAGCGATTACAGCATTGAAAATAAAATTCAAATACAACACCATCACACGACGCACCCGAATAATTGTAAAAAATGGATATCAACTCGGTCTAAGTCGAGGTTTAGCTGACGTGTTAGGATTTCACGACACAGGTTTATTTACATCTGACGTGGACAGTGAACAAATGTACCAATCAGACTATACCTCTAATATTACACGTGGATTTTACACTTTGTATGTGTATTGTAGTATTTGTGATCCTCAAGTTGTTGGTGATTATTATGTCCCTTTATTACGTGCAGTAGCTGTTCAAGGAAAAAATGGTGACATAGTCACTAAAACTTATGGGGAACCACATTATGTTTCTGTAAATAGCAACAAGTTCGATACTATTGAAATCAATATCAAGAACGACACAGGGGAAAACGTAGCATTTGAGAGTGGTAAAGTCATTTGTAAACTTCATTTTAGACAAAAAGCGATATGAAGCCTTATATTCACAATCCAAATATTTATCGAAACCATTTTCAATACCAAGTTGGGCGGGCACTACCTGGTTTTCGAGGCACTCGAATGCAATATGGACAAGGTATTGGTTCTTTTCTGAGTGCATTGGCTAGAAAGGCTGTGCCGCTACTTGCATCTGGCGCAAAAATGGTTGCTCCTCATTTGAAAAAAGCATTAAGAGGAATTGCTAAAGATGTTACTGGAAAAGTAGCTCAGGAAGCGACAACACGACTCGTAGGTGCTATACCAAATGGTAAAAGGCGCAAGCACGCACGCAAACCTGTTAGTAAACGAAAAAGAGTGAAAGCGTCAACATCAAAAGATATTTTTTAAAAACATGTCACTTATTCATGATCAGTCCTGTGAATGTAGTACTTCACCTTTAGAATGGTTTCACATTTTACCAACACAAACAGCAGTTGAAAAAACATCTGATGTAGAATACCAACCCGTTACTGCTCTTAGACCAAGTGCACCAGTAGAGTTCTACATACCAGCAACAACAGAAGAATATCTAGACTTAAAAAATTCAAAACTTCACGTTACCTTTAGAATTGTAAAGAAATCAGGAGCTGGTTGTGGACCGGATGATGAAGTGGCTCCTATTAACGATATATTTAATGCATTATGGAGCAATGTGGAACTGTTTCTGAATGATCGTCTTATTTCACATAGCAACAACACTCATGGATATACAAGCATTATTTCACACCTCATTCATGACTCAGAAGAAAGTCTCAAATCAGAGCGAACGCTACAGCTCATTTACAAAGATACAGCAGGACAAATAGATTCTTTAAATGTGAAGAAGGCTAATCCATTACAGTATATTCCCGGCTTCACCATAGGAGAGAATGGACAACCCATTGCTGATCCACCTGGGAACCATGGCTTACACACACGCTACAAATACACACGTAATAGTCAACCGGTGAGCGTCATGGGCTCATTACGCATTGATATGTTTGAGCAAGAAAGGTACCTTCCAAACGGCATCAATGTAAAACTGCGTTTCCACAGACAAAAGGATAGTTACATGTTGATGACACCGGCAGACAACTATAGAGTTGATTTGATGGAATGTTTCCTCATGGTACGAAAAGTACGAGCAAGCCCAGGTGTGCAATTAGGTCATGCTGATGCACTATTGAAAATGCCAGCTAAATTCCCTATCACACGTAAGGAATGTAAAGTGGTTGCTGTGCCGGCTGGATTTCGCACATTTGTGAAAGACAACATATTTCTAGGACAATTACCGAAGCGAGTTGTCATAAGTATGGTGGAAAGTTCAGCTTTTTCTGGAAGAGGAGATAAGAATCCTTACAATTTTCTACATAACAACATTAACTTTATTCAACTGTATACAGATGGTGAGCCTGTAGCTACCAAAGCTCTCCAACCGAATATGAGTGAAAAAGATTATTTGCAATGCTATGAAACATTGTTTCGAGGATTTGATAGGTTGGATGGAGGTAAGAGCTGTATTATTAAGCGTGAAGACTGGGATAAAGGTTATGCACTCTTTGCCTTTGACTTAACACCAGATTATGATGAAAATGACCACTATGGTATTATAAAACATGGTAATTTAAGGTTGGAAATGAATTTTGCTGAAGGATTGCAGCATCCGACAAATATTATCATTTATGCGGAGTTTGATAATATTGTTGAAATAACGGGAAGTCGAAATATTCAGTTTGACTACACATGAATACGTGGCAGATTGAAGCTATTTTAAAACATGACTGTATGACTAAGGATATTTTTCATGGTGTATTTGCTATTGATCAGTTACCCACATGGCAACCGGGGGCTTATGTTATTAACACGGATGAACAGCATAAGCCCGGACAACATTGGCTGGCGGTGTATAATAAAGAGTATTTTGATTCCTATGGTATAGCACCTACAGATAAACGTATAGTTCAATTTTTAGGAAAAAACTTTGTAATGAATAGTATACCATTACAACAACCATTGTCAAATGCATGTGGATTTTACTGTGTGTATTATATTTTACAACGGGCTCGAGGTGTGAATGTAGAAAACATTCTAGAGGTACTCAGAAACAGTGACAGTGATTTTATTGTAAAACATATGATTTATGATCGTTATAAACCTTTGTTTTATTAAGTATTTGTTTAGTAAACCTTTGTTTTATTAAGCGATGTTAGTTATGCATTTGTTAAGTATTTGTTAAGTATTGTAAAGTAAACTTTTTTTTTTTTATAAAGTATTTGTTAAGTATTTTGTTAGTTAAGTATTAGTTAAGTATTAGTTAAATATTGTTAAAAATGAATTGTTATTCAAGTGTTTGTTGGTTAAATAAAATTAAAAAAAATTATAGACTTTTATTTCAAACACATAAATAAAACACATTCAAATATACATTCAACTTTATTTACATATATTGTTTAACATATGAATGAATACATTAAATACATTAAACATTAATAAGTGCGATATAGCAAAAAATTACACTTCTGACACATACAAGAAAATTATGTTTGTTCTTTACAGTTTTTATCATAGCTGAGCACTTCATACAAGTTAGTTTTCACATTCTGAATGAATCACATCATCTATGAATGGTAGTGTGTTCATAAATGTTGTCCACTCCTCTTCATTCAGATTGATGTATGTGCTATACACGTTATGATTGACTCGATGAATCCTGTGAAAAGTGATAATCTGTCGGTCCACATATCTAGTAGCTTTCACATTCTTCTCATTACTCAGTATGAGTTCACATCCTTCCGTTATAAGGTGTGCATGTTTTCTAATTGTTTCCCACTGCTGAAGCGAATAGGTAATACATTTAGCTCCTCGTTTTAAACATATGAAATAGTGTCCTTCTACATCCTTATCCACTGTTATAGTGATAAGCATTTTGAGTGTATGTGTATGTGTAGTTGCGTAAACAGTAGCTTATATACTTACTGCTTACGTCATCATAACGTCACACAATTATGTCACAATGTCCATAAGCCAATGTACTTACACCATCATTCAACACATACCTCTTATCATCAAATGGAGACAGTGCTACCTTTACAAGTCGTTCTGCATAAACTTGATGTTCATGACTTCGTAACGTATTGCTTGTTGCTATAGTCTGACATTTCTGAAACAGAGCTCTTTTATAGTCTTCATGCCTCATTTTTCTGATATATGCCCGACTAATACCTTTAGCAGTTTTCTTTTCTACTCCAGAATATGAAAAACTGTACATTTTGGATCGCAGACCTACAAACTCTTCTATAGGAAGACCTGCAGTTTCATCCTTCATTTTTCCAATCACTTTTTTGTTGGTAGTGGAATGAAGGAAATGGGATGTAGGGTAATCACTTGTATCAAAGTAAGACACATCTTCTAACATATCTTGATACAAGTCACTTGTTTCAATACAGTAACACAAACTGTCTGTATCCGTAAACAACAGTTTTGCTGTGGGGTACTTAGCTTTTATGTACAAATAATGAAAGTCATACATTAACGTTTTGCTGATATCTAAGATGCTGAATCCAACATAAATGGGTTTGTTCAACAATAGTTCAGCCTGTTTCAAGTGAACTGCAGTTAAATGTTCGTTAAAAATTTTGAAACGATGGAATGTTGGTTTTGCTACGAGCTTCTTAAAGCGTTTCTCATTATTCACCAGTTCCAATTGAATACGTTTCCGCACATTTTCCATTGTTTTTCCAAATATAGAATTGTTCATAAGTTTGTAGAAATCCTTCTCAAACGGATTTTTAGCTTCTTTACGCTTTTCTGTATTCAGGGTAATGTATGGTTCTAACCATTTACTCTGAGTGAACATGATGGCTCGATGAATTTTTGTTAAGGTTAAACCTAATGATAAATACTGCTGTAAATTCCGGTAATGTAGAACATATCTTGTTTTGGAATAAAGAGTAGGGACCAGTTTCTCACATGGTTTCCCCTTCAAGTTTAATTCGTTCTTGAGTTCTTTACTGTAAGGAGACAGTTCCTCTTCTTCAACACATAGTCGCTGTACAGCTACTGGGTAGTCACTGTGAAGAGCATGAAGGTTATCTGGATAGTCTAAGTCCACTTCCAATATATACCCTATGTCTCCGTCTTTCGGTATAGACATGACATTAATAGAATCCAAGTCTTCTACCCATGTAAAATTTCCTTCTGGAAGGGGCTGACTCATTGCCCAACCGTATAAATTATTTGCATCTAGATACATAATGTAGCTGTCTGGTTGGGTGGAATCATAAGTACTTAAATATTTATTATTTGCCTTAGCGTACTTGTGACTTATCATTGATATTCCACCACGAATGCCTTGCTCTATCATTTGATACATATCAATGTCATTGATAACAGATAATGCAACATCTGTATGTCGGAGCATAGCGTCCCATGACAGGCCGGGAGCTGTATAATAATGTGCTGGATCCAATTCGTAAGTGGTTAGACACACTTGTCGAAAATTTTCAAACACGTCAGCTAATAACATGACGTCTGTTTTTAAATACAAATCATGGTAGTCTCCTAATGTATAGCAATTAAATGTCTCCCATACATTCTGCGCATGTTTATAGTCGTCTTCACTGATACCTTCCTCAGTCAATGTACTGTAAAATACGTCCTGTGGAGGAAGGCTGCATACATGAAATTTATCAGGTCCATCCACAAAATCATATGGGTATACTCCCTTTCTCAACAACAAATCTTGTTGATGACTGTTTTCAATGGTTGATGTCATAATATGGAATTTCGTTTTACCTTCGTTTGCTAAGTTGTTCACCAGCTTTTGCAGGGAGGCTCCCATAAATTGAAAAGAGTCAATGAACCGTAAATTATCTAATGAAAAGGATATGTATTTTTCAGTGGTGTTTGGAATAACACGTAGTTTACTTTCCTTAAACTGTCCAATCTTCTCCATAATGAAATGGCTGTCATACCCACGTAAGTTGTGAAATACAACTGGTATGATGAATGAATCCTCCTGACCCTGACTCTTTTTCATTAAACGGTATTGTAAATTACAGTTGCTGTGAGCAGCACCGCGGTAGAGTCCAGTGACATGGTCATGATCTCGCACTCGGTCAGATCCTAAGGTAGCATGACAAATAAAACAAGTGGTTGCAGTTTCAAAATCATGAATGTTTTCTGGTGTCATTTCCAAAGGTTTCACATTCATCAAAATATCTGTGATCCGATCTTTTTCCTCCATCAATTTCTGTAAGAATACATCAACAACATTGTCTCCTCGATACAGTACTGGTCGTCTTGAATATTGAGCATCAGTACTAACAACAACGTAAGCAAAACTGTTTGCTTTATGATGTTGATACTTGACACCATCCTCCTCTCTTTCTGTAAAGCATTCAAAATCTGCGTATATGATGAATGGTATCTTTTGCTGCTTAGCAATGCCTTTGAATTGAATGACTAAATCTTCTTCCTTCTCAGGAAAGGTCAATCGTTGTGTTTGATTTTTCATGCAGACTGCCTTATGCTTATCCAGCAAATCTTCTCGAGTAAATGCATGGAGGCAGTTGAAACAATAATACATACGTCCTTTATATTTCGTACGTGTATGCATAAGCATATTAAAATCCCGAATCAAACAATAGTGGCTGCGCTCTCCCTTGCTGATGAGTAATAAATTAATTTGTGTCTCGTAATTATATTTACTCAAATAAATTGGTACTACATTGTTTTTGTCATACCCAAACACATTTATAGATAAGCTGTTGTTCTTCTCAAAGGTTGGTACTTCACGTATAGGTGTTGGAAAGGAGATATTGCTCACGTTGAGTTCTTTCTCATAGTTCGTATAATTTTGCATCCTGTTCGCATTTTTATGTTTCACATGAAGATGTGCCAAGACTGACCATAAAAAACACTTTTGGTCCTTGTTTTTAATGTTTACAATGGCTCGTGTTCTCACCAATGGTTGGGGTAATGGTAAATAAGAAGACCCTACCAGTGGATCATATGTAGCGGTATGCACTTCAATATTGTTCACTTTATCTAAATACCAACCTGAACCCTCACGCTCAAATTCTTGAAACTTTGTATGTAGTGTTTGAAATACTTCAGGTAATGCATTTTGAATTTCCTCAGGTTGTAGTGCAGTATATGTTTTACTCCCTTGATAAATTTTATAGGTTTTTTCTAACATATTCCCTTCTTCGTTTTTCACCATTTTCCTATATACTGCGTGTAGAGTGACATACCATTTTATTCCTCCTCTTATATCTTCCTTTAAATAATGTTCAATGTCAGGTTCCAATTCCTTCAAAGCCATTAAAATATCATGATCATTTTTAGGCTGAAACACCTTTTCTCTCGCATGGTTTTGCATACTTTTTCGATACCCACGACCCACTTGTGAGACGCGTTGCTGTTTGTTCCTCATACTACATACTAATCGATGCTGTCCGAGAAGCTTGCTACTGTTAAACATTTTACCACAATCTGTGCACATTAGAGTAAGGCGTTGGTGATTAGCTTGATGATGTTGTTGTAGCTTCTGACGAGAGCTAAAATGTCGACTGCATATGCAGCAATGATGTTTCATGATACTTCTCTGCCTTGTCTTATGGTCTTGTTTTATTTCATTGTCTGTATTTTCTTGTGTTATATCATTGTCTGTATTTTCTTCCGTCATCTCATCGTCTGTATTTTCTTTGTAATGTAATAAATGTGCACGCAATTTACCTCCTGGTGCTTGATATATACGTCTTTTAGCACATGGGTCTATGTCTTCAATTGATGAAGTATCAGTTTGTGCAGCACGCTCTTTAAACTTAGTATCAGTAATTGGTAAATGCTCCTCCTGTGCTACATGCTCCATTACATAAAGTTCCTCCTCCACTACCGCACTATCCATAACATTAAGTTCCTGTTCAGTAATGGGTAAGGGAGACCAAACATACTCATCCTCCTCCTCCAGTGATGTATGTACCATTACATCAAGTTCCTGTTCAGTGATGGGTAAGGGAGACCAATCATACTCATCCTCCTCGTCCGCCTCCTCCTCCTGTGCTGCACGCTCCATAACATTAGTTTCCTGTTCATTGATGGATAACGGAATTTCCCTTAACTTGTTGAGAGCATTCTCAATACCGATAAAATCCACCTCTGCTGTTGCACCAATAGCAATCAATCGATTAATTTCAGCTAAATAGTCATCCATTCTAACTGTTCGTACACTTCATCCAGTTCAGCTAAAATTTGTTTTCGTTGTCTGTAACAGTGTAATTCATACACCAATATACATGGAATGATAAAAAGCATGGTCTCTCTCTAGAACTGAAGAATGTGGTCACCCCACTTTAACATTTGCTTTTGATGTAGAACTACACATTTATCTGGTGTTCGACAGTATGCACATCGTTGTACTCCATCACGTAAACATTGTACATTCCATTTATGTGCACACTCTAAGCAACAGTAGTGAAGGCATGCTATTGTATATACTCGGCTCCATCCCATAACACCATTACATATGAAACACTTTTCACTCAAGTATATCTCACACTGCTTAGCCCATTCAGGATATTCGTCTCTTTCTTGTTTACATGGTATTCCCATACCAAGAATGATATGATAAATAAAGGCGTATCGGTACTCTCCTTTCTGTATATGTCTTAGTCTTCTCCCTAATTCTGTCCAGTTACTCATAGACTTTCTAATATATTTAAGTTTTCTATTCTTAAACTTAAGTGTAGTGTAATACGTCCGGATTGGTTGAACTTCACTCTGTCGATTAATGTAAGCTGATATTAATGCATTTTCCTCTGTAACATTTTCCTCTGTAGCATTATTTTCCTCTGTAGCATTATAATTTTTTTCCTCCGTTAAATCCACTACATTAATGGCGTTTTTTGGTTCTTTACGTCTCCTAATTTCTTTATTTATTAAGACATATTCTCCATAATAATATTTTGTAACCACAGTGTTATCCATAATTATCATATGCTTTGTTACATACCTTTATATATGTATGAAAGGTCAAGGTTAAAAACAAAATATGTGACCTTAACAAAATGAGTTCAAGGTTAAAAGTACGCGTTCACTTTAACGAAATTAAAATAAGGTTAAAAGTACATGTGTACTTTGACGAAGTGTCTTGAGGAAATGAGGTCAAGGTTAAAAGTACATGTGTCCTTGAGGAAATGGGGTTAAGGTTAAAAAGTATATGTGTATTTTGATGAAGTGTCCTTGACGAAATGGGGTCAAGGTTAAAAGTGCATGTGTACTTTAACGAAGTGTCCTTGACGAAATGGGGTCAAGATTAAAAGTATATGTGTACTTTAACGAAGTATCCTTTACGAAATGGGATGAAGGTTAAAAGTATATGTATACTTTAACAAAGTGTCCTTAACGAAATGAGGCTAAGGTTAAAAGTACATGTGTACTTTGATGGAGTGTCCTTAATGAAATGATTTTTAGGTTAAAGGTGCATGTATACTTTATACAAAGTGTCCTTAACGAAATGAGGCTAAGGTTAAAAGTACATGTGTACTTTGACGGAGTGTCCTTAATGAAATGATTTTTAGGTTAAAGGTGCATGTATACTTTAATGAAGTGTCCTTAGCGAAATGAGGTTAAGGTTATAGTTTTCTTAAAGAAATTAGGTTAAAATATATAAAAAATTCTAAGCATATAGACATCATGAATATAACATTCATAAATACTTGGTCTTCCTGAATATTATGTTGAAAAGACGGTTGAAATTGGTTTAATAGTTTTAAAGTTATGTATGATTGAAATATTTAGGTAAATGACGTCATACATAACGTTAAACCTTAAGAGGGTTTGATGAAAATGTTTTCAGAAAAGTTTCCAGAAAAGTGATTTTTTTTTTTTTTGTCTTTTCTTTTTTTTTCTTTCTTTCTTTTTAAATTTATGTTTATTTATTTATTTTTATTTTATTCATTTTATTTTATTTATTTTTTATTGATTTATTTTTTTTTAAATAAACATTTATTCGTCTTTTACCATAAGCCCTTTCACACACACACAAAAAACCTTTCATTCAATTTCGTAATAAGCGCTCATTTCACATATTAGGGGCCCTAAAAAGGGCCATTATGTTATTTTTTCCTATTGTTGCTGCTGCTGGAGCCAGCTTTCGAGGGTTTGAATAGTCAGCTGGTTTCCCTGCTGACTACTCTCCGCTCCAGCTGGCCCCAGATAGGTTACTGTTGGTAAATCTGGAACCTTCATTTTCTTCTCCGGCGGCTCTGCTAACAGTCGATTTAATGTCGGCTGTGCTGGTGTTGATGGTGGCGGTGACAGCGTCGGTGGGTCGGTTTGAGTACCGACCGACACCACCGATTTCTTGGCCATGAGCTGCAGCTTCTGCAGTCTTATACTTATTTTATACAGCTCACACTGGATGTTGAAAAATTCGTGTTCCATGGTTATCCATCCCTCCTACTGTTTCGTCTTTTTATACGCTAAGTTCATACGTAAAGGCAAACCATGCTGACATGGGGTTGAACACTGTGATGAGGGTTTAGATTTGTGTTTCTCATATTTTATTTTTCACTTATAACTTAAAAGGTTTATAGTTTTTCTTATTTTTAAAAATGGAATGTGAAACAAAAAGATACTATTTATTACTACATTTATTAAAATAACTAAAAAAAAAGTTTTTCTATATGAAATTTAACGTTATTTCATTAAAAAATTGAAAAAATTAACACTTTAACTGTTTAAATAAGCTTTTTTTTATATAATTATTTTTTTTTATGTTCAGTTTTAATGAAGACTATGCATGAAACTCTAAATAATTATACATAAAAAGATAGAAAAAAAAAGATGTTTTAAAGGATTTTAATATATGATATTTGTTAATGAATTAAAACAGAAATTCTAGCTTCTACTTAATTTCTTTCTAATACATTTATTCTTTCACTTTTTTAAAAAATAAAAAAAGGAAAAGATGGCAATAAAACTATAATTATGATGTAGTATGATTAAGGGTCAGTAAATGGTATGTGGTTGCTATAGTTCAACAAAGCAGACGGTTGATCAAAAGAGCGCGAAGTAATTATGTTCGTATGACGAAACAGTTCAGAGAGGTAATGACAGCGTCATAAGTCCCACTCACTTTCACACAACTTTTTTTTTTCTCAAACATTTACAATGACTTTCAAACTGCTTTCAAAACACTTTCACACATTTTTTTTTCTCAAACTGTTTTTAAAACAAAATAGATTTAGCTTATTTGTAAGAGTGGATGGCTCTTATAAGAGCCGGTTGGATTTTTGCTTATTTTTTTAGAGTGCTATTCTCATTTGCCTGGTCTCAAAAATTTGAAATTTCGTGTTGGTTCGGCACATGGGGCAGGTCATTTGTCCAGTTTCATAACATCTATGGCACCATTGGTGAGTACATTCTATGCAGAGGTCATGATAACATGTTTCTGTGAAGGCTCTGCTTTGTCCCATTTTCTTAAAGCAAATGAAACACCGTGTTGTGTACTTCTCCAGCCATGCGTTGAACCAGTCTGGATATTCTTCCCTTTCTTGTGTGCAAGGCATTTTATATCCTAGCAGGAAATGGAAGTAAAATGCCATTCTGTAGTCTCCTGTTTCTATGGCTTGTAGACGAAGTCTTTTCTGGTGAAAAAACCGCATTCCTATATTCATTTCAATAAGCTCTCTATTCTCATTCAAGTAATATGTTGTCACCCACTGTCTTGATAATGCACGATCTCCCTGACTTCTTATAAAAGAAGCCATAATAGCTCTGTCAGAATCTTCTTCCTCATTGCCTGTTAAATCAATCTGGTCTCCCTCTTGACGTGCCATTTTTCTCAAACACCTCAAACAGGTTTTTTTTTATATATATATTCATATGGTTCCCCCCTCTCAAACCACCCTTTCCAACCTGATTCGTTCTCGTAACTACAAAACTATTGGTTCTCTGAAATAAGTATGATTCATTAGTGACCTCAACCTGTCTTAACCGGCCTTAACCCTTATTGAGCACCCCCACCCTGAAAGCAGCCTCATTTACATACGACCTCAACCCGTTCCGAGCGGCCTTGACCTTGCCTACAGTAAGTCTGAATGTAGCTGCAATTTTATTTGTCTGTGAAATGGCATGACGATTGGTTCTTAATTACGTTACGTCACTGTGCCTCTTGCTCTGTACTTTGAAATGTGCAACAAATTGTGTTAAGTAACGCTGCTCCCTTTTCTATTTTATTTATATATTCTTTCTTTTCTTAAAAAAAAAATGTTGTTTTTATACTTACATAACGTTTTAATACTCGTATAACTTTAAAAAAAAACAAACTTTTATTCACTCACACATACACATACACACATACATACAATTTTTTAAAGACACATGTTGCTTATTTTGTAATAATAGAAGCCCTTAAAAGGGCTTTAATTTTTCTTCTGGATTGATTAGCAAACCCGCCCAAAGAGCTGGTTTTCTTCAATCCAGTCTTCTATACCGCCTAACGCCATTTCAATAGCGAAAAATATTTTCCATAAGTCATACGCATTCTCATCCGGCCATTCTAAAACACACTGCAAAAAGACTGTGTTCCGAACACCGAGTGAAAAAAACTTATGAAACAAACCGACTCTGTCAAGGCGTAAAGACATGATTGTTGCTTCACTTTCTCTTTTTTTTTTTCCTTATATATATATTTTTTACTTATTTCATTGGTCTGTAAAAGTCTTCCTTAATTGGCTTCACTTAAAGTGTCCTTCACCTTCTATGGTCTTGAATACATGACCTGAAATGTGGGGGTGGAGAGAGAGGGAAGGAATGATTGGTTTCACTTAGTGTCCTTCACCTTCAGCAATATTCAATACAAGACATGAAACGTGAGAGTGGAGAGAGGGGAAAAGTACTTGAACTGGAAGATAAAATTATACATTTTTTTTTCCACACACACACATACACACATCAAAACAGGTTTAGCTTATTTTTAAGAAATAGTGGCTCTGAAAAGAGCCGAGGGTGTTGGTTGTAGTAGTTTTTAGTAGTAGCTCTTTGAACCCTCCAAGAACTTGCATTTACATTGCCACTTGTAGTACTGATCCATGGTAAAAGGGCGGCCAACACACTTGAATGGGTGCGAGTTAAAACCACCCAAATTTTTTAGTTTAACTCCACACCAGTAGCAATCCGTGCAGTCAGCCCCCCATGCTACAGATGAGTAACTGTACCATAGGAGACCACCACACTTCCTGCAACAAAACCGGCGTGGAGCATTATGACCCACGGGACAGTTGTGTGGCTCACCCTCATACCGTAGGATAACCCAGCACTTGTAGCACTCAATGCGATTCATTTTGACTAATGCCTCACTTTCACTTTTTTCTTATATACCTCTCTTTTTCTCTCATTTCATTCGTCTATAAAAGTCTTCTATGATAGGCTTAACTTTATTCTTCACATATAGTGACCTTAACCTTTACTGATCTTTAGTTATCTTAACGTTGAGTGTCCTTCACCTTCGTTTTATTTATTTTTTATTTGTTTATATATATTTTTTGTTTCTTTTATTTGTTTGTTTCTTACAACTTCCAAAAAAAAAAAAAAAAAAAAAAAAAAAAAAAAAAAAAAAAAAAAACACCTGTGTTCATACCCGCGCGGGTTTGAAAACAGGTGTGCTCAAACCCGTACGGGTTTCAACACACCTGTGCTCAAACCCGTACGGGTTTCAAAACACCTGAAAATACGGGTTTGAGCACACGTGTGCTCAAACCCGTATTTTCCCACTACTGTTGTGTAAGATAGCGATTTTACTGTAAAGGAGATAGGTAAAGCTTTGTCCATGTTAAAGAACGGTAAATCCCCAGGATGTGATAATATTATAAATGAGTTTATTAAAAGTGCTTATTGTAAGATGTCAAAGTAATCACTTTGCTGTTTAACCTACCTATTGCTAAAAACGGGCTTGGTCCCAGAAGAATGGTCCCTAGGTTACATATTACCAATATATAAAAACAAAGGTGATAAGGAAAATCCAGATAATTATAGAGGCATCACCCTTTTAAGTTGTGTTGGTAAACTATTCACCTCGGTATTGAATATAAGACTTGGTAAATATTTGAACGAGCACGGTATTATGGGGGAAGAACAGGCGGGATTTAGGGAAAATTATTCTACAATTGATCACATTTTCGCCCTCGATGTCATCATAAAACTATACTTATTTAGTAGTAAGAAACTTTTTTGTGCGTTTGTTGATTATAAAAAAGCATTTGATTCTATCGATAGGGTCTTCTTGTGGAAAAAAAAAACTTTTGTCAAATAATATTGGTGGTAAATTTTTGAATGTAATCCACAATATGTACAAAGAGGCAAAGTCTAAGATTAAAATCAACGGCTCCCTGTCCGATGATTATTTAAGTTGTAATGTTGCTGTCAGACAGGGCGAAAACTTATCTCCTGTACTTTTTACCATGTTCTTGGAAGATTTAGTTGAATTTTTATCTAAAAAATATGGCGGTCTTAATTATTTAAGTGAAATTACGAAAGAGTCCCTCTCTGATGATTATATAGAGGTATTTTTCAACGTTGTATATTTTACTTTATGCTGACGATACTATTATATTACTGAAACTATTGACGATCTGCAAAATGCCTTAAACTCTATGCTAGAGTACTGTAACACTTGGAATCTCCAGGTTAATCCTAAAAAAACTAAAATAGTTATATTCAGTAAGGGAAAATTACGTAAGAAACGAGTATTTTTATATGACAATATTGTGCTTGAAGTCGTTAATGATTTCTTATATCTAGGAGTCAAAATGAATTATAACGGTTCATTAAAAAAAGAACAGAATTATGCGACCCAGCAAGGTAATAAAAGCATGTACGGCCTTATAGCGAAATCAAGATTGATGGGTCTAGACCTTGACTTACAGATTGATCTATTTGAAAGTCTCGTTAAACCCGTACTTACGTATGGTTGTGAAATTTGGGGGGCATATGGCTCAGAGATAGTGGAAAAAGTTCAGTTAAAATATTATAAGTATGATCTAAATCTTAACAAATGCACAGGTACAGTAATGGTATTAGGGGAAGTGGGTAGACTACCTCTAAAAGAAGATGTAAAAATGAGAATTTTGAACTACTGGTATAAAATAGTTACTGAAAAAAATGACAGGAAAATTACGAACATATTGTATAATGTTTGTCTGCACCTTTTTAATTTCAATGGCAATAGTTATAAGAACGGTTGGCTAATGTACGTAAAAAATGCGCTAGACAACCTTGGTTTATCGTATCTATGGATAAATCAAGCTAATCTCGGCACTATATCTAAATTGCGATTTAAAAACCTTATAAAAAACCGTATTAAAGATCAGTTTATAAGCTCGTGGAGAAGCTCCGTATATGATTCAAATAATTGTTCAATTTATAGAATGTATAAAGAAATCTTTGAAGAAGAGCCCTATATCAAAAAGCTCCCTAGGATAATTGCTCAGAAAATGGCTAGATTTAGATGTAGGAATAGTAAAATTCTCGTTGCAGTAGCACGCTTTGATAATGTAGATCTAGATGTAAATTGCACTTTATGTAACTCAGGAACAAGATGCGATGAGCTCCATTTATTATTTGAATGTACTTTCTTTGAAAATGAAAGAAAAGAATATCTTGGAAGACGTATTTTCAACAATGTGAACTATCTATTTTTTAAAAGAATAATAGAGACTAAGTCCGCTGATAAAATGGTGAAATTAAGCAAATTTATGAATATTTTATTTTCTGTATTTAGTTAGTTTTTAAAGTGAGATTGCCGTCCAGTTATGTCTCGCTCTTATTTTTACTGCTATATTGATTGTTTAAATAATTACGGTGCTTTTCAACCAATTTATGCATTTAAAAGCATGTCCAATACCTCCTGTTATTGTACATAGAATATTATGTTACTCACGAATTTACAAATTGTACATCTGCATGGCAATGTGTCCTTTAAGATAAGGATTTTTGGAAATAAATAAAGAAATAAAGAAACATATTCTAAAATACGTAAATCCTACAGATTACCACACTTATACCGAAGATCTACAGAAATAATGTTTATTTAAAGAATAATATACCAGTCAAATTTCACAATCCCTTCATATTTGCTCTCCGATCAATCACCCAAGTTTTACTAGATGGTTATTTTTCAAGACTTGCTCTTTCTAAAGATTAGGATGATGCAAAATTTCATAATTTACTGACCGACATAAAGGGGTGAGGAAAGATGGCTTTGTGTTAGTGATAGTCTTTGGAATTATTTCATCGGTAGCTATGACTCAAGCCCTATCCACAATGCTTTAGCCAAAATCATAAGGAAAAGTCCTCAAGCCCTAAAGGCATGGAGGAAAGCCACAAGCATTTAAGAAAAGTTTTTATGGACGAGGAAAATTACCTATTAGATGCTAACAATTCGTTTTTGCTTTACTAAATTATTGTAATGCCATAAAGGAAGTGGTCTTCCAACCTTCATTGCATTGACTGAATGACATTGACATACACTAGTTAAAAATATCTTTTTGTATGTGTAATTACGTAAACTTCACAGATACGTACAAGTAAGCGTTTGTTTCAGGGCAGATACCTTGTGTTTTTTTTAATTTGTCCTTAGGAGTTTTTGCCTTATCACAACTGATTTGTTGGATTAAGCAATGTTAAAAAAACCTTAAGTCGTTAGAAGTCGCAAAAGCGATTGCAAATACCCTTATTCATTAAGTTTTAGTACAAAATAATTGACAAAATTAGGCGAACAGTTTACTGGAGTATACTAGTGTCAAACCAACTGGAAATAATGCTTAGATATTTATAGTGATTACCTTAAATACATGTACAGGGTCAGATTTGGCTCAGTTAAACTATTTTTTCACGACGAATTGAATGCAAAAAAAAACACTTTTGTGCGCTCAGTTTAGTTTAAATCTTTTCATTCTGACAAACTGGCCGGTATATTATTGATTTTATCTGATAAAGTAAATATTTGGATTTGGTGACAATTTGTATTAAACAAAAAGAAAATTGCGCAGCGATTTTAACTAAAATTTAAAAAGATATAATGGAACTACGGATACCATGTATTTTTGTTATATAGGCAAGGTTAGCTTTCGTTGATGAATCAATATATGGGTACAGTGAGCAATTTTGAACATATAAATTAATCACAAAAGGTGTTTATTAATAGAATTCTTAGAAAATTGGTTATCGAAACAACTGAACGTTTATATGTACCGAGAATGAAAATTGGCTTAAATTGACACCTGCCATAAGATAAAGTATAAACGACACGCTGTTAAACACTCAAAGAAAAAAAACGGAAAAAATAGAAAAGTTCTATTTCGAAAATATTGGCTTGTAGACTATGGGGCAATTACTATGGGTTTTCCAATGTGCTAAACATTGGTAAACGCAATCCATAATATAAGTTTTGAGGGATATTTACTAGGGTTACAATGCGTTGTCATCCACCGACTAATGTGTCGGTGAAGTTCCAGTCATGTAATCATATCCCATACCCAATCTATCGCGATCTGATAAGCAGTTTTTCTCCATCTACAATCTTGGAATAATGATGGATCAATTCAAGGTGAAATGCAAAATTTTTGGTTATTTATTATGTTGGATAATATATTTATTTATGTTTGGAAGTTTCATCTTGTTTCATTACGGATTACGGTTTACAGACTTCGTTGATTCCTGCATGTGAAAGTTTTTTATTTTTGTCAAACCGGTTTTCGTTCGGTAAATGCTTCCCGACCATCAAGAACGTGAGTGCGGGTTACAGGTAAATTACAGTGAGGCGATTTTCTCAGGAATCCAATCTCGAGTGTTTTCCTCATTGTCATCAAGCAAGCAAGCTTCTTCCCTTATGCCAGCAACAGGGCATTGTAGGGTCGTTGGATACTCAGGGATTTTCGTGAATATAAAACATATAAAACCGATTGGTGTATTGTGTCAGTTGCTTTCGTCATAACCTTGAATATACGGATGTTGCTGAAAAGTAATTTCCGCATGAAAATTCTTTCATATAATTTAATTTATTAGGAAATTGAAACTGAAATTGTGGAAGAGCTTTGGAATTCTCAGCAGGGCATAAAACATTCGTCGGATGTCGGATTATACTCAAAACCACTCATTTGTCAGGTAAAATACATGTTAAAGAGTATATTTCTTAAAGATTGGCCGAAACGTAAGCAAACCAATTATGTTAGTAGTTAAAGGTTAAGAGGATAACTACGATGGCTGAGAGAGACAATTCAGACTTCATACTTCATACTTCGTACTTCACACATAATATTTCTGAATTTCAGACATAACACTAAAATTTTAGACTTCATATTTCATTCTTTAGAGATAAAAATTAAGTTTGACGTCTGAAGTGTGAACTCGTAAATTTTATATCTGAAGTGTGAAGTCTGAAAATTGAAGTCTGAAAAACAACCTTTTTTGAAATGGTCCCAGGCTTCAACGGGGGCTGAAGTATAAAGAAATAGCTCTGAAGTATAAAGAAATGGCGTATCTATTAGTTGTTTTGAATGCGGTAGCGACTTAACTCAAAATTTTATGGTGGTGGCAATAAATCGGGGCCAACGAAAATGTGATTTGGAAAAAAAACACGTGCATCTGTTTTTGCTTAAGTCTTTCGTGTATATTTCACCCATGTTTGCAACTTTGGAAACGTCATGAAATTTTAAAGTGCAAGTTTGGATATGTATTCAAACGGATTTAACGAAAATTTAAGTATAACCAACTGCCTAATAAAGCAAAGAACACAAAAAAACACATGCGTGTGTATGTATGTATGTGTGCATGTGTGTATGAATTCGCTTAATTATTCTGAAAGTTTTAGTTATAAATGTGGGCAACCTATATCTGTGCTAACTGAAGAGTAGAAGAATTTTTATGTAACTGTTACATTTCTGTTTTGTTATGGAATTTGAGTTTGTTTATCAGCGTTGCTATATTGATTGTTCTATTTGTTCAGGTTCTCTACACACCGGCACTTACAGGAGGCCCAAAAAATAAAAAGGAACTTGTTGACGCCTACTTTGAAATAGATTACAGCCATACTGAAATCGCAAACACCTCAAGACACGCACATGACCGAACGACAAGTAAAATACGCGCTTAAAAAACTTGGTATGCGGCAACTGGGAGACTCAGCGCTCGAAGATATCGCTCATGCAATTGCACAGGAAATTAAAATTAGTGGAAATTGCTTAGGATACCGATCAATGTGGCTCAGACTAAAACGAAAGTATAGACTAAATGTTAAAAGGGACACTGTTATGTATCTTTTTTCGAGGATTTGATGCCCCTGGGTTGGAGTGTCAAAGAAAGAAGCGGATAAGAAGACGGAAATACGAAAACCCCGGGCCAAATTTCATATGGCACATAAATAGGTATGATAAATTAAAACCTTTTGGTTTTTGTATTCACGGCGCAATTGAGGAATTTTCGAGGCGCACATTGTGGTTACAGGTATCAAATACAAGCAATAATCCTCGTCTTATTGCGACTTATTACTTGAAATACATGAAAGAAGCTAGTGTGTTACCTTGCTCGTTTGTAGTGATTTAGGGACAGAAAATGTAATAATAGAAATTCTTCAGCGTTATTTTCGAAGATTTCATGATGACTCTTTCGCTGGCGATTCAAGTTTTTGCTATTGAAAGGGTACAACTAGCCAACGCATCGAGATGTAGTGGAGTATGTTTAAGCGCCTTTAAGGTTCAACTTGGCGGATAAACTTCTTTAAAGATCTCTGAGATTCTGGCATGTTCAATAGTGCAGATAATCTACACGCATAATGTTTGAGGTGTTTAGAGATTTATTCTGTCATATATTGTTGCTTTTGCACCACTCCATCGCTTTAAAATTGATACGGTAGAAAATGTATGACAATGTTTTTCGTGCTTCAAAATCTTTTTTATTAGAGCGTTAAGTAAATTATTAGCTGCATGCACATTTTGAAGAAGCATGCGCAATTTTTGAATCTCAGATATTTAAAATAATGTATTATAATGAATAGCCTACCTACAGAGGAGTAAAAGTTAATAACCTAATAACAAAAATGTGAAATGATATTTCGTAAAAACTCATTTCAAATGACGGTACTGTGGTATATAGTCTAATAAAACTTTTCTAAAAGTTTTGTCAAATGTTATGTTTTATGCGCTTCTAGGTTTTGTTTCATGAAAGTCCTCCAACTTGAGTTGGACGGAGTTGTGCAAGAATGGAATCTACATCTCATAAGAACCAACAAAAATGCAGAAATTGTAAAAGGAAAAGCTGACATTCTGTGCTTGACACCTGAATTAGCACAAGCGACAGAAAGGGCGTTGCAATAGACAAGACTGATATTACTGATTGTATTAGGCCGTATGCAGACGAAAAACCTAAGTTTGGTTGCTCTGATAGAATTTTTGGGCTTGATTAGACTTCTGTTACCACAGGTTCAGGATAAACTTCAAGAAGTTGGCTGAGAAATGTCGTTATACTGCCAGATTTTACAATGTCTAGCTGAACACGGATATTTATTGTGTTTTGTGTGCAATAAGTATATTGAATTTGACAGGTCTTTGTTGAATTTGCTATTTTAAGGATTGCAAGAATATTAATGCTATAATTTATGAATAATAAAGAAAATGACAAGTACTCACTACACTTTTTAGTAAAATACTACGGTGTTTGATTTCTACCTTGCAACATATCCATGGTTAAACAACACTCGTTAAATGGCATTTATCATAAGTGTCACTAAGCCTTTAAATGCAATCACAACAAATACTTGTACAATTTAAAAAGCAAAATACTGCATTGAATGTTATTAAAGGCGTATCGAAAATACCATGTTATTTAAAGAGTTTATTGAAGTTTATTGGCTGCACATTCGCTACATGTATTAACTTATAGTGTTGAATTATGGTGATCAAAGGGTTTCTTTTGAAAGTGTGAAGCCTGTCTTTTTTCTGTGGTTCCCATGCGTTTCCCGCTCTCAATATTGCAACCGATCAGTCAAGCGTGTTCTCTTGTTTAATATAAATTCCTGGACCACGTGTATCTCGGTGCCAGTGTTCTTTTAAGTATGTTAAAGGAGGAGCTGTTGTTGGGATTTTAAGGCCCGCATAGTCGGTAAATATAGAATTTTGTTTTATATTACCTCGTGTTACTGGTGAAATTATCCCGTGTAATAATTGCAGTTATGTCGTGTAATTATTGAAGTGATTTCATGTACGAGTTTCGTGCCGTAAGTTTACCTTTGTGAGTTTGGTCAGTGAATTGTTGTATTTTTTTTGTTACTGCATTGTACTTATAAATTGTTGTTTGTTTCACAGACAACCGCGTTTTCAATAAACGGGTGTTTTCCACTTTCGGCCTTTTATTCCGTCAATTGGTGTCGACTGGCCATGCCGTGCGTGACGGAATAAATCCGATGTGCGGCTAACCTCCTTCATGGGGCCGGCCAGACGTCGCCAAGCAGTTTCGCCGTGCCTACCACGATGCGCGCTCGCTACGATTACGACGCCGGACAGTTTCGCCGCGCTTGTCACGATGCGCGCTCGCTTCGATCATGACCCCGGGCAGTTTCAACGCGCCTGCCACGATGCGCGCTCACTACGGTCACGACCCCAGACAGTTTCGCCGCGTCTGCCACAATGCGCGCTCACTACGGTCACGACCCTGGACAGTTTCGCCGCGCCTGCCATAACGCGCACTCACTATGATCACGACCCCCGACAGCTTCACCGCGCTGTCATCGCCTCGGACAGTTTAGGAGACGCTGATTCTACTTGTAAAGCACAAATCATGGCTTTCCATGGAATTCTTGTGAGCTGGACATTACTTGAGGTAAATGTGGACATATTTTATCAGAATTTGACAAACTGTGTTTTATTGGTTAATGTTTGGTCCCGTGCCTTTAGATTTGGTGAGATTTTTTTTGTGGTGAATGAAATCTGTCAATAAGCTGCGTGGTGTCTCGGCTTTAATTAAACAAGGTGTGATACTGATTGTCAGGAGGAGAGGGTGTCTGAAAACCATGGCTTTCCATGAAATTCTTGTGAATTGGACATGGCTATCGTTCCAAAGGCACTCATATCTTAATATTTTAAACACTTTATCTTCTGGGCTAAGAATTTTTGTTTAAATTTAGTCCTTTTGTCTAAAAAAGTATTTGTTTCTAAATATTCCGTTGTGTGTCCATGGATTACCGTCACTTACACATACCCCCTAAAAGTTTTGCTGCTATGACGTCGTAAGAGAGATTCTATCGGTGGTTCATTTCCTAGTGTATGGTGCACCGTGGTGAGTGATCTTGTGGGTCACATGTTCGTACTTTAAGTCGTATTAAAACTAGAGTGTATGGTGCACCGTGGTGTCAGTGACCTTGTGGGTCACATGTTCGTACTTTAAGTCGTATTAAAACTAGAGTGTATGGTGCGCCGTGGTGTCAGTGATCTTGTGGGTCACATGTTCGTACTTTAAGTCGTATTGAAACTAGAGTGTATGGTGCACCGTGGTGTGAGTGACCTTGTGGGTCACATGTTCGTACTTTAAGTCGTATTGGAACTAGAGTGTATGGTGCACCGTGGTGTCATTGACCTTATGGGTCACATGTTCGTGCATTCACATCGCATTAAAACTAGAGTGTATAGTGCACCGTGGTGTCAGTGACCTTGTGGGTCACATGTTCGTACTGTAAGTTGTATTGAAACTAGAGTGTCTGGTGCACCGTGGTGCCAGTGACCTTGTGGGTCACATGTTCGTACTTTAAGTCGTATTGAAACTAGAGTGTATGGTGCACCGTGGTGTGAGTGACCTTGTGGGTCACATGTTCGTACTTTAAGTCGTATTAAAACTAGAGTGTATGGTGCACCTTGGTGTGAGTGACCTTATGGGTCACATGATCGTGCATTCACATCGTGGTATCGTGTGGCTCTAGTTGTTGTTTAATAAAAGGTCCCTCCCTTTAACGTCCCCAGTGTCGAGTGTTAGCGCTGCGATCTCGATGAATTGGTTAAAACTGCTTGGTCATAGTTTGGTCGGCCCCCTACGTTGCGATTTAACTTTCAAAAAACCGTACTCAGTTCAGAAACGTAAGCTTATTGCGACTTTATGTAAGTTATTAAGTAGGTACACTAGTTTGTCTTTACAAGTAGCTTATTATAGTCTATCATTAACGATGTCGGTCTCGGGTCAAGATGGTGAGTGCCCCCTTGTGGAAGGGACTATGATCGGCTTCCCTGACGCAAGTGGTTTTACTGAGGATGTAAAGCAAAAACGAGTCCGTCAGCTTACTGAAAAGGGTAAATCTTACAAAGTTGAGCAGTTCAAGGGTTTTGCTCGGAAGTTTCTCAAACGCGCCAGAGCGTTCGAATCGGCTGTATCGTCCGAGGAAGATGTGGATCGGCTGAAATCTTTTAAAGCACAGTTTTGTTCCGAATTAGACGAATTTTCCGACGAGTATAACAAACTCATGGAATTAATCGATTTTGACATCAAGGATTCCGACAAGGAGTTTCTTTCGTCTATCGAACAACAAGGCAATACCTTGTACAATCTCGTGAATTCGAAAATTTCGAATCTTAGCCAATCTTTCAAAGTCGGTAGTCAAGCCGGTTCATCTCGTCGTGTCGTTGCACATCCAAACAGTTTATCACGTGGTTCAGCGCGCGGATCCGTCCGCGGTGCTGACTTACGGGCTGATTCGGATCGTGGATCAGAGCCCGTCAAAGGTTCTCATGTTGGGGCTGAAGTGGTCCAAAGTGTGGTCAGTGGCGCAGACCGACTTCAGTCGTTAGGAGAATCCATTGCCGGTATGCAACAAGTCTCTAGTGAGGAGAAATGTACCCAGTTTCTCGTTCAGCAAAGTGATAGGATCCATGTCAAGAATGCTCAACAGGATATTATTGGTGCTCTGTGTTCCCAGTTATCTCTGTCACGTTTACCTCCTCCAGAACCTTCTATGTTTAGCGGTGAAGTACTTTCGTATAGAGGTTGGAAGAGGTCGTTCGAGGTTTTAGTGTCTAGCAGAGGTATTCCTGAGGAAGAGCGACTCCACTATTTGAAGCGTTACTTAGACGGCGATGCCAAGTCGTGCGTGGAGTGTTTCTTGTCTTTGGGTACTCCTGAAGCCTTTGTTGCTGCATGCAAACACTTGGATCAGCGTTTTGGAAACGCATTTGTGGTCAGTGAGGCTTATCGTGATAAGCTTCAGGACTGGCCTAAGATCCAAAACCGTGATGGCCAAGGCCTTCGTAAGTTTGTAGATTATTTACGTCAGCTAGAGGTAGCCAAAGAGTCTATGCCCAGCCTACGGTTTTTAGATGACCCTCGCGAGAATCGCAAGATGTTGTTGAAGCTTCCGGAATGGTTGATCCAACGATGGAAGCTCGTGGTCAGTAGATGGACTATCGATAAGGGGGATTTTCCACCTTTCTCCTCCTTTGTGCAGTTCTTGTACAACGAGTCAGAAATCGCCAACGAGCCGTTCACAACTATAAATAGGGGCCACAAATCGGAGAACTGTAAGTCGAAGTTACCTAATGGCAGTTCGCTTAAAGTAGACAAAAGGTCTACAACGCATACTGTGGAATCTAAGAAGGCCCCAGGGTGCTTATTTTGCAAGAAACCACATTGGTTGGTGAAATGCAAATCCTTTGTCTCTCAGCCCGAGGCTGAAAAGAAGGACTTTGTGTTCAAACACAAGTTATGTTGGGCCTGCTTGTCACCTGGCCACGTTTCGAAGAAATGCAAGCGCAAAGCGAAATGCGAAATATGTAACAAAGGGCACCCAACAGCACTTCACGACAGATGGCAGGCCTATTTCAATGGTAAGACAAGAAGCAACAGTACTGCTCTGCAACCTGAGGCTCCGCCCTTTCTTCCGCAAGGTGAAACCCAAGCCGTGGTCATCACCCATAGCGGTGCTACGTCAACAGTGGCAGCTAGTTTGAGCACAATGATAGTGCCTGTCTATGTCAGCCATCACAGTGCGCCGAACGACGAAAAACTCACTTATGCTCTCCTGGACACGCAAGCGGATACTTCGTTTATATTGGACCGTACGTGTGCCAAACTGAATGTGTCAGGACCAGAGGTGAAACTTTCTCTCTCCACTATGTTGGCTGAAAATAAACAAGTGACATGTCAAAAGGTTAGCGGTTTAACGGTCAGAGGCTTCGACAGCGACTTACGTGTTCCTCTTCCGCCGGTTTACACAAGGAACGTGATGCCTGCAGATCGCTCACACATACCCACTTCTGCTATGGACAGAAAGTGGCCACACTTACGGCGAATAGAAAATCTGCTAATGCCTGTGGCAGACGTGGAGATAGGCTTGTTGATAGGCTACAACTGCACCAGGGCTCTGGCTCCTAGGGAGGTTATAGTTTCCGAGACGGGCGGCCCTTTTGCCCAACGCACTGATCTGGGCTGGGGTATCGTTGGAGTTATTGACCACAGGAGCTCGGAGTACGATCCGATCGGGTTCAGCCACCGAGTTTTAGGAGTTGAAATGGAATCAAAGTCGGTTCAACTAGTACTCAAGACTAGCGCTAAAGAAACCATATGCCCTCGTGATGTCGTTGCAGTATTAGAGGCGGATTTTAAGGACTCGTCTTCTGCAGAACAAGGAATGTCTCGTGATGATCTTGCTTTCCTTGAGACAATGCACAGTAACATTCAACAAGACCCGGATGGCCATTACGTCATGCCTTTACCATTCCGCGACGGCTCGCCAGATTTGAGTAACAACCGTTCTCTTGCTGACAAAAGGTTGCATCGTTTGAAGTGGAAGACATGTTGACGAAGGGATACGCGGAGCCTGTAGTGCCTCCTAATAACGATCCCACAGAGGTATGGTATATCCAACACCACGGGGTGTACAACGAACAAAAGAAAAGGCTCAGAGTGGTGTTCGACTGCAGTGCCCGCTATATGGGTAAGTCCTTAAACGACACCTTATTACCTGGTCCAGATCTAACAAACTCCTCGTTAGGCGTCCGGTTGAGATTCAGGAAAGAGCCGGTTGCATTTAGTTGTGACATAACTAAAATGTTTTATCAATTTAGGATTCCAAAGGCTCA
Organism: Protula sp. h YS-2021; assembly: GCA_949752745.1. Classification (NCBI taxonomy): domain Eukaryota; kingdom Metazoa; phylum Annelida; class Polychaeta; order Sabellida; family Serpulidae; genus Protula; species Protula sp. h YS-2021. The sequence goes on along the minus strand of OX457026.1, from coordinate 11,441,052 downwards.
ACGTGACTTTGTTCGATTTCTCTGGTGGCCAGGCGGTGACACAAGTCGGAATCCACAGGTGTATTGCATGTGTGTACACATATTTGGGGCATCCAGCAGCCCCTCGTGTAGTAACTTCGGACTAAAACAGATCGCTACGGATTACTCTGAGGAGTTTGGAGAGGATGTGCGCGACTTCTTGCACAACCACTTCTACGTGGATGATGGGCTAATCTCCGTCAGTGACGACGACACTGCAATAAGTCTTGTCAAGCGCACTACACAGTTATGCTCTAAGGGCAGACTCGAGCTTCATAAGTTTGTGTCCAATTCGCCCGCGGTACTTGAGCAGTCCCACAGGAGGTCAAGACGGTCGACAAACTAGATCTACGTTTTGAAGATATTCCAATCGAGCGAACGCTAGGCACTGAATGGTCTTCAAATTCAAAACATTTGTCAAACAGCGCATGCTGACTCGACGTGGTATTCTAGCAACGGTGGCTTCGATATACGACCCTGTAGGTTTTATTGCGCCGTATACCCTTGTTGGTAAGCGCATTTTGCAACACGTTTGCATTGAAGGGTCTGACTGGGATGACGAGGTTTCGGAGCACACCGCCTCTCAATTTCAGCGATGGCTGGCCGATTTCGGCAAGCTAGAAGATGTTTCAATTTCACGATGTGTCAAACCAGAGGGATTTGTAACGAAATATGTTGAGCTGCATCATTTCTGCGATGCGTCGTCCACTGGCTACGGATTCTGTAGTTATTTACGATTAGTGGACGAGGAAGAAAACCCAAATGTGACTTTAGTTATGGCAAAATCACGCGTCGCTCCAATCCGGCCTATAACTATCCCCCGCTTGGAGCTGGCTGCAGCAGTTTTGGCAGCCAAGGCAGCAAAGTTCTTAGAGTCTGAGCTGCGGTACTCGGACGTAAAGCATTTTTTCTATACGGATAGTAAAGTCGTATTGGATTATATTCAGAACAAAGCTTCGCGTTTTCACGTCTATGTTGCCAATCGCGTCGGACTTATTCACACTTACACTAGTGTAGACCAATGGCACCATGTGCCCGGTACCTTGTACATAGCGGACTTGGCCTCCAGAGGCTGCTTGTTGAAGAACTTCGGAAGTCAAGATGGTTTCCTGGACCAGAGATTTTATGGCGAAGCTTGTTACCTGAGCCTAAGACTGAGATTGTTTTGGCGAAAGATGATCCTGAAGTCTAAAGGGCCATAGTGTTTTCTAACACGACTCGCGACGCGTTCGACGTTTCAAGATTTGACCACTTCTCATCCTGGACACGCTTGAAAAAGGCGGTTGCGTTGATACTTCAGTGGCGAAGTTCATTGTTGCGGTCAATTAAAGGAGTTACAGTACGAGTCGGCACCCGAAACCGTCCTGCGCTCTCACTGTACGAGTCTGTAAACGCAGAAAATCTTAGAGAGGCAGAGACTGAAATCCTCAAGCTAGTACAGGGTCATTCGTTTGCAGATGAGATGAGATCCCTGTTCAAGAAGGAACCAGTTAAAAGCAATAGCTCGCTTCGCAAACTAGACTGTTTTGTGGACAATGGCATAATCCGCGTTGGTGGTCGATTGCGACTGTCTTCATTGCCAGAATCCAATGTACATCCTGTTGTCCTCCCCAGGTCAGCTCACGTTTCAGAGCTGATTATCAGTCACTTCCATAGAAGTATGTGGAAGCTGTGCAAGGTGGCACGTGTGCATAAATCTCCCGACGGACTTGTACGAAGCGTGAAACTAATGCTAGCTGATGGGCATTTAAACAAAACTGGTAAACGTTGCCGCCCGGTGGTTTTTCTTAATAGGCCTATCCACAAACTTGTTTTGTTGGTAGAAGCAACAGATAAGCGTTAGGGGTTAATACCCGGCCGTGGGAGCCGCTGTTGTGTTTTATGGCTAGTATCGTTCTTATTATATAATGCGTTATGTGTAGACCTTTTAATTCGCGTTACAAAATTATGTCATAATTTTGGGGAGCCATGTTATGGTGATCAAAGGGTTCCTTTTGAAAGTGTGAAGCCTGTCTTTTTTCTGTGGTTCCCATGCGTTTCCCGCTCTCAGTATTGCAACTGATCAGTCAAGCGTGTTCTTTTGTTTAATATAAATTCCTGGACCACGTGTATCTCGGTGCCAGTGTTCTTTGAAGTGTGTTAAAGGAGGAGCTGTTGTTGGGATTTTAAGGCCCGCATAGTCGGTAAATATAGAATTTTGTTTTATATTACCTCGTGTTACTGGTGAAATTATCCCGTGTAATAATTGCAGTTATGTCGTGTAATTATTGAAGTGATTTCATGTACGAGTTTCGGGCCGTAAGTTTACCTTTGTGAGTTTGGTCAGTGAATTGTTGTATTTTTTTGTTATTGCATTGTACTTATAAATTGTTGTTTGTTTTACAGACAACCGCGTTTTCAATAAACGGGTGTTTTCCACTTTCGGCCTTTTATTCCGCCACACACTATGAATGATTTCAAAGTTCAAACTTCACCAAAATTAAGAAATAATTAAACGGAGCAATTAAGTAGATAACGATAGCGATTCATTAGACCTTGCATTCATTACGAGGTACTTTCAGCTATGGATGAGTTACTGGTAACACTTAGTGACATAGAAAAGAACATCTCGGTATAACTACGTTTTAGAGAGATATGTACAAGATTAACTTTCAGAACCAACCAAACACTTTACATTACACATGTAATACTGTTCGCTGTGCTGCTATACCAAATTCAGTTATTCCTCAATTCGTTTATTCTATATACAATACAAGTGATACAAGCATGTACAACACCTATTAAAATTTAGCTATATTTGAGTAGAGAAATAAGCAATACCCAGCTATTGTGATCTCAGAGCAATTACAATTGGACCGATTCAATCTTCGAACTGATAATAATAATAATTTCTTCCAAAGTCAAACTATACTGACAAAAACTAATACTTGAAAGGCTTCAGGAGGATTTTCCCAGTTATGATTTACGTTTTGCTGCTGACTGTTAAATTGTTATTTTACGGCATAATTCACTTAAAATTTGGTATTAAAGGTTTAACCAGAAAGACCTTAAACAGATATACATTTATTGAAAGTGTTAGCATGAATTCAAGCTGAGTAAATCCCTCTTCATAAATAGAGTAATGTCGAAGGAGCTTGGCTTGTCGCTCGGCTCTCTAGAAAGCGCCTTTTCTACGACGGTACGAATGCCAGCGTTATCTATCAGCGAAAAGTTTGAGAGTTGAGAGTTGGATTTGAAAAATGCCCTTATATCTTCTACAGATGCATCATCACCCTGGAGACTCTTTCAGGCAAACAACTCATAAAGACTAAATCTTGCGCTTACAGAATACACGTCTGACCTCTTGTCTGATCTTCTTTCTAAAAGGGCATCTGGAGCCATAAATGCAAGTGTTCCAGGTTGGTTGTTCATGCGCGTGGTTTTGTTTTTCGTTAGTCGACATATTCCAGGTCACACAGTTTGGTGTTGAGGATAGTTGCTTCTACCAAAACGTTTGCAGGTTTAATATCGCTATGTAGAATAGCTGGCGGACAAGCATGTAGATATGCTATCACTTGCGAAATATTCTTTGCGATACCTACTTTCTTTGTGGGGGTCAGCGGGAATGTCTGTTTGATGCACAGTGCACTATTCGAGAATGGACATTATTGGTACGATATTTTGATGTCTGGCTAGTGAGTGAATTTCGACCTGTTTGGACCCTTTCTCTTCATCATTTCTTTCTTTTTCATGGGAATTTCTTTCACCGCAATCCGCGTTCCTAGCCACTTCCCTTCATAAACAGTACCGAACGCACCACTACCTGAAATCTTTGATCTCACTATCATCACCTCTTCCTGTTTTATCTCTGGGCACATGTTTCGCTTTGTGACACAGAAAAGTAGTGATAAACTTGAAGTTTCTTTAGATGCGGGCATCGACTTAACGCCGATATTTGGATCAGCACTTTCGCTTTCCATTGCCAGAGAGAGAATTTTCGGTCCTCCGTGTGAAGCACAGAAGACTTGCCATCCTGGGGTACTTCAAACACCCACAATTCCTCACTAATTACAATTTTGCAAGTATTTTCCGTAATACAGGCATATATTCCAGAGCTTCTGCACACTATGAATGCGCTTTTTACTGGCGGAAATATTTCGACACCATTTAGAGTCCAAATGTAACAAACACCCTCGTTATGATGAGCATGAATAACCCCTAGCATCAAAGATTGATATTTTCTTGGAACCATATCTCTTCCGGCCCATGAAGTATTCTCGAACCGGGATCTTGTACGTGTGACAATATGTGTCAATTAGTAAAACTGACTGTACCGACGGACGGACAAAATGTGATCGGGCCAACTTTTAAGTCCGGAGCACAATGAAAGACGCTCGTTCTGTTTCAATGGCAAATCAGTTTGTTTTATTCCAACAACGATAATCAAACGTCATTACACGCATAGCATGACTAAACGGCCACGCAACGTCACGATCGGCGTGCCCGCATCAATCAATCAATTACGAAATCAATTAGCACAGGACTGATTGCTCACAACTTCACCATTTCTTCACATTACCCCCTTATTTCCCAGAATTTGACCTCAAATTTAACGTTTAAGACAATGGTTGGTGAAAGCGGTGAAGGCGCAAAACATTAGGGGTTAATGAATAGCTAAAGCATAGTGTTTTATATATTAACAAATAGAATAAGTTGCACAACAATTAATTAAGCTGACAACAATTAAATTCATACAAATATTTTACCAAAATTCTCTGAGGCGTAGCACGAGCGTCAAGGCTAAAAAAAATCATCGAAAGCGTTCCCTGGTCCTTTTATTGCTAAAATTTTGGCTTATAACTTTTTAAAATAATAATAATGCACACTTTTGCTTCTGTTTTCAGGCTCAGTACTGCAATACAACAGCTCAACAAGATCAAATCAAGGCTTACTACAGTTTTACAGTTGAAATAAACTCTTATGAACTGTTGGACCACAGACTGAGCTAAATGTTGCCAATAAATGTTGGCGTGGCTTTAACCTTTTTTTAAAGCCTTTAATTAAATGTACTGCTTTTGTGTGGTGTATATAACTAGAACGGTTCACCAAGTGCCCAAGAAATCCCAAGAAATAGAAAATAAAGAAAACTAAATGTATGCACATCTCAAAGATGAACGACTTTGAGAAAATATACACTAGACTGGATATACTTGGTGCACTGTAAATGCCTCTATTCTTTAGCAATTAATTTATGTTAATTTATATCTTTTATGTAATTTACTTTTACATGTATTTGGTGTTGCTTTACGTTCGCTCTGCCTAAAATGCACACTTTTTATGTATATATTTGTCTGTGATATGCAGGAATAAACAGAGAAATGTGTATTCTTTGCTCATTTCCTGGTGTTTGGTAAATGAATTGGGAATGCAGTTACGGTTGCTATTTCGAAACTCTTTAGAGATGAAGCTGAAAATGGAGTACCGACCGAATACTACTGGACGTTAAAATATCTCGATATCTCCAAAATATCTGTAGTATTTTGACCCAATATCTGCATTCAAAATTCACTGATACTGGCAACGCTCTTTTTTTAAAACTAAACTAAAATATAACACAGCAACTTTATTTTCTCCATTCTGCACGCAGACACACTGAGACTGATACTGCTTACCAAAGCAACAATACTAAATAACTACCAAGACTATCGTGGCAACCCTATCTCTAATTAATACTGAGATATAAAAGTAAAATCACTTTAATCAACATAACTAGAAATGTATGCTAGATATAGTGAGATATATATTAAATGCATGTTACTAAAATATATCTAGCAATACTGATAACCTGAGAATAACGATGTGCAGATATTTTCGAAAGATATCCACGATCAAAATTATTTTATATATATATTTTCACAAACAACGGTTTTAAGTAAAAAAAAGTGGTGGGTGGGGGCACTTGTTTAATAATACTAGACAGTACCAAAGAGCAAGAAAGAAGAGGGAAACTTGTTCCATAATACTAAATAGTACTACGGAGCAAAAAAGAAAGAGCAAAGTAGGGGGGGGGCAAAAATTCTACATCAGTATGTAGAATTTTCCACTTGTAAAGCAAGGTAAAATTCCTTGCCACGTCCCCAACCTGGGGTTGGAACTCCCAGGAACACCAATCGCTAAATTCACAATCAACGAATCATGAAGAATGATGTCATACAGTAGCTCTATCTTAAAAATAAGGCCTATTTGGTGGATCAGTACTATAATACTAGCACGTGAGGGCAACCTCCATCCAAAATTTTGATATGCTACTGTATAAGCAATGAAAATGTCACCTAAACGTTTATCCATGAATAATGAGTTTACGAAAAATTCGACTTTTTTTAAAACTCACTTCATCCCTTCGTTCCTTTTCTCTCTGTTTTTTTAAATTAAACTGTCCATGAAAAATAAATTTGACTACAATGCTAAGCCCTGATGAAATGGAATTAATATACATTAACAAAATGAAATGAATGATTCACTCATACCAATTTAGCCATTAAGCCCTATCTAAAATTAGAGTGCCTGTACTCAGAGTACAGAAATGCTCAGTCTATGTAAATGCAGATCTGGTAATGTAAAAACGGATCTGGCTGCAGATCGGATCAGCACATCATAAAAATCAGTCAAAAGCATCGCAGCAATGTCCCACGAAGGCACTGTAAGCTGTAGTGGATTCCAGTAGACATGCGGTAGACTAGTTCTGAGTGATAGACTCGTTGCAAAACGACATGAATTTAGTAGTTATGGAATCATATAACCTTATAAATGGATTTCACTTCGAAAAGCACACTCATGGTGGCCCTACTCCCACATTTACTGGGACTATCGAGAACAAATCCCTGCCATAACTGTCAAATATACGGTTCAAAAGTCACTTTTCTCATTTAACGCTGAGATCAAGTAAAAACATCCAGTACCAGATATCACACATTCCGGTGCGAGGAGCCTCTCAACAACCCAAGTGGCCCTACTCCCGCATTTACTGGTTCAATCGAGAACGCATCCCGTTCATAGATTCCAACAAACTGTTCCTCACACACTTGCTGATCATAACGCTAGCGTCGCTCAAGTAGCTTCCAATACCAGAAATCACACATTCTTGTACGAGGGGCCTCTCCGCACGCCCTACCCCACATTCACTGGGCTTATCGAGAACACGTCCCAGCCATAGGTGCCAAAATACAGTTCATCACCCTAGCTTAACATTCAATACTTATATATTTACACATTTTTTTAATGCAACGAGTCTAGGGTCTTTATCAGTGTTTCGATAGAAGCACTCGCAGTCGAACCACTGGAAAAGAAAAGCAAACACCAACGCCAGACAACACCTAAAATTCATGATAATAGTTTCTTTCTTTCCTTTTTTAAATTTAGGTCTATTTTTGCCATCGAAACAAACATTCAAACATACGCACGTTTATGTAAGATATACATATACGACAGATCATTTCATTTTTTTAAACCAAACTGACAAACAGACTGATGACAAACGTGAAGAAGGTCAGATGTCCTCCTAATTTTTTTTACACTTTACTAACAGACTAAATAACATGAATGGAGGATCGGAGCTAATAGCCAAAGCAATCCAACAGGGTAGCAAACCACAAGTTTGATTTGCTAATATAGTTGCACTAAAAATGCGTGGTCAGAGCCAAAAAATATTGCTAAAGCAATTCACTAGAGTAAACCACGTGACAGCAAGGAACGAATCTGATTTTCTAATATAATTGCACTAAAAATCATGATCAGGGCCAAATAACATTGCTAACGCAATCCAATAAGCAAACCACGTGACAGAAAATCACGAATTTGATTTGCTAATTGTTTCTATGCTTACGTATAACCTGTCATCAAATGTGACGTCACGTGGTAGCAAGCAACAGGTTGCCTGATTGGCTAATACTATTAACTTTCAACGATATCACGGGAGTAGAGGGGTCGCACAAAAGAGAATCCCATGTCAAGGGACACAGGAGCCAGCTGAGCCGGTATTATAAAAAAATAAAATAACATTTTTTAAGGCCAGACTGAGCAAATTGCCGCTCTATCTAAAAAAACTGGCCGAAACAACACTAAATAACAGAGAATGAAGTCATAATCGGTTAATATCAATTCATAGCTCTGAGAAAAAGCTCAGAGTAGGTCACGATCTCAAAAGTCAAAATCACGGGGGGAGGAAGGGGCTTAATTTAGCCGGTGGGGAAAATGGGTAATATATGTGCGGGACACTTCCCGCACGATTGTCCTCTCCTCTTTGTACACGGTTTCCCGCACCTGTTCCGTTACAATGCTGAGAACCCAGCAGACACCCTCTGCTCCTTGGCTCTCGTGTTGCTGAAAATCGGGTGGGGGGCCTCTCTTCCTAGTGCCAAGGCTCAACCCCGCCAACAACGTTGGAAAAACTAACATTATCCCGCGGGAGGCCGATTCCTTCGGAACTCCTTGGTTCTGCTCCGTGGTTGCAGAACCGCCACATGCCCCACCAGAGGCCAACTCCTCCGGAACCACGCACTCGTCTCCATCAGAGTCCTCCCTCATGTCCACTCCTGGAGCACTGATCGACTGGCAACAAAAACCGAACACTAATTTTTAGACTTCCCTACCTTGGGTATGCTATTCCTAATAGCGTCTGTTTTCTTTGTACTAGCAACGCCTAATGGGCTATTGTAGGGCTCCAACGCTATCAACGGATTTGGGGGAGTGAAAGAAAGATCCAAAATATTTTCACATGATGTTTTGTCTTGATTTTCTTTGGATACTGCTTTTCCGGACAGATGCAGAGGCAATGGACCTCCTGACTCGGCTGAGTAAATAGCGCCCGCGTCCCATCATTTAGCATGGTCTGGGCTTTGTACGGCTCCTTGTTCTTCGCCCGCCGAAAACCCATCGCTCTGCTCTTGTCTCATCGAGGGATAACAGTCTGGTGGCGCACAAAAGACATTTATAGCTGACCACCCCGGGCTGTTCCCGGGGGGTCACTTTCTGCGTGTAATTCTGCCATAATCGAAAAGAAAGCTTGAATAACGCGTGGCTTGATAATCACGTAACGGAAACATTCGAAACAAGCTGGTGGTCAATCATAAATTCTCCCGGTTAAAGATCAAAGAGTAAGCAGACGATATTTACAAGCACCTGCTGGTGTTGCATTTACTCTGCGTTCTTGTGAAACAACATCCACCATCGCACACCAGACGTTGATATCCCGAATTTTAGCAATTTTAATTTTAAGATACTGTGTTTTCTTATTGTTTATGGACATGAATGAAGCTAAAAACTTTTACTTAATAATTTGGAACGAAAAAAAGATTAGGTCGCTGTAGCTACGTGGGCAGGGTCGCTAATCCCTGATAAGGTTGAACAAAGAGAGCTTACACGCTACCCGAATGTATGTTATTTCTATATTATTATTATTATTATTATTATTATTATTATTATTATTATTATTATTATTATTATACGTAATTCTTATAACGCGCTTTATATAATTAAATCTCTAAGCGCTTACAAACATAGATACATAAGCATGAATACACATAGTCTAAAAAAAGATTAAAAAATACTTATAAAAACAACAACAGTAAATAGCAACTAATAATACTGACTGAACAAATAGGTTTTTAAAAGTCTTCTGAAACATAAAATAGAAGTAGAACTTTTAATATGAATCGGAAGATCATTCCACAGCTTCGGCGCAAACACTTCGAATGATTTATCTCCCATTTTAGAACTAGTTCTTGGAATGACTAGTTGCAAATGACTAGACGATCTCAGGGTACGACCTGGTTGATAAGGAACTAACAAATCAACTAGATAAGCAGGGCCATTTCCTGTTAAACATTTGAAACAGAGTACTAAAATTTTAAAAATGACTAAGGCGTCAATTGGCAGCCAATACAGCTCCCTAGGTATAGGGGTTATATGACCCTGTCTGTCTACTTTTGCAATGAGCCTAGCGGCAGAATTTTGGACAAGCTGTAACTTCTTAATCAGGGCTTTATTAACGCCATATAAGAGACCATTTCCGTAATCTAATTGCGATATAACCATTGCCTGAACGAGAGTACGCGTAACATTTATATCCATATACTTTCTCATGTTCGAGATAGAGCGAAGATTAGACATTGCAATTTGGCACTTTCTCACAACAAACTGTTCCATGGACAATGATTGATCAAATATGACACCAAGGTTCTTGACATTCGATACACTAGAAATATTTTGATCACCAACCTGCAAATTTATGTAAACAACTTAGACGTAAAATGCTTTGTTCCAATCAAAATAACCTCAGTTTTTTCATCATTAAGCTTTAAATGATTAAAAGTCATCAACGTCTTAACGTCACAGATACATGCTTCTAATAGACAACATGCATTGCCAAAGTCATTAACATTAAAAAATACAAATAATTGCGTATCGTCAGCATAAAAATGATATGATAAACCATGTTTTCGCTTGATATCGCCAACAGGGGCCATACACAAGGTGAACAGCAGTGGTCCTAGGACACTCCCCTGGGGCACTCCCGTAACAAGGGGTGTCGGATCGGAGAACACTCCATCGATCAACACCCTTTGGGAGCGATTGGTGAGGTATGACTCTATCCATTGCTGTGCCGTACCAGAGACCCCGTAACGTGTTGATAGGCGTGACAGCAGTTTTGCGTGGTTTATGGTATCGAACGCAGAGCTAAGGTCCAAAAAGACTAATGCACACAGTTTCTTCTTTTGTAGAGCTGCGTTTATATCATTTTGAACACGTAGCAGCGCCGTTTCAGTAGAGTGATATTTCCGGTAAGCTAACTGGAACTTTTCGGCAAGGTTGTAAAGCTCTATGTGATGATTGATTCTGTTGGCGACTATTTTTTCAACCAGTTTTGACACAAACGCAATATTTGAAACAGGCCTATAATTTTTTAAGTTATTTGTATCCAAATTTGCTTTTTTAATCAATGGTTTTACAATGGCCTCTTTCAGGTTTTCCGGTACTTTCCCGGATCTAAGGGGAATGTTAACAATTTGCGTAAGTGGTTGAATGAAACTCGATTTACATTGCTTTACTAGCTTTGTGGGTAAGGGATCAAGTTCTGATGTCGAAGAACATGACGCGAGGATTGCGCGCTCAACCTCGTCCTCGGAGGCATCACTGAAGTTATGCAAAGAAACAGATTATGCACATATTATTTCATCAATTTCATAAACAGCAGCTTTACCTATTTCAGTACTAATATAGGCATTGATTTTGACTATTTTGTTAATAAAATATTAAATCGTCGTCTGAGACATTAAATCGTCGTCTGTTTCCGTAAAAATCTGGTCTCTTTGTTTCCCTCTCAGGTCTCTCCAGACGATTTCTTGGATCTGGAGCCAAGTCGTTCTCATCGATACGAATTACAGACTTCCTGCCGAACTTCTCAATACTTCTGTCTAGCCAGTCTTTGGTTGGTTCCTCCCTGAAATAATCTGGCTTTAAGTGACTGTGATGCACTACTAATGTGTTTGATTTCGGCGATTGCTGATTTCTGTAGACCTTAACAGATATGATTTCTACGATATAGAAAGGGCCTGTCCAAAAACTTAATAACTTTGAACACTGGCCTTTCTTAAACACTGGTCTCCAGTACCATACTGCATCTTTGAACTGATACTGGTGGGGCGTCAGTCTGTTTAAGTAGTTCTTCTGCTGATGTTCTACTGCTTTACGTGAGTACTGCATGGCGGCGGCATGAGGTTTTCTGAACATATTTTGAATATGTCTGACGTACTCCGGTGCATTGAAGTCTTCTTGATCGATAGTTCTTAGTGCAAAGGCTTCTACAGGTAATACGTTTTCCCTTCCAAAAATAAGGAAATTTGTAGTATACCCTGTAGCGCTCGATGTACAACTCCCGAACGCCATTGTCAAGAAAGGGAGCAGTTTATCACATTCTCAAACATTCTCAACGGTAGACGGTAAACGATCTGTTGCAACGTGTGATTGAATCTCTCTGTTATTCCATCACTTTCCGGTCTTCTAGGACAAGTTGAGGATTTTTCAATTCCCAACAGTTTACACACCGCACGAAAGACGTTCGACTCAAACTGAATGTCGGAATGAATCTCTAAAGGACATCACAAACGGCATATCCACTCTCTGACCAGCACATCAGCAAGAGTTTCAGCAGTCTGGTCTGGCAGGCCATAAGCCTCAACCCAACGGGAAAACATCAGTAACCACCAAAATGTATATGTTGCCTTTGCTTGTTTCAACCAAGGACCCCATAATGTCGCACAATATTCTCTCAAAGGGCACACCCATGACATACTTCTTTAAAGGCGTGCAATAAGACTTTGGTGGAGATTTCTTTTTCTAACAAGAAGTGCAGGTGCGCACCCAAACCTCCACGGCATTTTTCATTTCGGGCCAAAAGTATTTGGAAGGTGACCTGCTGTGATCGAATCGTGATAGTGGTATAGGAGTTTGGATTGGTACACTTCTGGTATCAGCAGCTGAAAACAATTTCCCCGTCGCTGATTGCTATTCCGTCGAAATAGAAGTCCATCTTCTAACAGAATATTCTTCCCTGAAGCCACAAAGCTCTTGAATTCCTTACCCAGATGACAAATATCTTGCCATCTAGGCTTTGTCCTAAGTTTTAGCCATTTGAGAACTTCGCAAAGAATTGGATCTTCTTTTTGAGCTTGGGCCATAGACTCTTTGGACCAGAGAAATGGGTATTTGCTATCATTTTCCGGTGAAATCTCTGCACTTTCTTCTGGTACTTCTAGTGTGTTTGAAGAATGAAGAACTTCGATGGATACATCTTCACAAGAGATTTCGTTAACTCCATCTGGTGACTCCATCTTCAATGGACCAGGGCTAACTTCAAATTGCTCCAATGTCGGATAAGAGTATAAATATGCACAAAAACAGCGCTTTCCTCCACAGGGAATTGTACTCATAGCGTCGGCGTTGCCATTCTTTCGAACAGGCTTTGCTTGAATCTCAAAGTCGTATTCAGAGAGGGCGTCAGTCCACCTCGCCAGCTGACCAGTTGGGTCCTTGAAAGATAGTAGATATCGCAAAGGAGCGTGGTCTGTTCTGACGACGAAGTAGCATCTCCATTGTAGTACATGGCAAACAATTGACAGTAACGCCTACCTGCTCACACAGTAATTTCGTTCAACCTTGCTAAGAGCCTTTGAAGAATAAGCTATGACGGCTGGCTGGCCATCCTGCATTTGACCAAGTACTCCTCCGAGTCCTTCAGCACTGCTATCTGTATCTACTATGTACATTCCCTCTTCTCGTGGTAGAGATAGTACAGGTGCTGATATAACCTTTTCCTTCAAGAGACAAAAGGCCTCTTCGCATTTTGAAGACCACACAAACTCTTGTTTCCTTTTACCACCCTTATCAGGCAAACGATTCAACGGAAAGGTTATCTTTGCGTAATCCTGGATGAACTTTCGGTAGTAGTTAGTGAGGACCAAGAAAGCTCTCACTCCTGAGACATCCAGCGGTCTTGGAAACGCTTTAACAGCCTCTATTTTGGTAGGATCAGTGTGGACTCCATTTCGACTGATGGTATTTCCAAGGTAGAGTATTTCCCTTTGAAACAGGTGGGCTTTAGTTTGAGGTCTGCAGCCCTTAGCCGTAGAAACCCTCTTTCTAGGCGGTCGAATACCTCCAATGATAAAGGCCCCTTCTTGCACAGAAAGCCGTCTTACGTTTTGAGCTGTCGCTCATTGGAACCTGGCAGTATCCTGAAATCAAATCTAATGAGCAGAAATATCTGGCTTCAGATAAAGCGTCAATGGACTGATTAATTGGCGGAATAGGTTATGCATCCTTGATGGTCACATCGTTGAGTTTGCGATAGTCGCAGCACATCCGCAGACTCCCATCTTTCTTCTTGACACAGACGATAGGGCTAGACCATGCACTGTCAGATACCGATATCATACCTTCCTCCAAAAGAAGCTGGATTTGCCTTTCCACCTCTTCATTCTGTTTTGGAGGGAGTGGTCTGGGACGTTGTTTGATTGGTGTTTCCGTCTTCGTTCTGATATGATGCTCAACCAAGTGTGTTCCTTCCAGGTCATTATCCTCAGAAGAGAATACATCCTGGTATTGAATCAGTTTTTGCTTCACCAAATCCATCTCTTCAGATGACAGATCCTCGCAAGATTCGCGGAAGAGTTCGTGTAGATGTTCAGTAAGTTCGTCACCGCAAGTTCTACTTAAATCTCCTTCTACCTGAGCAATCAAATCGGCTCTGCACCCTTGTCGGCGTCAGATACCCACACCGAATAACCTCACCAGCTGCTTTTAAGACGATAGGTTCATCCATAGGGTTAAAAACCCGGATTGGCTTGTCTTTTTGTTGTTCATCACCGTGAAGGCACATGCAATAAGACCGTGGTCTCTAAAGAAAGACGGCTTTCTTTCCTAACCGAGATTTTACTGGTAATATCATCTCTGTCCCAGAGGGAATGGTGTATTCCCCCGTCAAGTAAACTCTTCGGACTTTGGGTCTTCCATCCAGCACAAGACAAAGAATGGTCTGATTCGATATCTTCAAAATACCTTTCCCTGTTCCAACGCCACCCCGAAATTTGTTAGATAAGACATGCCTAGAATGACCTTATCACACACTTTTGCTACATGGAACTCGACTGGCAACTTTGCTTCTTCCAGCTGAAGTGGGTATTGGATGACACCGTGACACTTCTTCGTCTCTCCAGGAACTGTCTTGATGCCACAACCGCGATTAAATAGAGAAGAGCGATTTTCACTTGGAATAGTGTCATAGATTTTCTTAGACATCACACAACAACTGGCACCTTTATCTATCATCATAGGAATTGATGAATTACCAATAGCGCCAACAAGAAAAATTCCTTTTTCGGCCTTATCTACCACGTTTGTATCGACTTGGACAGCTTACAGGATAGAGTCTTTCTCACACACTAACAGACAATCAGACTCCTGAGAATTTTGAACACCTTCACTGATAGTAATTTTGACGTCATTTTGGCTCAATGAAAAGAGAGAGGAGAATGTTGGAGGACTGTGATTTGTCTCCCCTAAATTTTCTTCATTTGATCTGAAACAGATTTCACGGGCGGAATTCTCTAAGTTTTACTTAGAGTGCATCGAAAGATTTTCTCTTGTTATTCCAGAGTTTGACACACTTTCTTATGAGTTTTCCTCAGAAATCTGTTGGACGCCCTCTAAACATTCTTGTTCTTTCAAAAAGCTACCTATAGAATCCTTTGCAAATCTAAGGTCCAGATCCTCTAATTTCTTATGGATAGCTTCGCCAAATTCACTTTTCTGCACTTGTTCAATATTTGTACTTTGCACCAAAGTTTTATTTTCGGTAATGATTAAGTCAGATACCATCAAAGATCGTGATATCACTTTTTGTTCTCTCTTTTCACCTATTTCTTCTTCCTCCTCTTCTTCTTTTTCCTCTTCTTCTTCCTCTTCTTCTTCTTCTTCTTCTTCTTCTTCTTCTTCTTCTTCTCTTGCTTCGTAGTCCAAATACAACAAATCAGAGACAATTTGACTATCTATTGGGCAGTTTCTTTCGATGCTGTTTCCAAAGTCTTTTTCTCGCCCACAGAAGGAGACCTTGTGAAGTTTAAATTATCCGAACTTGGACAGTTCTTTCTAAAATGACCGATACCTCCACAATTGAAGCATTTTATTTGTTGAAAATCGTACATTCCGATAGGTTTCTTCTTTCCATCCTTAGCGCTGAAAGTCTTATTGATGAAGTTGATTCCAAAAGTAACTGCATCCAACACGCCGGAATTTTCTGTGATAACTGCCGGAATTTTCCCCTCAACAGAATTTTGACTATCCCTTAATCCCAGCCCCAAAGAACTTCTGCAGTAACATTATATTCTGAAGTTTTGGGGTGGACCATCCGCTCGGAATTCGCCGAAAAATTTACATCTCTAGAATTTTCCTCAATCTCGAAGGAATTAGAGCTTCTTACCTCCGAAGACTTCGCCCTTGGACGACTTTTTCTTTTGCTGCTCAATTTCATCTTTATTCCCTTCGAAAATTTTACTTATTATGCGAAAAAAATCTAAGTTTTTTTTTAAGCGGAAAATTGCCAAATTTGTAGCAAAAGTTGAATCTTTTTTGCTGCCATCAATGTGACAATATAGTATGTGTCAATTAGGAAAACTGACTGTAGCGACGAACGGACAAAATGTGATCGGGCCAACTTTTAAGTCCGTAGCACAATAAAAGACGTCCGTTCAGTTTCAATGCCAAATCAGTTTGTTTTATTCCAATAACAATAATCAAAACGTCATTACACGCATACGCATGACGAAACGGCCACGCAACGTCACGATGCGTTGCGTGCCCGCATCAATCAATCAATTACGAAATCAATTAGCACAGGACTGATTGCTCACAACTTCACCAATTATTCACATATGTTTTTAGGGAAGATTGCCCTTGTTCCGTTTCATCCATAAAGCAAGTGCCATCAATTGTTACACATGTAACTTCATACCCATTTTCGAGGGGATCATAACTCTCCATCAAGACATTCTCGCGTACCCATCGATGCTCAAGCTGAAAACATAAGCGGCTATAAGTGAATTTGGTGAATTGCACTCACTACATAAAGACTCTGCCTTGCATTTTTACTTGAGTTGTCCACTTCGAGGGTTGTTGAAAGGCTTGTGAGGACTGAAAAAGCCCGACATTCAGGTTTTGTGGAGGTATGTACTGCTGATTTTATGTTGTCGCCCATGTCACGAACACTCCGATTCTTTTTTCATGAGGTATATATGATACCGTGAAGCGTACAATCAGTGCGAGCGAAGGTAGTCTCCATACGAGCAAGGGTCCCAGCCTGTTGTATTAAAGTCGGTCAGTTCTTTCCCATCAAACGTACCTAGAGAAAAGGATTGTGAATTCCTGTTTCCCCAGGGTAAAACAACCCTATAGCAATTGATTTTACCGCTGCAGCGTTTTCGTTGGCTTTTATGTCTATGACTCGCAATCCTCGAGATTTAAACTTGGCTTGGACTTACCGCTTTTTTCTGTTGAGTAACGCATCAGACCAGTGCGTAACTTCTGCTTAAGTGACTCTTTGCATGACCTACAATACGTTAATGTTGTTTTTCTACTTACAGTGTTCAAAACACAGATATCTAAACTTCTGTAACAATATAGTATGCACTTGCTGGGAAAGCGCAAGAACATGCACCAAGTTTCTCCCATTTACTACAACTATGAGATTTTTAGGCATAAATATGACTAGTCTAACATTGAACACCAAGAAGTCATTATCCCTCCCCCGTGCTTGCGTTCCGCTAGTACATAATGAATAGCAGGCAGTGCACTACGTCATAGCATAGCAGTTTACAGAGAGTCACCATTTATACTGTGATGACATGGAAGGGACATGGCTATACACTTTCTGTCATGACAGTCTCCTGCCTAATCTAGATAATTCAGATAATCGGGTAATGGACAGAATAATCTGTCAATCAAGGCGACCTCTATTTTCAGACGAATGTTCTTTAATGCATAAAAGCATAAAAGCCAAAATAGGAAATTCCATATCGAAGATTTCGTTTTGCGGGAGGACCAGTAATTGACAGTTACGCAAACAACGTAGTATTTTTGCGCTGTGTGACTATGTAATCAAGCATTCTGGCCAATTTCCCGTTAGCCCTAGAATAACCTAGACAGGCGGTCGCAAGTGTTAGCATTACGTCGTAAAATAAAATTTGTCTTGATGACAGACAGATCGATAATTGGGCAGGTTCATACGTATTTTCTCCTCTTTAGCGGGCAAGTCGATCAAAACGTGATTCATATATTTTTATATATATTCCATTAATGGTACCTTTTGTTTTTTATGCTTGTAGTTTTGTTAGGTGTCCTTTGGATCTAATTTTTGCAACAGCCGCGGCAATTTGTTCTTGTTTGGAAAAACTTTCTTCATCTAAAATAAGCAAATATTTGTTTAAATGAATCAAGCTTGTACTGATTAGATGAATGTGATGAAAAGTTGTTGTGTTGAGTGTTATTGGCAATCTTTTCATTCTTACAAATAAGTTGGTTGCATGTACTACAGATTGCTCAAAAAACGCAAAGAAGACGGCCTAAATACGTATGGTAAGATGAGTTGCACAGTTAATGAACGAGATTTGTTACTTCGCTAACACGATTTCTTCGCTGTCTAATTTGTAACAATTTCTTACAAAATTGTCTGGACTAAACTAAGAAAATCAGTATACCTTCCGTTCGTGTAATGTAGTAGGTTCTTTCTGGATATTCCCAGCCCTCTACGGCTCTATAAATTCACCTACCTTTTCTAAAGAACACAATACTCATCATCTCCTTTAATGTATTTAATGCATTAAATTGATTAAATGTTTTCAATGCTGTAACATAGTAACAGAATTTAAAAAAAAACAGAGTGGCCAGCGTTGTTGTTAAAAACGGATGTCTCTCCAACCCCAAGCAATCACTTGGAACAGAACGAATGCAGAAGTACACGCATTTATTTGAATGATCAGAAGACGTATTATCATCAGAACAATTTCAATGGAACTTCTAAAAACTTCTTGTAAGTGCAAGGAAATTCCTCGAAAGTTCTTTGATTCCCAAGTATGTTATATTAAAATATTGTTGCTTGCCAAACATTTTATAATTTAACCAGATTTGTTTTTAGAAGACTTTTCTGACCTGACCTTATTTTTTTCTTTGACAACCTTCTTATATTGTCGCTCATCTAAACAATGCCCATTTTCAATGCAAATAACACCAAAATGGACATAATCGCAAATTAAGTGGATCCAAATGGTATTCCCTGTAATCGTCCACCCATCTTATAAAATTGTTCACTAAAATCTTGTGTATGTTCATCCCGTTTTGCTTCTAGAAGAGGTTTTGTACCTTAAGTTTTTACTTTGACAACTTTCTTACATCGTCGCATATGCAAACATTACTTTTTTTATGCAAATAACACCAAAATATGTATAATCGCAAACTAAGTGGATCAAAATGACATTCCATTATCGCCCACCCATCTTATAATATAACACACTTACAATGTTCGATGATCAAGCGCTAGATCCTTAGTTTTCGAGTTCTAGCGCTTTAAAACATAAATAAAGTCATACTGGTAAATGATGGGTAAGATGACGTCATAGCTGCAATGCTGATGTGCTAAAACATTCCTTGCTCAAAAGTAGTCTCATAATGTATAATAATAATAGTGTTAGTTTTCGCGTTATTGAAACCTCTAAAAATACAATTTTTCTTTCAAAGTTTGAACAAAATCGAACGAGCCGTAACGGAGATATCGCTTGCACAAAGTAAGCAATTGCACTCATCTGAGTATGTGCCCCAACTTGCCGGCAAGTTTTCAGACAAATCGGCTCAATAGTTTCTGGGAACTAACTGCGGACGGACGGACGGACACAAGAAAATTTATATCTGTCTCCCCTTAGGGAGAGACATAATTATCATTAAAATTTTTAATACAATTATCGTTTGTTATTATGTAATGCTGCCATGCTGTGACCTTGACCTTTGAGTGAAGATCGCAAACTTCTTAATCAGGTTGGAACACTCTTATCTGTAACTCTTGTATCCTAACTGGTGGGAATCGAAGCAGGCGTTTACAAATTTATTGTCAGGTGAGATCACCAGGAAAAATTGAAATCCAGGGGTGACCTTGACCTTTGATTCAAGGTAACTATTACCTATTCAGATTGAGACACTCTTAGGTAGAAACCTTGTACCAGGTTTGGTTCGAATCCCACCATGTGTTCTGGAGATATCATGTTTACTTTCACTGACAGACGGACAGAATTGACACCTTTTATGCCCCTCCAACGGGTCATAAAATTAAACTTATGCATACTAAGTTCATTATTACTTACCTAAAAGAGACAAGGATGATTTTAAGCCACGTGGAAATGGAACAACTTTATTTCTGCCATTGTGGTGAATATGGAGCTTTACATAGGTATTCCTGTAAAATAATTAGAGGTTTTAGTTTGCTATTCACCAGTTAAAAAATGATATATAATATGCTATTAACCTTGCCCATATATTAATCAGTATCTAATTCACATTTTCCTTTTTAATTTGGTTGTAAGTACAAGCAAATTATACTTATTACCTCATACTTCTTACCACTGGATACCATCCCTAAATGGCCGGACTGACTTTCGTAACATCTGGTCCGGATAAAAATAAAGAAGTTGTCAATAGCTAGATTTAGGCCTGATAAATGTGTGTAAAAGGTATGTATATATACCCAAACCCCCGGAGGTGGATGGGGTAGAGGGAGGAGAGGAAGTCATATTTTGCCCCGGAGTGGAGGGGGTTAGCCAAAATCGGCCTTTTCCCCCTACTGTAAAATTTGGTACCGATCCCTCACGCCGTTCCCGGTTTGTCATGTCCATCAAGAAATGATTGATAACGTTCTGGTGGCCATATTGAACGTCGAATTTGGCTAAAAATTATCTCTAGCTAAATTTATGTCTGATTAGTGTGTGTATGTGTAAAATGTCTTGCCGATCACTCACGCCGTTCTCGAGTTGTCGGCTTCAACACGAGACGATGGCGTCTTGGCGGCCATCTTGAATATTGAATTTGGCTAAATATTATCTCTGACCAGATGTAGGTCCGATTCGAATGTGTTTAAAATTTGATGATGAACCCGAGTTGTCTTGTCCATCAAATAATGAAAGATGACGTCCTGGCGGCTATCTTGAACACTGAAGCAGGCTAATCTCTGGCTAGATTAAGGCTCAATAAGTACGTGTGCGAATTTTCGTGACGAATGGCTGAACTGTTCTTGAGTTATCGTTCCAATAAGGCAAGATGAAGCCAAAAATGGCGGCCGGCTGTAGATTATCAGATTTAGCCCAAAATCAATCCGATCGAGATTTTGATAATTACAACGTGTATTAAATTTCATAGCGACGGCTCAAATCATTGTCTTCTTATACTAATAACAGTGACTTTTTACAGAAGAACATAGGGATGCAAGGGAAATGACAATAGTCGTTTCTTTTCTTTTCTTTTTGTTGGGTGGAGGGGGTAGTCGGTGGGGGGATAAATAGCAACACAAAACATGTTTCATCCTGAAACATCTTAACAAAGCTTCGTAGAAGAGATCATTTAGTTCAAGAAAGCCGTCTGTTAATGATTAATAAGGTGCATTTAGAGTTCAATATAACACGAAAACAATGACGTCCTTGCAAAAAACATTGCAACTATATACTGGCGTTAATTAAACAGAAAACCATAAAATGAGTAGGCGGTCGGTTTTAATTCAGTAAAAACGATTCAGTGAATCTGCGATAGTTGTGATAAATAAAGCGATTTCAAGTCATGATTCACTCCAGTCAATTTAGATGTCTTTGCCGTGTGCAAGTATATACAATATTTACCAGCAAGTTACTACTTTTTATGTGTCTTATAGATATGAAAACATGCAATAAAAGAACTCTTTGTTTCAGAACAAGGTGTGTATAAAGCTGAGAGTTTATTTGCCTGGAGAGACTTATTTGCATAGATATGTTTGCACGGTAGGGTGGTTGTTTTCCCTGATCCCTGACCGGTTATTATTCTTATTTCAGTCCTTTTTTGTAACGCGTTTTTACGATAACATAAAAAGCACAACTAGAATGGTAAAAGAAATATGTATGCTAAAAACGGTTAATGTAATTATGAAAACTAAAAGCGCTCCAGATTAAATTAATACTATTGAGAGTTGATGTAATGTAGTTACACATTGTAAAATCGTTTGAATAAATACGTTTTTAATTTCTGCTTAAACACAGTGTTTCGGAGATCGGGTGGGAGCTTATTCCACAACCGTGGACCTGCCACTTCAAAACTTCGATATCCAGCACTCGTAAGCCTGTAGCGGGACGCAAAGAGTAGGGTCTGTGATGCTGGGAGTTTATAGTACTTAACAGTTTACTTATATAATCCGGTGAAAGACAGTGGATGCCTGTGTAGGAAATGGTAATGATTTTATACTCGATACGTTCTTTAATGCCCAACCAGTGAAGGTGTATAAGAGCTGGTGTAATATGGTCAGTTCGCGGATGACTAAACGGACAGCATCATTTAAAACTCTTTGCAGCTTATTCAGAAGGACAGCTGGCAAATTAACATACAGGCTATTTAAATAGTCTAGTTTTGATGTACAATTTTTTTTGCCGTTTCCTCGATCAAATATTTCCGAATATTCCAGAGCTCACGGAGATGGTAGCTGCATGATTTAACCACCTCGAAAATGTGTTTCTCAAGCGAGTTTCATCTATATTAATGCTGGTATAATACTTTGAAGCTGGAACTGAATCATCTGCAACTTTAATAGAATTGATCTCAGCTTTTTTCCTGTTGTGCTCAGAATCAATAACGAGGAATTCGGATTTCGAGGCATTTAGTTTTAGTTTGCTGTTGTGCATCCAGGATGATATGTGTGACATGGCGTTTTCTAGGCATTTACGCTCAGAGTCAGCCACACCGTCCGAGCTGGGATTCGCCACCTTCCACAACTGACAATCATTGGAATTTCATAGAAATGAAATGCGATCATCACTAAACGTGCCAATGTTCCTAGAGGTTTTGTATATTTTTTGTAGGCTTGGGGTCCCAGTTTACTCCTCTGTGGAAATCCGCATACTAGATTTTTGATAGTGGACAGAGAACCATTTAAGGTGACTTGTTGAGTTCTATCTATCAAACCAGTCTAGCTCGATCGGTCAATGCCTTGTGAATTTTGCAAACGTGCTAAAAATATCCGGTTGTCTACTACATCAAATGCCGCAGATAGGTCAAGAAGTGCCAGCATCACTATAATTCACTTTGGATTTTGTCGATTTTTTGGATGAAGAAAGTGTTCGGTGAGTCTGAGAATTCGCAAAGTCGAACATCATCAGTGATTTGTACTGAATGATTTTTATGCAGAAGATTATTCACTTTCCGAAAGAGCCTTCCTTGATCATTTCCTACTTCAGCG
The DNA here is from genome assembly GCA_949752745.1 of Protula sp. h YS-2021. Classification (NCBI taxonomy): domain Eukaryota; kingdom Metazoa; phylum Annelida; class Polychaeta; order Sabellida; family Serpulidae; genus Protula; species Protula sp. h YS-2021. Next base: position 11,417,993 of record OX457026.1, on the reverse strand, counting down.
ATAAGAACGGCATTGTGTTCTGGTTTATTCTTTTGGATCAGCTCTTTCAGTTCAGTTTTACATTTCAGCATATTTTGGAGATTGATATTTGAACGATCTTTTTTATATCTTCGCTGAAGGAACCTCTTTTTTGGCGTTTTATCAATTTGCTCTGAATACCATTTTTGTTTTTTCTTTGACTGTGAATGTTTTATATGTTTATCCAAGCGTTCGCTTAAACATTGGTTGTATTGTTTCACTAACTTATCCAAATCGGCAGAAGGCCTACGAACTAGTTGGGAGTCAAGAATATCTTGCTTAAATTTCGAAACATCCAATTTCTTCGGATTCCGTGTTTCAAAGGTTGTGGACATGCTTTCCCTGCTATTCAAAAGCTGAATTTTGCAGTGTACGGCGAGGTGATCGGAAAGCAAGTCACTAACACCTGTTCGTTCAATTGCGAAGCGGTTGTGTTTTGGTGCTATGACTAGATCTTAAGTATGACCACCGATGTGCATTGCTGATTGGACGTGCTGTAGCAGGTTGAAGCTATCCAGTAGTTCCAGGAATAGTTTTTGTCGGTTGGTTGGTTGGATCATCTACATGTATATTGAAGTCACCCAGAATGATAATGGTAAAGTTTTTGCAAAAAACTGTTGAGTTAGTTTGGAAAACTCAAATTTAGATGATGGAGGTCGGTATATAACAGCAATTTGTATATCACCACGATCAGTTGAAAGTTTTGCAACCAAAGATTTCATTGCGGCATTATTACTCAAATCGCATAACTAAGGTTTCATTGATTTGGAGCACATGAGGGCTACCTCTCCTCTGACTCCTTCTTTGCAGTCCACATTGACAAAAACAGAACCATCTGATGTAATGTGCTTAATACTAAATCACTATTGTCATCTTTTATCTTTTATGCTACTAGAGGTATATTTTTATCCAATATATAGTCGTTTATTAAATCCACGTTTGATTTTAATGATCGACAATTGATCAGTGCTATTGATTGAAACAGTCTTGAAGGTTTGCAGCTTACTTGCATAAGATTGTCTTTGTTTGCACATCTGATTTGTTTTATTTGTTTACGAGGCTTTTCCAAGATGCTTTTCCAAGATGAGATTCTATTACATTGATCGGAGATATTGTGATTAGATTGTTTCTGTTTACAAAACCAGGTCTGGATCTTTGAAATGGGTCACGTTCCACTACCAGTGTTTGTATTGAGTGGCCCGGTTCCTGACCTGAACCTCCAGCATTTGAATCACCACACATGACTATCAAATCAATTAAACACTCTAGCAGTATGAATAGCGATACCTGCATTGTGTACAAACAAAGTAGGCAGAGAGAGTATTATGCTTCCAATCTGATACAAATTTTGTGAGTTTTATCCTTTAAAAGTTAGTATTTCAAAAGCCTGAGTTGCACATTAAAACTATGCTTAGAATGATCCCTGACATAAAACTAAACAATAGATAATAAAAACTAATGTGTTAGATTACTCTATCTTCGGAATTTTTGACATTTGAAACATTTTCGATTCCACACATGGCATAACAATTCAAGGTTCACAGGCCAACTGGTAGTATATGGTGTTGTTTGTCAGATAACAATGTTTAATATCCTTTTTTATTTGTTGGGCGGATGACCCAATATTTTAAATGTACACCTTATCCCTGGAACACCTTTATACCATTTCTAAATTGACTTTTCTCGAGTGTTCTTGTAAATAGTAACAACGTAAACAATATTAAAGATTAACTGAGACTTGTCCAATACATATCAGCTTGGCTCTCTGTATACATCTTTGCTCAGTTCACTCCGTTCTGTCTATGTACGATGGATGTGGTTTTGAAGCACCATCATGACCTGTTTGTACTTCAGCCACCTTGAATACTGACTGGAACATTTTCCATAGATCTTGCGGACCTTGCTGAATACTTTTCCCACTTAATTCACTTATGTTAATATTTTAATCAACACGTATATTTAGAATGAATACACAGAATTAAAATGTCGAAACTAATGTTTTATAAAGCCCATGCAGTTTTACATTTGGTAATTGCAATTAGAGTTTCAAAGTCAATTAAATGATTCAACACTCTTTAAAATTATTCATTTATTTCAGAAATAACTTACAATCAACACTTCTATGGATACCCTGAAAATAATCTATTTTTATGTGCTTCATTCTAGTTTATCGACATTAATTCGTTTCGCTAATTTACAAGTGCCAGAATCTGCCTTAGCATATTTGGAAACTATTGTCATATTTGGGTTATTTAAAAACTAACGACAGAAGACTGACCAAAATGTTTGAGCTGTCTGACTCTAAAATCACATGTTTTCGATGGCATATAGCACACAATTTCCAATACTTATATATATACAAGTTTCTATAACAATTGAGTGCGTTTGTTAATCCCGAATTTATGACAATGATATACAGTAAAACCCCGGATATGGACACCTCTCTATTATGGACACCCCTGAATAATGGACAGTATTTTTCAGTCTGTTTTAAAACGTCATAGAGTTCTGTTATATCTAGACCCCTCTATTGTGGACACCCCTCTATTCAGAATTAGGGACACTCTTTTTACCCCGTAAGTACAGTTACACATTTAAAACAACCCCTCTATTGTGGACAGTCAAATTGCTGTCCATATGTTGTGCGTTGTGTAAACAACCCCTATCTGCTTCTTACTCGGTGGTGTTTGTTTTTTCGCTGTTGTTATCTGTGGGTTTTAGTACATTATATTGAACACAGTGCATGTAAAGACAATAGGGCTTATTACAAAAGATGTGTGCTAAAGGGAGATCGCTATCTGATAAAGCTAAAATAAACAAAGCTGGTGATGGAAAAAGTGTAAAAAATAGCCAAAGATTTTAGTTGTAGTTGTCAGTTAGAACAGGACCTCGAAATTAGGGACACCCCACCATTAGGGACAAAGTTCTTCAGTCACTTTTTGTCCCTAATAGCGGGGTTTCACTGTATTTCTATTTTAGAAATACGACATTGTTGTTGCTTTGTTCCTGCATTAAGAAGACATTTCATTTTTACAGTTGGCGTAAAATAACACAGCAAGTGCGTAGCAAAAACACTAAAAATTTCCGTTACCCTAAGAAAGAACACACAGCTTTGAATTCAACTTACTGCCCAATGTTTTAAGAGAGTGGAAACTATTACTATTGAAACTAACCCCCAGCTGCCAAAATAAGTTAAAATCAAAGTTATTTCAATAAAACAGATCTTTTGTATAATGAAAATGTATAATATTCAGATAAAATATAATTTTGCAACTACAGTTTGGAAAGAGATTAAGAAGATAAGCAAAAAATTGACGGTTATCCATATACTGGAGGCACATTTTCGACGAGAAGGACCGGAGTGTGTGCCACCAAAGACCCATGACACAATCTTTCCAGTCTGTATTAGAATATGTTCTCTTAATGACTAAACTCACAGATTGGTATTTGGTACTGAATACTTTCGAGATTCTTGTTATAGATATGTTGAGATTGAATGTATGGTTCTGTTCCGCACACGCTATTAAATCGATAAATTTGTGAGGATTCGTTATTGCTTGCGTTTAGAAATCACTGTACTATTCTCTTTAGAAGTGTTTTACATCAAGCTTTCGCAGTTTACAATTTTCTTTTAGCCTGTATTACTCCTGCTGTATGATCCACAGATGAAATTAGAAACAATATTGGGTAATTATTTGTTTCTGATTATTAGTGGATTATAGACATGTTCTTTAGGAACTCTTATAAATCTTTATTTATCAATGAAAACGAAAATGGTGACAAATCTTCACTCATTTTTAGTTTCTCATTTGAGAATATTTTTGACTCACTGTGTATATTTGTTGCCTCACTGTCTATAAATTATCTATTATTTTTTTCTCTGGAATTTCAGCTTTATTCAAATTACACCACAGGCCATACTTTCCCGGTCAATCTATGCTACGGACGTTTTCCCTTTTTGCTAAGTGTGTGCCTAATAGTAAGTTATTATTTTGATCTACAGTAGATTATTTGTTTCTGAATCCAATTTGATTCGATAGAGTAAAGTTCTTTGCTTTAGAGGATGACTCCTGCATCTATTAGTTATTTAATGTTAGTTTACACCTGTGACGTCATTCCTTTGTTCTTACAGTCCATTATTTAAATTCTATGGACTGGCGGGAGTCCATTATTTTAAATAATGGACTCTTTGCTGTTGCGAGTCCATTATTTTAAAACAATGGATTCGCTGCTGTTTAAAATGAAAAATAAACAACTGCCCATTTTACTTTCGTTTCGGGCGATTTGGCGTATCTAAAAGAATATTAAACAAGTATATCAGTGAAACTGATCATAGTCCCCCGCGGAAAGATATCTGAAAGTACACTCCTTCGGTCAAAACCTCACTGAAAAATCGCAAGTAAAAAAAGCAGGAGGGTGGTGGACGGAATTTAGGTCAGCGAACAAAAGAGGAAGCATCCACAAACAAACAAAACTTTGGGTCATGTTGGAAGTTTCATATTTTCGTCAATTTTTGGTCAAATCCCAAAATAATCCCACGTCGGACAATCGCAATGTATATTCCTTCGCTCCATAAAAACTCAAAAGGCTGCCGTGCAGAATAACTGACAAATTGCGCGTACAAAGGTGCCCCCACAGTACCATCCACAAACAAAAAATTGCGCGTACAAATAATTGCGCGTACAAAAGAGGGAGCACTGGTGGGGGACAACGAGGGTTTTATAAGTTCCCCGCTCTGCGCGTACCGCGGCGGCGAAGCTAAAACAACCACCGTTCCATGTGTTGACCGACCCCCCCCCCCCCCGCCGCCCCGCTGCCCGTCCCACCATCCCCCGTCTCCCCCTCGCCGCCCACGTTCCTCCACCCCGCCCCCCGTAGTTTGTTTTTGTTTTTTTTGTGTGAATTTGCACCCAATGTGCAATTTTCATTAACGATATCCAAAAACTCTTTTTCCATGTTTACACTTCGCACACCACCCACTGAATGAAAGACTCCGAACTGTCCATTATTTTTCTCACACCTTGTTTACTGATTTCAAACCTGACAGTGCGTGACAAAATGGGTCACAACAAAGTGGGCGACATAATTTCACACCAGACTTTTGTTAGCGACACTCCAGGGAATCGGTTGTGAATTGTGTAAACTAAGTCAGATACAGAACTCAGAGGGTGCAAGAGTTCAAATAATGGACAGTTCCTCGGCGCTGCCTCGGAACTGTCCATTATTTGAACTCTTGGACCCTCTTCGTACTGTATCCTATACAGAATGTCACCTAGACACAAGAGCAGACTTATGCATTTTGTTGGATTCTCTAATCGCTTTTCATTTTTTAAATGGGAAACTTTAAACGTGAGGCCCAGACTGCAATAAAAAATTCTACAGAATCAAGCATCGTATTTTCTAGTTTTCCGGTGCTCTCCTGCATCTAAGGCCAGATATTTTTTAAAACTATCTTTTTCGTTATGATTACATTCAGGAGTTCCATGTCTTGTGGTTGATTTCATTGGCCAATATATTCAGCTCAGTAAGGTGTTTAGAAAATTCTGTTGTACTTTTGATTTTATTGCCACACTTTTATTGTTTAAGATATGGTGAGATTTCGCTGGTTTCCTTTGCATTTTTTTAGCTAAGTTCTTTTTCTTTTTAAAATAAAACTGAATCTGAAATTGTCAAAGCGTTGCGATAGTCTTTACTGTGCCCATCCACAATTTGTTAACAAACTTTCGAACTTTGTCAAATATTTTTGATATCGCCTTCTCTCCTCGATGCAATTTCCGCCAAATTATGGATTCTAATGATTTTGTGATCATTCAAAGACTTTCTCAACATATAGCTTACCTAATAAAATTAGAAAATGCTTTCACAAAATATATCTGTTTCGGTGTCGAGAGAGCCTAAAAGATCAAACATGTCTCTCAATTTGTGGTGAAAGGATTTTCATTTCATTCTAAGAACCTTCAGTTTTTTCCCTTGGATAAAGTTGGTTATTGTAATTTTTATTTCAAGAGGACGTGTTTCTTCCTTTAACTGTTTTCAAAACAAAAGAGAAATTTAGATCCAAAATTGGCATCACTCTAAAACATATTATCAAACCGCATCACCTAGAAATTAGAAACTTTCGACAAACTTCCAGGCGAGAGCGTAGTCCACCTTGGATGAGTTTAAAAATGGGTAGTTTCCGATTAGGCGGTGGTATCATCGTCTAGCTGATTCGTCTTTGTTTTTAAGAATGCTATCTTTGTTGGGCAAAAAGTAGTAGGAAAACATTGCTTCTGCCACAGGAAGTGACGTCATAGGCGGCGTAACCATGGTAAAAAAATAACGACCTCCCCCCAGGACATACTATGTACCGACCCCCCTCCCCCTAGGCGGCAGCCGGAACACACCCCTTGGTGAAAAAGTGAGGACCTCAGCCCCCTCCCCCCATGAACGTGATATGGCTACCTTCAAGAGTGTATAACTTTCGTTATAATTGACCGATTTGTATAAAAATTTCACTGCTTGATTCAGTCTTATGTAAAGTTTTGCTGTAAAGTAATAACAGGCTATTTACGCATGTGGCTGTATGCATATTTGTAACATGCCGCCATTTTAACTTTGTAAAAAGTAAAAAATTAAAGTAACTTTCGTTTCAGTTGACCGATTTGCATGAAAATTTCACTGTTTGATTTAGTTTGATGTCTAATTTTCAGTGATTATAGACTATTTGCATAGGTGGCTGTAAGCACTTTAGCTGGAGCACACTCCCCATTCAAAGATGTGTTCGAATGGCAAGCCCATTCAAACATGTGTTCGAATTATTTTTTGGGGAAAAAACATATTACATCATAGTATTGTTCAACAAGTTTTTTTAACAAGTTGTTTAACAATTGTACAACAATTGTTCAACAAGCTGTTGTTCAACATGTTCAACATGTTGTTGACTAAGTTGAACATGTTCAACATGTTAAACATGTTCAACATGTTGTTTAACATGTTGTTCAACATGTTGTTCAACAAGTTGTTGTTCAACATGTTGTAGTTCAAGCAATTGATGCAACAATAGCAGCAAGTTCAGAAAAAAAGACATATTTTGAATGGTTTTATTAATACACTCAAATACACGCAGCTTAAATCTATAACAATATTACAACATTTGTTGATTTACAAAGTCTTTATTATAAAGTTTAGTCAAATAAGTGTATTTTTCTTCATCTGCTTCACTCTTTTCCATCTCACTGTTCTCATCCATATCACTTTCTTCGTCGCTGCTTTCAGCTTCCTCCTCCTCATCTAGAAGCTCTTCAAAGAATGCATCGTTTCTTCTTATAGCCGCCTTTAGTGCCTTTGAATACTCGCAATGTTTTTCATCAACAAAGTAATTAAAGTCTTCTAAAATGGTTTGATAGTGTTTGTTTTGTTCTAGACGTTGGGTATATTTTAATAGTCTCATAAACAGTTGTTTAAGTCGACGCTTATAAATGGGTCGAAAGTCATCACTTGCTATTTCACGCGCATCTTCAAGAACTTGTTCTTCATATTCTGAAACCTTTTCTTGATATTTGGTATCATACTTTTCGTAGCCTTCTTGAACCATATCATACCAAACAGAGTCTGTTTCTGACTCACTTTCAGAATCTGTTACTGACTCACTTTCAGAGCTGCTGTCATCATCACCCTTACCACAATGTTCCATATGTTTGAACAAAGCTTCTTGACTGTTGTATACTACTAAGATGTAATCAAAAAATGGTGTGTAACTCGTCATAAATGCCAAAACTTTATTGCTGACTCATAAAAAAATGCCATAAAATGTTCAAATTGCTCAGTCAGATATAAAATTTTAAAAAGTTTGGCATTTTTGACGAGTTACACACCATTTTCTTATTACATCTAAATAGCATAAAAGGAAGAGTGAGATATGCATTTCATCCATATCAAACAGCAAAACTTTACATAAGACTGAATCAAGCAGTGAAATTTTTATACAAATCGGTCAACTATAACGAAAGTTATACACTCTTGAAGTTAGCCATATCAAGTTCATGGGGGGGGGAGGGGGCTGAGGCCCTCACTTTTTCACCAAGGGGTCTGTCCCGGCTGCTGCCTAGGCACTAAAGGCGGCTATAAGAAGAAACGATGCATTCTTTGAAGAGCTTCTAGATGAGGAGGAGGAAGCTGAAACCAGCGACGAAGAAAGTGATATGGATGAGGACAGTGAGATGGAAAAGAGTGAAGCAGATGAAGAAAAATAGACTTATTTGACTAAACATTATAACGAAGACTTTGTAAATCAACAAATGTTGTAATATTGTTATAGATTTAAGCTGTGTGTATTTAAGTGTATTAATAAAACCATTCAAAATATGTCTTGTTTTTTTTCTGAACTGGCTGCTATTGTTGCATCAATTGCTTGAACTACAACATGTTGAACAACAACTTGTTGAACAACATGTTGAACAACATGTTAAACAACATGTTGAACATGTTTAACATGTTGAACATGTTCAACTTAGTCAACAACATGGTGAACATGTTGAACAACAGCTTGTTGAACAATTGTTGTACAATTGTTAAACAACTTGTTAAAAAAACTTGTTGAACAATACTATGATGTAATATGTTTTTTCCCCAAAAAATAATTCGAACACATGTTTGAATGGGCTTGCCATTCGAACACATCTTTGAATGGGGAGTGTGCTCCAGCTAAAGTGCTTACAGCCACCTATGCAAATAGTCTATAATCACTGAAAATTAGACATCAAACTAAATCAAACAGTGACATTTTCATGCAAATCGGTCAACTATAACGAAAGTTATCTCAATTTTTCAGTTTTTACAAAGTTAAAATGGCGGCATGTTACAAATATGCGTACAGCCCCATGCGCGAAGAGCCTGTAATAACTTTATAACAAAACTAGATATAAAACTGAATCAAACAGTGAATTTGTCATACAAATCTACCACGTATAACGAAAGTTATACACTCTTGAAGTTAGCCATATCGCGTTCATGGGGAGAGGGGGGGGGTCCTCACTTTTTCACCATAGGGTCTGTCCCGGCTGCCGTCTAGAGGGGGGGGGGGGGGTCGGTACATAGTATGTCCTGGGGGGGGGGGGAGGTCGTCACTTTGTTTCCATGGTTACGCCGCCTATGACGTCACTTCCTGTGGTAGAACCAATGTTTTGCTACTACTGCAAAAATTACATCACTTTCTGCATTTCCGCTCCGATATATCATTAGAAAGAATTCGTGGTGCCCGGGATGAATAGGCTGCATTTCTCTAGTTCAGAGTAATTGTAGTCGGGCTGCGTCTCGCCGTAACGGAACTTAGGCTCTCACAAAAAATATTTTGGACTTTGCTTGCAAGATATTAGTTAATGTCCATAGTTGATGCTTAATATCTAGAGCAGCAGGATCGGCTGCCCTTTCCTGCATCACTAGATATGGACAGTCTGACTGAAGTTGGTATGGGTGTCGAGATCCCTAGATTCGCCATTGACGTTTGCTGTAAATCAAGCAGTAACAAATGTTCTAGAGATCTCACTTTGATCTTCTCGCCGGTATACCTGCAATGGGTAATTCCATTACCTGTAACTGTTTTGCAATCCCCATCAAGTCTTTCAACAAAGTTGTTGAGTTTGAAGTTGAGGGCGTCAAGTCTCGTCAGATTTTAACCTCTTCATATTTTCAAGTTTACCCTTTTCAAAAGTTCTTTGGCATAGCGGGTTACAGCTAACAACAACGACTGGCAATGAGTTCTCATGTTTGGGTTTAGTGCGCAGTACACTTAACACAGCATCCCTGTCTTGGTTTATTCTCTTTCAGTCCCGTCTATCAGATTATGGGATTATCTTTGCATATCAGGTTTGAAATCTCGAATGCGAATAGTTGCGACATTCACCTGTGATGTCTCAAAGGATTCCCACTGTTTCCTGAAGCAAGTGTGACGAAGGAAAGTCCTCGGATGTTTCAACTGTCAAGACAAAGTTTAACTTGAGTCAAGTAAATTCTCAGAGAAATTGAATAGTACAAATGATTATCATATCCGGTTAGTCCCAACTATTTTGTTTTTCATTTTATTCTCTTACGAAACATAGTTTACATTTTACTTTTCACTGTTGTATTTCGTTGTGCCTTTTCCATGGAAACGAATTCCGCTGCGTGTGAATTTGCAGTGCTTTCAGTGAAAATTTTAAATTGGCGTATTATCGCCCAAACACCGGCTTTTCCCCACGAGATTCCATCTTCGTTGTATTGGATCGAATATTTCAGGAAATCTCCAACCGAGCGTTCGTGAGATCCATTCGTTTGCATCATAGAAATCTGTCTGGAGATTCCGTTTGCTGAGGTAGTGTCAAATTAGTCCCTGCAAGTGCGAGGGGGAGAACGTATATCTCTGTTACAGCTACGAGGCCTTCCATTGTTCAGGTAATAAGCCAAATCACACTTTGGGTGTTTCGAATAAATGCGAAAGAATTTTGAATTTCGACTGCGAGGGAAGCGGGTAAAAATGAAAGAAATGACAGAAAAATATAGAAGAAATGTGGCAAAACAGTTTATACTGGGAACATACAATAAATTGAAATTATTTATTAAAATTTTTAATACATTTTTAAAATAACATACGGATTGTTAAAATCCGATTGCTCATTTGTGCAAGAGAAATTTCATATTTTGGTGAAGTCTCTTTATCATTTCTTTCATTTTTTTTACCCGGTTATAAGCCAAATCACACTTTGGGCGTTCCCAATAAAAATGCGCAAAAATTCCTGCGTTTCGAATAAAATAACCGGGTAAAAAATGAAAGAAATGATAGAGAGATTTCGCCTAAATGTCAAATTTCTCTTGCACCAAAGAGCAATCGGGTTTTTAACAACCCGTTTGATATTTTAAAAACTTATTAAAAGTTTTAACAAATGGTTTCAAGTTTCATTTTCTTTTATGTTCCGAGTATGAGCTGTTTTTGCGATATTTCTTCCATATTTTTCTATCATTTCTTTCATTTCTTTACCCGGTTCCGACGCAGTCGAAATTCAAAATTCTTGCGCATTTTATTCGAAACACCGAAAGTGTGATTTGGCTTATTCTAAATCGAAAATTTTGCGCATTTTTATTGGAAACGCTCAAAGTGTGATTTGGCTTATAGGGCCAACTTTATATGTTTTGGGCTTCAAATCCTGCATACTTGTCCCCATTATATAACATTTATTACAATTCCATATGCAATATACAGTTTTAACAAAACAGGGGCAGTTTTTAATGGACTGGATATCTTTCATTTCTTCGATATATTGAAGATAAATTAGTTTCCGCTCTCAACTGCCAAATGTTTGTTTACATTCGTGGTGTTAAATGTCATGTGATCAAAATTTTAAATAATGAGGTCAAATTAAATCTGTAAAATATACAGCCAAACAATTGATAGGTGCAGAATTTGACATAAATTTATTCTGTACATATACAATTGGTATTTAACTTGTGTACGAGGGAGGGGATATAGAATTGGTTAGAGTAGATTGTAATTGACGACAACAAAATGTGCAATTCTAACTAAACATAATAAACTAGATGCAAATTTGCCAACTCTTTCGCCTCCTTTCGATTCCTTATTTTGCGTGACCTGGCAAATAATCTAAGCCACGGAAAATATTCATTTCAATTTCACCAATTTGAATCTACTGCAACCATTCGTTCTCACCATCCCCTTCGTATAATTTCAAAATTTATTCGAGCTTTTCACGCAACAAACCTAACGTGGATAAATGCCATATATTGCGGGAATTTTGTGGTTATTTATAAATTTTTGTAAAGAAAGCGCAACACAGAAGTTGTGTATCATTGTCGCGTTGCTTTAATTGTCTTTACCAAACACTAATAAAGTTTCCTCTGCATACCTATCATAATTACGAAGAATGGTCTAGGTCCTTATGTATAGATTTTTCTTAAAAACCTTTAATGACGCAAGAAAAACTGGAAGTTATGATTTTGATTGCTTTTACTTAAAGCAGTGCCATAACTTATAAATTTAAGTTTAATTTTACACCATTGTGGCACGAATGGCGTTCCGTTTATGATCTTTGCTCTAAAAAGGCCAAGTTTGTATTGAAGATATTATAATTCTCTGAACTCGTGGGTTGTTGTACGGAGTGCTACAAGTGTTAATTAGGCCCCAACCCTTCGGATTGGGGCCTATAGGTTTGGGGTGTCCGTCCGTCTGTCCGTCATCGCTTTATACCCCTATGAATTTGGGGGGCGGTTGGGGCCTGCTTGTGTTTCACAAATACTAACTTGTTTCTTTCGCCTTTTTCATTTGAAAAAATTACCCAAATTAGCCTGGAACGTTAGAATGCGATAGTCAGGTTCGAAATGTAGTTTTCTTGCTCATTGGTATACAAGTTTTATAAAACCGAGACTTCCTCGTCGACAACACGAATTAGCTTGGAAATGAAATCATCTGTGAAATAACACAGAGCTTTGATACGAGCAAAAACCCGACCCAAACACTATCGGTAGGTGTATACTAAGTTAGCTGTAAGTAAGAATGAAGAATATGTGTAGGGGGTTATGGCAATATTTTGGTATAAAAGCGTAATAAAAACATGCAAAGTACCTGTTAATCACCTAGAAAGAACGTTTGAATGCAGTTTAACCGAACTTCATATTGCTGGAATTTACAAAAATCACTTCAACAGTTGGCACCAGGGCTGGAAAAAAATCCGATTTTTTCAAAAAAATCATGATTTTTGATTTTTTTGATTTAAATCTGATTTTTTTGATGTTTTTTGATTTAAATCAAACTGAAAAAAACCGACAAAATATCCAAAAGCACTACCTTTTAACAGTTAATTGAAGACTCGTAACACTCTCTTGTACTACAAAAACATTTACATTTCACAAAATCTGTGACAACTGTCCCCAATTTTCAAATGTTCAGATAACCCTCTTCAAGTTCAATTCTTCATTTATTGAGCGATCGGTAGCAAAACGCCAGTTTCCAGCCTTTGCCACTCCGAGGTTTGTTCAATCAACAATCGAAAATGCAGTGATATCTGGGGGGGGGGGGGGAGATTTAAATAACCTCCCTCGACGCGTAACACTAATACTTTGTTTACAAGCACACGCGGTTGGGAGAAAGGACGGAGTACGTTGGAGATATCGATGCTACCGGGAGTTTCTGAAGATTAGTTTGCCATTACATATCCACTACAGAGTACTTGCTCAAACAATCATAAAAATACTATGAGACTCAAGGGTTTCTTTTCAAACACTAAAGGCAGTTACCTGCTTCAGGCGTGCTGCCCCTAACTAAACGCCTTCTCCCCAGCTCGGAGGCTCATGTGCACTAGTAAGCGTACCATATGAAATGCCTTGTTTAAACAAAGGCGTCTCCAAGTGCCTTCAGTGAAACAGTCTGGATGACACACATTTTAAGTAGAAAAAAAATCAACAAATTAAAAAAGTAAAAAAAATCAAAAATCCTGATTTTTTTACGTTGATTTAAATCACGATTTAAATCATGATTTAAATCAACTGATTTAAATCATACCAACCCTGGTTGGCACTAAAATACTTCAGATTGATCGAAATTTAAATAAAGCGTGTCCAGATTAAGTGTCCCGGATTGCATCTGTTGTCAATAACGTCGAATGTTAATGGTGGTCGGCCATATTGTGTGTACCCCGTACTCTTACAATCAACTTAGGAAACATTATATATTTTTTATCTCCCTAATTTATGTCTACCCGACCAATTGGAGATATGTAGTGTTTGTACGTTCTGTTTCTGTGTGTGTGTGTACGTGTGCGTTTGTCATTCTGTTGTGAAGAAAATGTTGCATGCAAGATATCTCGAGAACGAAAAGTCAGACTTCAAATCTATTATTTGTTGGGTAGGTTGGATGGTTCTGCCAACTTTTGACGCATGTTACGGTATTAGGAAAGGCGTATGACGTCATTACATCAATATTTGTGTGCGAAATTTCTCAACATTGGATAAAGGTGATGCACAACCCGACTGTTGGCTACATGGGATACATTTATATGAGGTCAAAAATAATTTTTTTAAAAAATAGTACAAACTTGTTCAAAAACACACTTGTTCAAATAAAACTTTGTGAAAGGGCTGTCGGAGGAAACATTAGTTTTTGTTTGCAAAAAAAAAAAAAAAAAAAAAGAGAGAGAGAGAGAAAACGACTGGCTAATGAAAGTTTTTCGGACACCCTGTTGTTGGTGAGTATTGGCCGCTCTAGTTTTGTGTTTTTTTTTAAATTTTTCCTAATGAAGTATGATTATTTGTGCAGAAATGAATAGTTTATTTCAGTTAAAAAAAATTGAAAATGGGTCGTTGGTGAATTATGGGTTTAGTCTCGGGGAGGCATTTGTTTTTGTTTGCAAGAAATTAAACAGGTCTCGATTGAAAATGTGTGATATAAGCCTGGACTCTTAATTTTTGTGTGCACTGGCCGCTCTAGTTGTAGTTTTGCCTCCCTTAGAAGCAGGGGTTTGCGCTGTCGCATGCGAAGCAAGAAGTTTGAGTTTAAGCCCTAGTCAGGAATCGATTATTTTTTGTGTGTTTTGCGTGCGTGCTATATTTTTAGCCCTCAGGCATAAAATGGCTAAGGGCTATTGATATCGCCGTGTCCGTCCGTCTGTCCGTCCGTTAACGTTTGGCTTGTGAACACTCTCTAGCCTACAGTTCCTTTGCAATTGCTACGATATTTCAGGTATAGCTAGTATATGGACTAATAAAGACCGGTATTGTATATGAGCCATATTCGCCCAACGACAGTGGCTCAGCTGGACTTTGAATATTTTTCTTTGTACCATTATCAAGTGTCATTAATATTTGGCTTGTGAACACTCTCTAGCCTACAATTCTTTTGCAGTTGCTAAGATATTTGAGATATAGCTAGTATATGGACTGATAATGGTCGGTATTGTATATGAGCCATATTCGCCCAAGGACAGTGGCTCAGCTGGACTTTGAAAAGGACAGTGTCTCATGGTAAATGTTTTTGGTATTTTTTCATCCTATTTCTTGTGCTCTAAGTACTTGATGCATTGTTATCCCCCGTGTAACGGAGAGATATAGTTGTGAACTTGTCCCTCCGTCCGTCTGTCTGTCTGTCCGCACTTTTTTTGTTCGCGCGATATCTCTGTTACTATTTATCGGAAGCAAACCAAATGTTACAGGAAGAAAGTATGTATGGTGAAGTTGTGCAATGGCAGGTTATTTTTCGATTTTGTCGAAAAGTGTGAAAATTTCGACGTTTTTACATTTTTGGTCTTAGTCGTTTTTGTATCAATTTTGTTCGCGCGATATCTTTGTTACTATTTATCGGAAGCAAACCAAATGTTCCAGGAAAAATGTATATATATAATGAAGTTGTGCAACGACAGGTTATTTTGCGATTTTGTAAAAAAAAAAAACAAAAAAAAAAAAAAAAAGTGAAAATTTCGACGATTTTACATTTTTGGACTTAGTCCTTTTGGTATCAATTTTGTTCGCTCGATATCTCTGTTACTGTTTATCGGAAGCAAACCAAATGTTCAAGGAAAAATGTACGTGTATAGTGAAGTTGTGCAACAACAGGTTATTTTTCGAATTTGTAAAAAAAATTGGAAAATTTCGAAGTTTTTAGCCCAGCTTACGTTACACGTAAGCTGGGGTATTCCTATTGGTCTGCGGATGGCGTCTGTCAGTTAGTTAGTTAGTTGTTTATTTAGTAAACTTTGTTTCAAAATGCATCTCCTCCTACAATTTTGATCCGATGTCATTTATTTTTGGTGTGAGGCATCCCTAAGGGGTCGTGCATACGGCTTGTGCTTTTCTAGTCGATCGGGTGATTTTTGAATTTTTGGCGAATTTTTAAAGAAAAAAATTTAAAATGTATCTCCTCCTACATTTTTGACCCGATGTCATTTATTTTTGGTACGAGGCACCCCTAAAGGGTCTTGCATACGGCTTGTGCTTTTTTAGTCGATGGGACAATTTTTGTATTTTTGGAAGGCCAGCCCAAGCTGGCCTTCCTATAGTGCTACATTCCGCTTGGGGGATTTTTTTTTTTGAGACGGTTCCAATTTCAGTCATAAATTTACTTTCATTCATAATATATTTACGTTCATTGATGAGTCAACTAATAGTAACTACAGTGGGCCAATGAAATTTGAAGATTTTTGTGATGTCATGCATCTGCTTTGAATATTGATCACCTCCCATTGAGGAACGTATTAGGGTTTGTCTCAAACATTGAATGAGTAGGACATTTATTGCATTTCGTCTGAAAGAAGCTGAAAAACAGCGACTTAGGAATACTGGACCATGAAACAAGTCGCAACTTGTCGTCTAGATTTGCCATAGTCACAGCGATTTGTTAACCTGTGGATTGTGGCTTACTATTTTGTTATTGAGTTTTGGCCGATATTCTTTGAACTTCGATAGCTTATTGATTTTGTTTCAAAGAGTCACTGTTTTCATGAAATATTAAAACATTTTTTTTTGAATAGATTAAAAAAATACAGAGGCATTTTTATGGGTTTCGTGGCAATGCTTTCTTTAGATTGAGCATTGAAGTGTGACTGCATCTGTTATTGACTTGTGTGCCAGTGCTGCCCTGCAGTGTTAGCTCGTGGTAATCGTTGCCAGCGGTTATACTGCATTTAGGTCATCAGTGACTCATTTGCTGCGCACTTCTTTTTCGCTGTTTTTGAAAGTAGACTGTTCATGTTTTGGCAACACGGCAAATGTGAACGGTTGAGTACGGAAGCACAGAGAGCATTTTACTCAAGTTTTGTTAGGAATTAAGTTGTAAAATGAATAGAATATTTGTTTCTTTATCCAACTTAAATCTCTTATACAACTCCCTTCAAATACATGTGTATATTGTGGCAGAACATGGCCTTCCACCGATGCTTTTAGCCTAGTTTGGGAATTTTTTTAAGCAAAAATTTCGAAAATAGCTCAAAATGCATCCACTCCTACAATTTTGATAGATGTCATTTATTTTTGGTGTGAGGCATCCCTAAGCGGTTGTGCATACGGCGTGTGCTTTTTTAGTCGATCGGGTGATTTTTGAATTTTTGGGGAATTTTTGAAGAAAAAAATTCAAAATGTATCGCCCTCTACATTTTTGATCCGATGTCATTTATTTTTGGTATGAGGCACCCTTAAAGGGTCTTGCATACGGCTTGTGCTTTTATAGTCGATCGTACAATTTAAACTTTCGAAAATAATTCAAAATACATCCACTCCTACAATTTTGATTCGATGTCATTTATTTTTGGTGTGAGGCATCCCTAAGCGGTTGTGCATACGGCCTGTGCTTTTTTAGTCGATCAGGTGATTTTTGAATTTTTGGAGAGTTTTTGAAGAAAAAATTTCAAAATGTATCTCCTACATTTGTGATCCGATGCCGTTTTTTTTTTTTTTTTTTGGTATGAGGCACGCTAAAGGGTCGTGCATACGGCTTGTGCATTTTAGTCGATCGGACAATTTTTGTATTTTAAGGGGGTTTTTTGAAGAAAATAAACTTCACAATGCATTTTCCCCTACAATTTTGAACCGATTTTTTTTTTTGGCTTGCGCTTTTTTAGTCGATCCGACAATTTCTGCATTTTTAGGGAATTTTTGAAGAAAAACTTTTTATCCGATTTCATTTATTTTTGGTATGAGGCATCCCTAGGTGGGTCGGGCATACGGCTTGTGCTATTTGACTCGACTTGGGAATTTTTGATTTCGGGGGGAATTTTTGATGAAAATACCTCAGAACGCATCTTCTCCTACAGTTTTGATCAGACATCAGTTATTTGGGGGCTGAGGCATGCTTAGGGTGTCGTGAATACGACGTGTGCTTTTCGAGTCGATCAGGGAGTTTTGGGGGAATTTTTGAAGAAAAAAATTCAAAATGCATTTCCTCCTACAGTTTGTATCAGATTTCATTTATTTTTGATATGAGTCGTCTCTAGGGGGTCATGCATACGGCTTGTGCTTTCTGAGTGAATTGGAAAACTTATGATTTTTTTTCGGAGTTTTTGAGAAAAAAATCATATGTCTCCTCCTACAGCGCATAAACGCAGTTGAATGAACTTGCGCAGTAGTCAGATTTAACAACCGCACATCGACGCAAGTTAAATAAACATTCGCAGTAGTCCAAGTTAAGCACTGCGCATCGATGCAAGTTAAATAAACATGCGCATTGTTCCGAAATGTGAACCGCGCATCGAAGGAAGAACATAAACATGCGAACTGGTCCAAAATAAGCAATGCGCATCAACGCAAGTTAAATAAACATACGCACTGGTCCGAAAAAAGAACTACGCGTCGACGCGAGTTGAATAGACATGCGCAGTGGTCCGAAATGCGAACCGCGCATCAACGCAACGTAAAGAAATATGCGCACGGGTCCGAAATGCGAACCGCAAATCGAGGCAAGTTAATTAAAAATATGCAGTGGTCCGATGCGAACCGCGCATCAACGCAGGTTAAATAAATATGCGGACTGGTCCGAAAAAAGAACAGCGCATCAACGTAACCCAAAGAAACATGCGCACTGGTCTGAAATGAGAACCACGCATCAACACAAGTTAAAATAAACATGGGCAATGGCCCGAAATGCGAACCGCGCATCGACGGAAGTTAAATAAACATGCTATCCGGTCCAAAATAAGCACCACACATCAACGCAAGTTAAACAAACATGCGCACTTTTCGCGAGTGGAATAGACATGTGCAGTAGTCTGAAATGAGAACCGCGCATCAACGCAAGTTAAATAAACATTTGCACTGGTCCATTATAAGTACTGAGCACCAACACAAGTTAAATAAATATGCGCACTGGTCCAAAATGGGAACCATGCATCAGCACAAGTTAAATAAACATTCGCACTGGTGGAAAATGCGAACCGCTCATTAACGCAAGCTAAATAAACAAACACACTGGTCAGAAATTGGAACCGAGCATTAACGCAAGTTAAAAAAACATGCGCACTGGTTCGAAATGCGAACTGCGCATTAACGCAACTTGAATAACATGCGCACCGTTCAAAATAAGAACTGCGCATCAACGCAACTTGAATAAACATGCGCACTGGTCCAGAATAAGAACCGCGCATAAACTCAAGTTAAAGAAATATGCGCATTGGCCTGAAATAAGAATGCGCAGTGCTTCGAAATGCGAACCACGCGCCAACGCAAGTTAAATAAACATGCGCACTGGTCCGAAATTCGAACCGCGCATCAACGCAAGTTAAATAAACATGCGCATTGGTTCGAAATGCGAACCACGCGCCAGCGCAAGGTAAAAAAACATGGGCGCTGGTACGAAATGCGAACCGCACGTCAACACAAATTAAATAAACATGCGGACTTGTCTGAATAAGAACCGCGCATCGAGGCAAGTTACATAAATATGCGCATTGGTCCGAAATGCGAGCGTTGTTTGAAGGTATCTATATCAGACTATCCAGTCTACCAGAGATACAAAAAATCTGTTTCCCATTTTCTGGGAAAGAAATCTTTGTATGCCTTTATCGGTCTATGTTCTGGTCTGGTGCTAAGTTAATTATTGAGCTAGCTCTTTTGAAGCCCAATTTTTCAGGGAAATTCCCTTGCTCATGCACGCTGAAATTGGTCTTATTGCTTTTCGTAAGCTGGGACTTTGTCCTTGGACAAACTTGTTACATTTTTGGTCTTAGTCGTTCGCGCGATATCTCTGTTACTATTTATCGGAAGCAAACCAAATGTTCCAGGAAAAATGTATATATATAGTGAAGTTGTGCAACAACCGGATATTTTTCGAATTTGTAAAAAAATGTGAAAATTTCGACGATTTTACATTTTTGGACTCAGTCGTTTTTGTATCAATTTTGTTCGCGCGATATCTCTGTTACTATTTATCGGAAGCAAACCAAATGTTCCAGTAAAAATGTATATGTATAACTAAGTTGTGCAACAACAGGTTATTTTTCGAATTTGTATAAAAAGGTGAAAATTTCGATGATTTTACATTTTTGGACTCAGTCGTTTTTGTATCAATTTTGTTCGCGCGATATCTCTGTAATTTTTTATCGGAAGCAAACCAAACCTCACAGACAGAAAGTATAGTGAAGTTGTGCAACGGCAGGTTATTATCCCCCGTGTAAGGGTTGACTATAGTTATGAACTTGTCCGCCTGTCCGCACTTTTGTTCGCGCGATGTCTCCGAGGCATTTTATATTGTTGGCATAAAAAGACCATCAATTGTACATGTGCAGCGTCAGGTTATTTTTTTAAAATATTAAAAAACAAAAATTTGGTGCACGGTTGAAAAGTGTGCTGTTATGAACTTTTCTGTAGGCAAAATGTAGCAGGTTTTTTAATGTCCTGTTACACGGGGGATCCTGCCTCACTAAGGCTATAGTTATCATAGGTTTCATTGCACTGGTTGGTCCCCTCCAGTTTTACTGTTTCTTTTTTCGAGTATGCTGCCCATGGCTGAAGGCTTTGCATCTCTGATGCCTATGTTTAGTGTTGCTCTAAGGCAGTCTCGCTACAAAACTGATTCCTTCCAGAAAGGAAGACCAAATATCTGCGCTGTTCGACGTGCGGGTTTTTTAAATGAAAAGTTGCCGTTTGTAAGTCGGTTGTGAAATCATGAATTTTGAAAAGTCATTATTTTTATTGTTATTATTATTATTAATATATGTGCTGGTATTGTTGCTGTTGTCGATAATAATAATAATAATAATAATAAAAATAATATTATTAATACATGCAAAATATCGCAATGCGCTCTTACTTGACATTTCTTTACTGGTCGCCTGACCACTTGCCTCGATAGCCCAAGCGGCAAGGCATTGGACTGATCATCACGAGGCCGCGGGTTGAAGCTCCGCTAGAGGCGATTTTTTTCACTCTCTCCCTTTATCGGTTTTATGTGCAGTAGTTCTGCCTGCCATAGCAGTGGTTTGCGTTGTCGCCTGCGGTGCAAGAGTTTATGAGTTCAAGCCCACAGATCTCTTTTGCGGCTGGGCACACTGTCCATGGACATTCTTGTAACTTTATTCTAGAGAACTAAACTGCTGTTGAGTTATGCTAGTGGCTGGTGGCCCAAACAGAACTGCGGCGCTCAAGATTGAAGATTGGGTCTCACAATTGTATACAGTAAACAGGTCAGATTCTCTTCTTTTGTAGTTGCGATATCATATATTGTTTGCTCTAAGCGCTTAACATATTGTTTTCAATGGTAAAATTATTGGATAATCCAGGGCGGCGATGTTACGATCCGTGGCTTGGTTACGATGCATTGTTGGCTTACAATGGGTCACTTGGTTACGATGTGCTGCTTGGTTACAATACGTTGCTTGGTTGCGTTGCATTGCCGGGCTACGATGCGCTGGTTGATTACGATGCGTAGCTTGGTTGCGATGCGTGGTTTGCTTTCGATTCATTGATTGCTTATGACGCGTGTAGGGGTTCGTGCTGGGTTCTCAGGAAAGTGAGTAAAAAAAGGAAAGTGTGACTCAGTTGGGTCCAGAAAAATTGGTGGGTTCTGAAAAAGTGAGTCATTTCGTAAAAAAATGCCCCAAAAGTGGACGAAAACGCTGCCAACGCGAACCCTGGCATGTAGTGGTGGTATTCGAAGACAAAAACAGAATTCGAATATTTGGGAGCAATATTCGAATATTATTCGAATATTATTCGAAATTCTGGACATTTTTGCATTTACACCCACATTATTACTTCTACCTCAAAAATGTTATCAGTAATGTGTGGTTGTGTATTATTGTGTAATATGAGGCTGTATTATCATAAATTATTCAGAAAACAAACAAACACGCAGTGAACATTAAACTTTTACTTCATTAATTAAGAGATCTTAAAATACTTATTTCAAGTATGTTCAAGCAAAATCAAGTTTTGAATAAGGTCAACAGAAACAAGAGCACCGGAACACTCCAAATCCCCTCGCCCTATGTTAAATTTCGACCTCAATTTTGACTAAATAAAAGTCGGACAAACTGAATACGAGGTGCACAACTTCAACATATGAGGGGGTTTGGACAACTCGGCCCATTACCAACTCGGCCCACTACCACCTCGGCCCATTTTGGACAGCTCGGCCCAAACTTTTTCGGACGACTCGGCCCACTCTTCCCGACTCGGCCATTGGTGAAAGACGACTCGGCCAATTTTTTTTGCCACTTTACTATTTACTATTTGAGTTTTCATTGCTGATTTTGATTAGAACAAGCAGCACTTTTATGACACAGTTATGATTTTTAATACGATTTAATCAAACAATGAAAGACGGGAGACATTTGTTGCATGAAATCATGAAGACGGGCGATGTTTCTTATGATATGCATTGTTTTTCACGATGAGAGGGATGACTGAAAGGAGTCTGTATGTCACAAACATCAAATGTTACAATACCCATTTAACACACCATTTTACGGTTTATGACGCGGATACAAATATCACTCACCATGCCCTTCATGTGTTGTGATGATAATGGGTCATTTTACACACCAAAAATTGCACTTCAACACTCTTTAAACTTGGTTCTTAAAAATTGTAAAAATTGCAATTAAAATGTTGTTCACGTGGTCGCGTACACTGGTACAGATTACAATCAATTCCCATCACTCTCAACCAAATAACCGAATTTAATGAGCGATTTATGATTGATTTTACTCACGAGTGTTATATTGCAAATGCAATTAATTGTTCACAACAATAATTGTATTCATTTCAATCAAAGGTAGCCCTCAAGCTCCCTTGATGTGCAATCAAACCTTTGATCTAACAATCACAGAGCACAGAAAGGTGTCAAAAGAACTGTTATTGTTTTGAACAAAACATCTTTCATCTTAAAATCACATACAGTAAAGTACATAAGTAAATTATAATTTTTTTTTTTGCGTCTAAATAATTCTGTTATTGTCATGAGCAAGAGTTGCTTGATTGTATTAAAACTCGTGATTCTTGGTGCCGAGATTTCAAAATTGGTGCTGGTAACCTTACGAATTTTTTTTTTCATAATTAAAATGGTGTGTAAAAATATTTAATGTTTGGTGCCGACTTTGAAAGGTAGTACCAGCTTGCCCATAGAAAGTCGCGCTGATTTGTCCAAAAACTACCGATAATGTTTCGTGCCGACTCAGGTGCCGACTTGTCCATACCCTTGGTAAAAACTTTGTTTTTCTGTGTATTAATCTCATACTATCATTCACAATTAGAAGTAGTTTGTCCTCCTAAAACATGCATAATCGACAATGGACGAAGTCCTAACACTTCTTCCATAAATGACACTAAAAAAACTCATATATTTAGAGCAAATTTTTGCTAAAATGTTTTTGGCCGAGTTGGTAATTTGGGCCGAGTCGTCTTTTACGAAATGGCCGAGCTGTCCAAAAGTTGGGCAGAGTCGTCCTTCGCGATGGGCCGAGTTAGTAATGGGCCGAGTTGTCCAACGACCCATATGACTAGTAAATCTGTAAAGGATTTAAAATGTGTGTGCTTACCCGTTCGTCGGAGTTGTGCATACAAGACTTAGATCATATAGCCTTTATAGTCGAAAAATTTGTTAAGTTTCGACCTCAATTTTTGTTAAATAAATGAGAAGACGGACAAACTGAATACAAGGTGCACAACTACAATACATGAGGAGTAAACCTGTATAGGATTTGAAATGTGTGTGCTTACCCGTTCGGAGGAGCTGTGCATATAAGACCACTACCCAAAAGCATGACGGACGGACGGACTAACCAAATTCTATATCCCCTTCGCCAACAAAGTTAGGCGAGGGGATAATAAGGTGTATCACTATAACTATGTAATGCCGAGAAACAAAACCAGTTAATGCCAAGTTTCTGCACAACTGAAAATCTACAAATTCTTACTAAGGAACATAAATGTATTAATATTTTCCGGTCTCAGCTGAGACCTTTTCTTTGTAACGATGTTGCCTGCAACGCTAAAAATTCTCTCTTCTTATGAAAATAATTTAAAAATTATACAAAAGTCCAGAATATTCGAATATAAAAAAAATAGGGTTCGAACCCTACCCAAACGAACGAATATTCGAATATTCGAATAATGGTCCCACCACTACTGGCATGGCTTGGTTACGATTCGTTGCTTGGTTACGATGCAGTGCCTGGTGACGATGAGCTGCTTGCCTACGATAAGTGTTTTGGTTAAAATTTAAAGTATCATTGTTCAAGAGAAAAGTTAATAAGATTAGCCAGATTGATCTGCTGTTTTTTTTTTTTTTTTTTTTTTTTTTTTTTTTTGTTGTTGACGTCGCCATCTTTGTTCTGCGATATCGTTTGTAACGCTGCTGGTGATTGGTTAATGTTCAGCCCGACATTTTATTTCCCAAACTTGTGTATTGTTTACCTCGGAAATACAATTTATACTTTTGTGTATTTTATTGTCCGTACATTAGGAAGTTGCTGTGTTTGGTTTGACTTTCTGTTTCAGTAGTATATATTTGTTCCGTGTAATTTGAGGGATATTTCCATAAAATCATAAAAACCCATAATTTTGTCCCAATTACTGTCTCTTCCTGGTATTGTTTTTGAACCAAAACATGTAAGTGTTGGAATTTCTTGGATATATATTGCCTATGGCCACTCCCTTTCGAGCATATATAGATTTTTTGGCGATGTCCTTTTGAATCATGCCAAGATTCATTGTATGGAAAACTCAGGGAATTTCGTTTCGGATTCCAGGTGGCCACCCTGACTTGCGATGCGTTGCTTGTTTACGACACGTGGCATGCTTGCTTTATGATGTGTGGCTTGGTAAAGATACGTTGCTCACTTGCGATACGTTGCTTGTTTACGATAAGTGGATGCTTGCTTATGATACGTGGCTTGGTTACGATAGTGGATGCTTGCTTATGATACGTGGCTTGGTTACGATACGTGGCATGCTTGCTTTATGATGTGTGGCTTGGTAACGATGCATTGCTTGGTAACGGTAGGTTGCTTGTTTACGATACGTGGCTTGCTTGTTTACGATACGTGGCTTGGTAACGATACGTTGTTTGTTTACTTTCGTGGCATGCTTGCTGATGATGTGTGGCTTGGTAACGATGCATTGCTTGGTAACGGTAGGTTGCTTGTTTACGATACGTGGCTTGCTTGTTTACGATACGTGGCTTGGTAACGATACGTTGTTTGTTTACTTACGTGGCATGCTTGCTGATGATGTGTGGCTTGGTAACGATGCATTGCTTGGTAATGGTGCGTTGCTCACTTGCGATGCGTTGCTAGTTTACGACACGCGGCTTGGTTACGATGCAGGGCGGCGGCGATGACCGACACGGAGAGCGACACGTTCAGCAGCGATGGCACGGAAAGGACGTCGCGCAGGGACGACTTCAAAAACAGCGCGGCCGCGGCGGTACCGGACGACAAGGCGGACCCCATCGCCAGCAGCAACAGCGTCAGCAAAAAGAACGGTACTGACCCAACGCCCGCTCCGTGTGCTCGTAAATAGCCGAATCGCCGTGTGTAGGGCTCGAATGTATCATTTCTATTATTTATTCTTCACAGGTAGAACCTGTGAGAAATATATGTGATCGACCGCGCGTCGGTCGGTCGGTCGGTCGTCTGTCATAAAGAACTTGTTAACACG
Organism: Protula sp. h YS-2021; assembly: GCA_949752745.1. Classification (NCBI taxonomy): domain Eukaryota; kingdom Metazoa; phylum Annelida; class Polychaeta; order Sabellida; family Serpulidae; genus Protula; species Protula sp. h YS-2021. The sequence goes on along the minus strand of OX457026.1, from coordinate 11,392,370 downwards.
ATAACTTAAAAACTGCTGCAAGGATTTTAATGAAACTTGGTGTGTAGCTTCTGCGGACACTAACAAGGGGTGGCCCAAGGATAATGAACCAAATGGACTTTGAAATTTACCAAATCCTGGAAATAATTCAGCATCGGAATGGATTTGTTAACACGATATCTCAAGAGCAACTGCAGGGATTTTAATGAAACTTGGTATGTAGCTTCTATGGGAACAAACACAGATCGGTATTGTAAATGGGCCAGGTTCGTCCAAGGAAAATGCACCAACTGGACTTGGAAAATTTCAGCTCTTGATTGACTATTGATGACCGTGTTTAACTGATGGGGGGGGGGGGGGGGGCTGTGGGGAATATGTGGGCTATGCACACTGCTCTAGTTTTTCTTTGTTCGCATGTGTATAAAATGGGTATCGCTGCAATTTTTGTGTCGCGATACGTATCGCGATGTTGCGTTGATATCGCGATATTTTGACGACATTTAATTTTCAATAAATCCTTATTGGCTACAATAAGCTCCCCTTGTGGATGAGGGGAATCGTAAGAACAGGAACACTGCTTTCTGTTCCGTGCATGGCGCAGGAGGCGATTAATTAGAAGTTCTTTCTTTCTCTTCTCTTCTTTTATTATTTCTTCATTCTTGATTCTTTTTTCCCACTTGTTCCTTTAACAAGTGCATCCTAATGCAGCCATCATAATCGGTGTACGGGCCGTTAAACACCAAACAAACAATAAGCAATAAGTAAGTCGAGATTTTTCAGGATAATTAGACGTAACAACAAGACATATTTGAGGGCAGTGATGGGTATTTCATGATTGGTGCTACCACGATGCGCACTTAGTATTAAAATAGTTTGGGACTTAAAGTTGCTAAAAATAACAATCATAGAAATCACAAAGAGAACCTACTTTTAAAACATGGTTCGTGATTTTCCAGTTATCTATTGCGTGTTTTCACAGTTATGAATCCATGGGAATTTTCTACCCGTTATCAGACTGGTATCAGATAACATCGGAACAGCAGATCTTTTCCGGTGAAGTGATGTAGGGGTGTTGGAAACCGGCACTTATTTCGGCAACCTTCTCAGATTCCACTCGCTCCCGTTTTTATTCGATGCATTATAATACATGGAAGAAAACACACACACACACAAAAAAAACCAAAAAAAAAAAACCAGGTTATCGCACTTGCTTATAGATAACAGATACCCTACATCATCTACCTTACTTGCATACCTTAGCATACATGGGAATCTTCCGGCTTTCCGGCATTTTTATTTGCCACATGGACCACTTTTTTTGGACCCGTTCCCACGTATGCTTAGGCCTTGTTGTATGCACGGTCGCTCTTTGCACGCCAGATATGACCAGTGTAATGATTTTTATTTAATCTTAATGACTAGCGAATCTCTTCTGAGCATGTGACGTCATTGCTCGGCCATGGGTGAAAGGATGTGGTGCTGAGCATGTACACACTCGAAGCACGGTGGCACAGGAGGTTGGCGCCGCTTCACCAACGTACTACAATGACGTAAGCGGTGTTATGTCTAAAATTACAGCCGAGCTAAGTCGCCCTGAATGCGTTCAAAATAGCGTGAAGAGCGCGTAGACGCTATCACCAAAGCGAGATTCTTATGATGTGGACGAAAAAGTGTTTTATCACCGTCAAAAAAAAAAAAAAGATGAAAAAAAGCCTACAAATTACAGGACACATTAGTGACAAGGTCGACGAGGATTATGAGGATCGGCGGGTGTTATAGCAAAGCACAGGGGATGGGGTTACCCCGAACCAAGATCATTCTGATTTTAAAACATAAGGGAAAAAGTAAAGGTCATGTTCCACAATCGGTGATTTCACAATCGGTCAATCGCACCGGGTGACACAAATGCAAACTGAATCTATATTGTAGCCGCATGAAATACGATAATGTAGTAAAATATGGATGATATTAAACGCTTATGGAAACCAGTTTAAGCAGAAGGCGCTGATTGTACAGAGGATGGATTTGTCCAAGAAAGGAAGGGAGACGATAGCTCATAACTAGGCGGTGCAGCCACTGCTCATAACTAGGCGGTGCAGCCATTGTTCATAACTAGGCGGTGCAGCCACCGCTCACAACTAGGCGGTGCAGCCACTGCTCATAACTAGGCGGTGCAGCCACTGCTTATAATGCGGTGCAGCCACTGCTCATAACTTGCCGGTGCAGCAACTGCTCATAACGAGGCGGTGCAGCAACTGCTCATAACGAGGCGGTGCAGCCACTGCTCAGAACGAGGCGATGCAGCAACTGCTCATAACAAGGCGCTGCAGCCATTGCTCATAACTAGCCGGTGCAGCAACTGCTCATAACGAGCCGGTGCAGCAACTGCTCATAACGAGGCGGTGCAGCAACTGCTCATAACGAGGTGGTGCAGCAACTGCTCATAACGAGGCGGTGCAACAACTGCTCATAACGAGGCGGTGCAGCAACTGCTCATAACGAGGCGGTGCAGCAACTGCTCATAACGAGGCGGTGCAGCCACTGCTCATAACGAGGCGGTGCAGCAACTGCTCATAACGAGGCGGTGCAGCAACTGCTCATAAGTACCCGGTGCAGCCATTGCTCATAACTAGGCGTTGCAGCAATTGCCCATAACTAGGCGGTGCAGCAACTGCTCATAAGTAGCCGGTGCAGCTATTGCCCATAACTGAGCGGTGCAGCCAGTGCTAATAACTCGCCGGTGCAGCCACCGCTGATAACTAGGCGGTGCAGCCACTGCTCATAACTAGGCGGTGCAGCCATTGCTCATAACTAGGCGGTGCAGCCATTGCTCATAACTAGGCGGTGCAGCCACCGCTGATAACTAGGCGGTGCAGCCACTGCTCATAACTAGGCGGTGCAGCCATTGCTCATAACTAGGCGGTGCAGCCATTGCTCATAACTAGGCGGTGCAGCCACTGCTCATAACTAGGCGGTGCAGCCACTGCTCATAACTAGGCGGTGCAGCCTTTGCTCATAACTAGGCGGTGCAGCCATTGCTCATAACTAGCCGGTGCAGCCACCGCTGATAACTAGGCGGTGCAGCCACTGCTCATAACTAGGCGGTGCAGCCATTGCTCATAACTAGGCGGTGCAGCCATTGCTCATAACTAGGCGGTGCAGCCATTGCTCATAACTAGGCTGTGCAGCCACTGCTCATAACTAGGCGGTGCAGCATCTGCTCATAACTAGGCGGTGCAGCCACTGCTCATAACTAGGCGATGCAGCCACTGCTCATAACTAGGCGGCGCAGCCACTGCTCATAACTAGGCGGTGCAGCCACTGCTCATAACTAGGCGGTGCAGCATCTGCTCATAACTAGGCGGTCCAGCCACTGCTCATAACTAGGCGATGCAGCCACTGCTCATAACTAGGCGGCGCAGCCACTGCTCATAACTAGGCGGTGCAGCCACTGCTCATAATTAGCCACTGCTCATCATAGGGAGAATCAGTTGACAGCGAGGAAAGAACTTCAGCGCTGGGGGATGCCGCTAAAAATACGGAAGGAAAACGCATTCAGACGCACCAGTACAAAGCACTTCGCAAGTTTCATGTTTTTAGACTATATACGGTTTTAGCTAACCTCGATTTTTAACTATGATACTTTTGTTTTCTAGTCATTGACATGTACTGGCACAATGTCGGCCGTGTCGTGAAACAAATCATTCAACTCACTTCGCATATCACGGGGCGGTCCTTGCAATAGCGCCGAGATACTGGAGTTTTCTATACGAAGTCATCCTGACCAAGAAGATGTCATTGTGACGACTGAACTAACTTTTTACAGACGGTTTGATCGAGCTGACATGAGAGCTTGTTACTAGTGGCACAGGAAAAACGGCACAGCCCGCGCGTATCGCGCGGAGGATTTGACCCTGATGCCAAAATGACATGTCTGATATCGCTGGTATCAACAACTGTGCGCAGTAACCAGCCAGCAATGTTCTCCGCTGAAGATCAAGCTCAGATATCTTCGTACGATACAAAAATTGATGCCAAGTTAAACCGGATTTATGTTACACTGTGGAAAAAAAGGAGAATCCAGAACATGGTCCCTGGGATACGGTATGGGTTCCAGAACATGGTACCTGGGATACTGTGTGGGTTCCAGAACATGGTACCTGGGATACTGTGTGGGTTCCAGAACATGGTACCTGGGATACTGTGTGAGTTGTACTAATGGAGTCATTTCAAGTGATCATCTACATCGCGCACGTAAGAACAGTGACCTTCACCGGAAATATCCGGAGATCGCCGGTACGGTCGAGGTTGTGTTAGATTGGGTACTTTCTGTTCGGTCTGCTGAATCTGGAATGTGCGGTCAAATAGAAATAAAGGATATAAGAAGGAAATGGGCAATTACCAAAGAACTTATGCTTGAAAAATGACTGTGGTCGCGCAAAGATGTCACATTTTGAGTAAGTCTACTTTTTTGACATTTTATTTCTTCGGTAATGCATCGATTAAAACCGGAGCGAGCGAGATCTGAAATGGTTGACTTTTTCCCATCACACCCTCAGTGACATTATTTACGCACAATACAGTCAGTATGAATTGAATTACTCAACATGAGCAGTTCGTTATGACACACAAATAGCTGCATGCGTAATTAAGTTGCGTAATTATGAGCAGTCTTTTTTATATTCAGCGTCGATTCATAAACTATTAAGCATGGAGTTGTAGCTCAGAAAACACGCTAATTTTTGCATAGATCCCTGTTTTAAGGTAGTTAAAAAATTAAAACAGTGTATTCTCTTGTGTGGAAATCCTCGTTGCTGTGAAACTCGGGCTTTTTCTGACAACAAAATACACTGTGTTTCATCCGCTAACCATGACGTGAATTTTAATGTATTGAAAGGATGCAAGTGTCTTTAATGAGAGTTTGGATGAAGGGGCATTAAGATCATTTTGTACCTTTTTTAGTTAAGATTTAACAATGGTAAATAGCAATAGCTCGCGATCACGTGACGGTGACGATGCCGCCCTCCGTTATAGATCAGGGTTATTACAGCTCTTCTGTGTGACATCGACCATCAGCTCGTGATCACGTGACGGTGACGATGCCGCCCTCCGTTATAGATCAGGGTTATTACAGCTCTTCTGTGTGACATTGACCATTAGCTCGTGATCACGCGACGGTGACGGTGCTACCCTCCAGTGTAGATCAGGGTTGTTACAGCTCTTCTGTGTGACATTGACCGTCACGTCGTGATCACGTGACAGTGACGGTGCTACTGTCCGTTATAGATCAGGGATATTACAGCTCTTTGTGTGACACTGACCACTAGCTCTAAAATAATGTCCATTGATGATTCAATAAAAATCAAATCCGGGGTTTTTATTTTGCTCATGTTAGTTATTGTTGCATGCAAGTGGTTATCGCATTTTTCTTTTTCCGTTCCGCCAATTTCCGCAGTGTCATCATTTTGTAAAATATCCTCCCTCGTACTGCCTTCTGTTACTTTTTTTTCTAAAAGTTTGACTTTTGCACACGAACACCTAATTTCTGATTATACTCCTTAGTAGCCTGTCAGAAGATACCCTGTTTATTATTATTACGTTTGGGAATAATATTCGTGTTTGGTGCTCACTGTCGGAAACCATCCCAATGTGGCTCGTGACTCTCCGTGTCGGACAGTGAGTGAGCTCTGATTGGCTGGTTGATTTGCTTTGATTGATTGATTCATTCATTCATTGATCGATTAGGTATTTCTAAGCAGCAACTGGACTACGAGATCAAGAAGCTGGAGCCGGACTCTCGGGGCTGGTACACAATACGATTCCCCAAACCCGACGACGACTATAAACCCGAGGTGGGTCTGCTTTGGCTTTCGATTGGTTAAAAATCGTATTGGTGGCATAGAAAATTTCCTTGAAAGAGAAGGAGTAAACAATGCACCATGGGACAGGTTGTTCTTTATATCAGACCTAGGCGCGATGGAATTCGTTACATGTAAAACCACACATTTCGATGGCAGGTTTCTGTGAGTCGTAGGAAAATTGTACATGTGTACGCGATAACAAGTAAATCGGGCTTGTCCTATAGCGCGATTTGTCTACGCGGGATTTGTCCTACCTCCCCATTTATCCCACTGCGGGACTTGTCCTGCCGCGTGACTTATCAGTGGGACTTGTCCTGTCACAGGAGCTGTCCTTCCGCGGGACTTGTCCTATCATAGGTCTTGTCATTCGGGACTTGTCCTTCTGCAGGACTTCTCCTACTGTGGGACTTGTCCTTCAGTGGGTCTTGTTTTACCGCAGCACTTTCCCTGCAGCAGGACTTGTCCTACCGCGGGATTTGTCCTACGAGTTGTCTTACTTCGGGACTTTTCTCTTTTTCTGTTACCTATTTCACATTTTAAAACATACAAAACAGTTTTAAATATTTCGTTTTAATATTTAAGACCGATTGACTTGCCATGTTATGATAAAACTCTGTCATATTTCAGGATGCGCAAGAAGAGTTCAAAAAGTATGGAGAAGTCGCAGAAAAACATTTCACTGCAAAGTTAGTATAGCCGGTCGTTGTTTAGTACTGTGTATTGGTTACTGAGGTGATTAAAAGTACCGTTAAAATCAAAACAAAGACGCACAAAAAGTAAGAATTGATGAGGGGAGGGGACGGGAGGGGAGGAGAGGGGACGGAGAGAAAGTGACAGAACCACGGGGAGGGCGGAAGGGAGAGAAAGAAAGAAAAAAGGGAGGAAGGTGGGGGGAGGGGGGCTTGGGCTGATTGATATGCGATTCTGATTTATTTTAGTAGATGTTAGAATGTGTGTTATGTTTTAGATTCATCTATATCCGGTTTGCGAAGAAAGGTGCAGCAATTAAAGCATTAAAGGTAAGAGTAATCATGAGGCAACTACAGATACGCTTGCGACAAACGCAAAAATAAGTCGCAATAAATTTTAAAAAATAAATGCATTTTGTTGAAGAAAAATGAAACAAAACGCGTCCTGCGTGTCGCAAAATGCATTTGGCAGGCCGCAATAAATCGCAACAAATTTTACATACATTGGCACTTGCCTGAATGTTATGCAACACATTGTCTTTTGATGTTTTGCATTGTGTACTGTACTAATCCCCAGTAATGCGCATTTTGTTTGCACACAAGAAGTATTGTGTGGGATGGGATGATGCTAGCAGTGTTTAAATATTTCATGTTGTTTTACAGTGTGCATGGCCATTTATTTTCCAGACTGAAAGGGTGTAAAATGTTAATTTAAAAAATGCTGTGTTAACTCACATGTGGATATGTGTTCAGTTCTTTTATTATGAAATTATCGCTTTTTAAGTAAAAAATTTGATAACTAAATAGCAACTAAATTTTTTCAAACCTTTTCTACCGAATCCCGGTCATCTGCACCCCCCCGTCAACTACCCCCCTGTCATCTGCCCCCCCCCCCCCTTTTTGCAACCCGACTGCACCCCCCCCCCCTTCAAAGTGGAGGGTGGTCGCTTGCCCCCTCCATATACTATTTTTTCTTGGGTTCTTGGCTTACAAAGACAAAATAAATAAAATTATATTTATTTTATTGAATGTATTGCACCTCGGTAAATTGCAGTTCACCAAAAGGAAACTAATTGCAATTAGAATTGCAATTAGTTTACGGATCAGTCTCTCCTAAGATCAATATTGATGAACAGATCAATGAAGATCAATTGTTTCAGAGACGAAGTAGACGGGGACATCACAATTGCCTAAATTAAAAAAAATTCTACCCAAAAAAGGAAGGGGGCAGATGACGACCCCTTTTTCTTAATATTAGTTAACACTGGCATTCCTTGGACAGTAATCTCCCAAGCACATAACACTGGCATTCCATTTTTTTTTTTTTTTCATGTCGCCCGAGAACGGGTGTGGGAAAAAATGGCAACGGAAAAAATGGCAACGGAAATAATGGCAACGGAAAATATGGCAAGTGGAAATAATGGCAACGGAAAATATGGCAAAGTGAAAAAACGGAAAAAATGGCAAAATAACAAAATAAAAATTTTATCACAATTGTCAAATTTATTCTTAAGCGTAATATCACGAGCATGTTGCTCATTCTAGACAACGCCCCTAATAAATGCATTGTTGTGATGGCACCCGAACATCCATAGGATTACCAATACTGTATACACAGGGTTTAAGTTTTGCCTGATGCAGCCCAAATAAATGTTTTGTTACGTTGACACCCGAGCATCCGAAAGATTAACCGCATTGTACACACAGCGAATAAATTTTGCCTGATGCACCCCAAATAGATGTATTGTTACGTTGGCACCCGAGCATCCAAAGGATTAACGGTGCCGCACACAGGGATTACGTTTTGCCATTTTTGCTTGCACCCCAAATACCCTGACATCAAGTGGCATTAAGTGGTTTCGATTGGACTTTCTTTGATCCTGAGTAGTCAAGGTAGGCGATTTCTTTGTTTCGACTGAACTTCAGTGAAACCTGCAAAATTTGCCATTTTTTCCTTTTTTTTCACTTTGCCATTTTTTCCGTTGCCATTATTTCCACTTGCCATATTTTCCGTTGCCATTATTTCCGTTGCCATTTTTCCTGTTGCCATTTTTCCGAACCCCCGCCCCGAGAACACGTACTTATACAATAATTTTAACACAAATACAGCCCATTACACGTCCACTCATACAGCTGAAACATTGACTTGTTTACACAGAGTACATGCAATTGGAGTGAATGCGCAGGGGGATTAAATCGCTTTCGTGAATGTTTGCTCAAGGTGTAATCTTATCATCAGTGTGAAATAAGTCGCAACATATTGCATGCTCAGGACGCGTCCTCTGAAATATTGGATCGCGGCTAGATGCAATAAAATGCAATAAGTCGCAATAAAAAATTGCAACTTTTTGCGTTTTATTCCAACATATTTTTGCGTTTGTCGCAAGCGTATCTGTATGATGGAGAGAGTCGGCAGCAGTATGCGAGAGAGGAGGGTGTGTGTGGTCGTGGGGGTGGGAGGGGGGTATAGGTGGTGGTGGTGGTGGGGGGGGGGTATAGGTGGTGGTGGCGGTGGGTGGGGGAGTATAGGTGGTGGGTGGGGGGTATAGGTGGTGGTGGTGGGTGGGGGTATAGGTGGTGGTGATGTGTGGGTGGTATAGGTGGTGGTGGTGGGTGGGGTGGTATAGGTGGTTGTGGTGGATGGGGGGGGGGGGTAAAGGTGATGGTGGTGGGTGGGGGGGGGGTATAGGTGGTGGTGGGTGGGGGGTATAGGTGGTGGTGGTGGTGGGTGGGGGGTATAGGTGGTGGTGGTGGGTGGGGGGTATAGGTGGTGGTGGGTGGGGGGAGTATAGGTGGGTGGGGGGTGTAGGTGGTGGGTGGGGGTATAGGTGGTGGTGGTGTGTGGGAGGTATAGGTGGTGGTGGTGGGTGGGGGGGGGGTATAGGTGGTTGTGGTGGATGGGGGGGGTATAGGTGATTGTGGTGGGTGGGGGGTATAGGTGGTGGTGGTTGGGGGTATAGGTGGTGGTGGTGGATGGGGGGTATAGGTGGTGGTGGTGGGTGGGGGTATAGGTGGTGGTGGTGGGTGGGGGGTATTGGTGGCGGGTGGGGGTATAGGTGGTGGTGGTGGGTGGGGGGGGGGTATAGGTGGTGTTGGTAGAAGGGCGAACTGGGACGATTTTGTCAAAGACGTTTCACAGCTGTCGGTTTAAGAAGTTGCTTCTTTGCCACATTCAGTTAAAGTGAATATTTCTCAGATAATTCTCACTCATTAGTACCACTTTTTCGGGTGAATAGCTGAACTTAATTTAAACTGAAAGACTTAAAGCTTTGAGGCATTTGGTTGGATAAACCTCAGATCTCGTGGATACGAGCTTTTTTTGTCTGTACCAGGCAAACACTTTGCTGAAGGAATTGCTGAGTCATCGGCTGGTCGCAATGCCCTTGGACATTCTTGTTTTGTTGTAGGAACACTCAGGGGAACGGGACCTCGAAGTACCACGGGTATCCAGGGAATGGAAGAAAGGTTTGACTAATTGACTGGATACTGTGAAAAAATAGGATAAAGAATACTCTCAGTGTGTTTTATGTATACTAAAGCAGTACTGTTTGTTTTTGGTTCTGGGGACATATCGTAAACCAAGCGAGGTTGTTGCAAAACAAAATATCCGTATTTTGTGCGAAGATCTTACGGTTTTAGGTCATCTTGTACTTTTGTCATTTTGTACCTACCATTTTGTACCATCGTGAAAGTCGTTTTGTACCATTTTCGGACATTTTGTACCACGATGAAAGACGTTTCGTACCACTTCTAGTATGATGTTGTACCACCGAAAAATACGTTTTATACTATTTTTATTGTCACTTTGAAGACACAGTCTATTGATTTACTTTCTTTTCAGAACATTTTACACACCATATTTGTGAGAAATTGGTTTATTACATATTCTTGTTGTCTAGTTTGACCTCTATGATGTGCTACGCTCTTGAAACGGTAAACCCCTGTTCCAAACAGTCAGCGCGATACCGAAAGGATTGCGGGGGTGCACCACTGTGGGGGTGAAATGTGATTCACATTTCTCGATCCTCCGCTTCTAGAATTGGCGTTTCCCGCCACAGACTCGACTTCCATCCTTCCTGTATCTCTCTCTATGTGGAAAAAGAATTCTTTCATGATTCAGTAAAAAGCTGAGATATTTTACTTGACAAATTTATTTTTACTAGAACTGACTCGACCACAATGAATCACCCCAGAAATGCTGTAACTGTATACCACTTAAAAGTAACTGTCTGTAGTGAAAGTCTGATGCATCTTGTAACCAATTCTTATCGCCACAAAACAACACTTTTGTCTGAAATATCAACTGCTGAGGAGCCTTTGCGTCCACAGTACTACGATAAAAGTACTGCCAAAAATGAATTCTACGTATAATTCCCTGTCTAGTGCAAAGCTAACACTGTTATTACTACTTTGATTCTCAGCGTTACAGAATGCGGTATTACAGCCTGTTGTTTTTTCTAGACTATGAAAAACGGAAATTTCTTGATACCAGCCCTTACGCACCCGTATTTAATTTTGCCATAGATAAATTGGATTGGTCGGACAGAAACCTCTGGCGGCAGCTCCGACAACAAAAATCCAATTTGCTCCTTTCTACAATTAAAACACAAGAGCCTTTTCGCCCAGGTGTACGACGTTTCTGCGACCACTCGTCGTCGTGTGTGTATGTGAACTTTTAATCAACAGCTTTCTATTAAAAAAATATGGAAAACAGGCTTCGAAAATCGGCATTTTAGATTGTACAGACAGTAACATTTTTGCCAAAGTAAACTACTTATTTAAAAATATGCACATGAAACGTGTATTTGCCATGTCTTAATTCTACAGAATTACGGCTCAAAATACTATTATTCTTTACACCTGACTTAATTTTATTGCCTGTATACAGTTTCAAAGAAGTTTTCATCTTAAACTCAAAAGTCTTGCCTTTCTTTGCCTGATAAAAATGATTTTGCAAAATACTTGTTTAACTTTTCCTGTGTTGAATTAATCCACGATCGACACACTCAACAAGTTGTTTGTAGAGCTCTTATTCTTCCTTTGCACGACAAAAGTGTCTTCAAACATTGTGAACTATGGACCGTTGGTGAGTCACTCAACGAAACCCGCCCGTATTTATACCAGTTTCAGTGCCTCTCACAAGTAAAGACAAGCAATGAAAATAAAATAATCTGAGAACCTCCCGGAAAATTTACTCTACAGAATTGCAATCAAACGTTATTCTGCGCAGGCCCCGGGCAGGCTGAGCTATTCCCGAGAGAACGAATGAATTGAAGTGCGCTGAGTAACTCCCGGGACTTATTGACCATAGTAAACGGCTTTGTGTGAGTCCGTCAGTGCATGTATACCTCTGTGCCCACGATTGCAAGCAACAACCCCACTTAGACTGTGCTGTGCAGGCCCCAGGAGGGTTGAGTTATTCACAAGAGAACAAATGAAATTGAAGGGTACTGAATAACTCCCGGGGCTTATTGACCATGGGAAATGCAATTAATTCAACGGTATTTTGTGAGTCAGTCAGTGCATGTGAACCTCTGTGTTCACTTTTGCAATTAACAACCCCACTTTAACCCAAAAGTCCGCTAAACAACTGAATAGTCGGTGAGTGATTTCTGACATTTACTCAAGGGAAGCAACAGCTCTGAGGTAATGATAGTGTCTGGTAGAAAAGGGCTGTGGCCAGGCAGCTCCAAAGTATGTACTCGGGTACTGGAAGTTTTAAAATGTACCACAAGCAGAAATGAAACCAAAAAGAGTGTTCAAAATGTCATTCGCAGTTTTCAAAAGTGGTACAAGATGTCTTTAGCAACTTCAAAAAAGTGGTACAAAATGACTCGAGATTTCTAACCGTGGTACAAAATGACTGTCACAACATCAAATAGTGGTACAGAATGACTTTCACAACATCAGAAAGCGGTACAAAATGACTCGAGATTTCTAAAAATGGTACAAAATGACTTTCGCGAAGATACAAAATGGTAAAAAATGGTACAAAATGTCCAAAGTGGTAGAAGATGACTTGGATACAAAATGGCAAAAGTATAAGATGACTAGTGCTCTCTACGCATGTATGCTGGAAGCTTGTAAATTCTTGCTCGATAAATTCATGTGTTAATTCGACTAAATGTTATATAAGATCCGGGTAACTTGAAACAGATTTACCATTTTGAATTCGCCCATTCACCTAAATTTACAACTTGCTCTTACATCGACTTGGCTCATTAACCTATCTGTTTACTACTTGCTCTAACATCGACTTGGCTCATTAACCTACCTCTTTACATCTTGCTCTTACAGCGACTTGGTTGATTAACCTACCCCTTTACACCTTGCTCTTACCTCTACTTGGCTCATTAACCTATCTCTGTACTACTTGCTCTTACACCGACTTGGCTCATTAACCTTCCTCTTTACATCTTGCTCTTACACCGACTTGGCTCATTAACCAGCTCTTTACAACTTGCTCTTACACCAACTTGCTCATTAACCTACCTCTTTACAACTTGCTCTTACACCGACTTGGCTCATTAACCTACCTCTTTACAACTTGCCCTTACACGGACTTGACTTAATAACCAGCTCTTTACAACATGCTTTTACACCGACTCGGCTCAGTAACTACCTCTTTACACCTTGCTCTTACACCGATTTTGTTCATTACCTCTTTACAAGCTTGATTTTCCGGCGGACAGATCGGGGAAACCAAAGTCTTAAATCCGTTGATTAAAAGAATTGAAGCAACTTTCATATGAATTCAGCTGCGTTATGCTCGCAAGTTCAAGCGAATCCAAGTTAATTGCAAAGTCACAGTTACAGAGCTGTGTGACATAATATTTATCTCCTTGTTGTGTTCCACTTGACCATGAAATGACCATAATATTTGGACATAGATATTGACGATTTCGGGTATGACGTAAATCTGACTCGCTGACGAATCAAGAAGTCCGCTTTATTGCCACCACAAAGGTAGTAATAATGCATGTAAGCAACGTAAACAAAAGAGGTGCTGCGGTTTACACGGATGAGATTCGTGACTGTCAGCTTGATGTGATCATGGTGCATGTGACATGCCTGACCACCACACGTGAAACACGATTGATCATGATATGTGACACTTCTGATCATCATAGTGATAGGGCTAATCATCATAGTGACACGCCTGATCGTCATACATGAAACACGCGATCATCATATGTGACAGTTTTAATTATCGTGGTGACACTCCTGATCATCAAACGTGATAAGCCTGATCGTCATACGTGACATGCTTGATTATCATAGGTGGCACGCGTGAACATCATACGTGAGACGCTGGAACGTCATAAGGAACACGTCTGATCATCAAACGTGACGTACCAGATCGTCATACGGGACCCCTTTGGTCATCATGCGTGACATACGCGATCACAAACGTGACATGCTTGAACATGTGTGACTTTTTGACCATTACAGGTTATGGGCGTGGCACTTGCGACCATCATGCTTTGTGTTTTATCGTCACACCTAGGGTACATGTCGTCATACGCAGCGTTCATGACGTGCTTGACCATGATCCATCACAGATGTAGCTGTCATCTTCGATAGCACGTCGTCTGTATGCAGTTGTGCTTTTGTTTTTGAACAGAAGCACATGGAGAAGATGGCGGTCCACAGCTTTATGTAGGCAATATTTCCCCACACGCCAGCAAGGTACGTGCTTGAGTGGTGGCAATATAAATGTGCTTGTGTGTGTAACCAGTATCTCCCCACATGCCAGCAGGGTACGTGTCTATGGGTGTAGGCAATATCTCCCCACATGCCAGCAAGGTTACATGCGTGAGGCTGAAGGCAGTATCTCCCCACACGCCAACAAAGGTAAGTGCTTGAGGCTGAAGGCAATATATCCCAACACGCCAGCAAGATACGTGCTTGAAGCTGCAGGTAATATCTCCCCACATGCCAGCAAATAACGTATTTATTATTATTATTTATTATTATTGCAATGCATTTATAAAGCGCTTAATCTACCTTAGCTCTAAGCGCTGAACAACAAAACACACTATGCAGAATACATACACATACAAATCAGTAACTAACAACTGCAAGCAATTCTAAAAAGATGCGTTTTAAGCAAAGATTTGAACATTTTAAAATTATCACAGTTCCTTTTTTTCTGCAGGCGAACGATTCCAAAACTTCGGTGCTGTAAAATAAAAACACTTTTGACTGTAAACAATAGACCTTGTAAAAGGCACATCGAGCAGTATGCTTTCACTAGACCTGAAGTTTCTGTTATTCCTTTTAGCAACAATAAGATCTTGCAAATATCCAGGTGCATTACCATAGATATAATTGAAACAGAGGACTATGATTTTGTACGTTATCCTGTGCTCTATGGGTAACCAATGTAAAGTTTTAAGGATAGGGGTAACGTGAGATCTTCGATCAACACGCATAATCAATCGCGGTGCAGAGTTTTGTACGATTTGCAATTTAGATAAGTACATTTTGTTGGAAACAATCAAAAGACTATTTGCATAGTCTAACCGAGAAGTGACTAGAGCATTAACAAGTGTTTTTGTGCTATCAGAACATAGGTATTTTTTAATGTGTGAAATGCAACGTAGATAGTAGTCCGCTGTTTTACACTTTTCAGCTACGAAATTCTCCATAGATAAGGATGAGTAAAGAATTGCCCCTAAATTCTTAACATGACTTTGACTAGTTATTTCTAGTTCACCTACGTTTACATTAATCGATGAAACATTGCTAAGACTGAGTTTGGAACCTAAAAGCAAAATTTCAGTTTTGTCGCCATTCAGTTTTTAAAAGTTAAAAACCATCCATTTTTTGATATCCTTAACACAGTTTTCGAGATTTTTGAGACTGTAAAATTTCAGAAGGTTTACAGGATAAAAACAGCTGCGTGTCATCGGCATAAAAGTGACTTCCCATTCCACATGGTCGGGTTATGTCACCCAGTGGTGTAACGTATAGCGTGAAAAGGATCGGTCCCAGAACTGATCCCTGGGGCACTCCGGTTTTCAGCTCCGTAGGACTAGATGAAACATCAGTTACGGTAACAAATTGCGCTCTGCTGCAACGGTACGACTTTATCCAATCGTACCAGCCTCGGTGGCCTAGTGGTTAGAGTGTCCGCCTCGAGACTGAAAGATCGTGGGTTCAAACCCCGGTCGGGTCATACCTAAGACTTTAAAATTGGGACTTCTCCTTGCTAACCTATGAGGCACTCCACATGTAAGGGTTAGAAGGAGGGCTGGAATGCCCCATTTCAGTATAATGTGGCAGGGGGATCCTGATATGACTATAGCAGTTGAAAGGGATCTAAAGAACAATACAATACAATCCAATTGTAAGCCTTCCCGGAAATACCAAACCTAGAATGCAAACGATATAGCAAACGATCATGGCACACAGTATCAAATGCTGTGCTTAAGTCTAGCAGCCAAATCACAACTACATTTTGCTTTTCGGTGGAGTGAAACTTTTTATATGCCGAATGTAAAGGCTCAAATAAATCGTTCTGTTCTAAAATAACGTGTCAGCCTTTTTGCAACGACTTTTTCAATGACTTTACTTAAAAACGGTATGTTGGACACTGGACGAAAATTTTTGAAACTGTTTGGATCTAGAGTGACTTTTTTAAGGAGTGGACGAATGCAAGCATTTTCAAGAAATCTGGAACCTCCGCACCTTCAAATGAGAGGTTAACTATCTGTGCGAGTGTCGGAGCAATTTCGGCCCTTCATGCTTTAATGAGGCTTGTATGGATGGGGTCTAAATTGCAAGAGGCTGAACTCATAACTCATAGATGCAATAATGCGGTCAGTTTCTTCCGCATCGGTAGATTGAAAGGACAATAGTTCACTTTCAGTTTGCACGTATTCCTCGAGTTCACGTGCGAGCAATTGTACGGAATCTAGCTGAATTTGTTTATTGTATCCGAGAAGTAAGTGGCAAATTCAAAAGGTAGACGATCACTGTTTAAGATTTTAAGTAATATGTCCACACACGCCAGAAAGGTACATAGTTAAGGGTGTAGTCAATATCTCCATACACGCCAGCAAGACACGTGCTTGAGGGTGTAGGCAATATCTCCTCACCCACCAGCAAGGTACGCGCTTAAGCTTTCAAGTAATGTCTCTACACGCTCCAGAAAGGTTCGTGCTTAAGGGTGTAGGCAATATCTCCCCTCACGCCAGCAAGGTACGTGCTTGTGGGTTGTAGGGAAATATAGTAGAACCAGCTAGAGAAGCGGTCTAATCCTTCGAGACCTCCTCATAGCTTGTGATTTACTTGTACATTTCTTGTTAACGAAGCATTCATTTTCAGTGTTAGTTGGTAAAATTGTTAAAAATAATGTTAAAAACAATTACTCAAGTGTCAAACAAGAAAAAAAAACGATAATTATAAAACAGAAAAGAGTGAGTGGGAAGACACTGTTAGTGACGTGATTTTTATGTTTGTTTGCAGGCAGAAGTAAAATCTTTGTTCATTCCTTATAAAATGCGAGACTTCAAGTTCTACAAAATTAGCAACCGCACGTGAGTCAGTTTTATGTAGAATTGTGTCATTTCCGTTTTAAACAATGCACTGATATGAACTGCGCATGCGTCGCTTTACCTTTATGTGGCTGTACGTGTTACCATATTGGGCAGTCGAGTACGGTAAGGGAAAGAGGCCTTGAGGGAAAAACACGGGCGAGAAAGACACCAAACGCAGAATGGGAGGGGAACGGCACCGAGCATCGCGGAATGGAAGGGGAATGGCACCGAGCATGACAGAACGGGAGGGGAATGGCACCGAGCATCGCGGAATGGAAGGGGAATGGCACCGAGCATGACAACGGGAGGGGAATGGCACCGAGCATCGCGGAATGGAAGGGGAATGGCACCGAGCATGACAGAACGGGAGGGGAATGGCACTGAGTATCGCGGAATGGAAGGGGAATGGCACCAAGCATAGCAGAATGAAGCGGGAATGAGGCCCGGGAGAAATGGGGGCGTAACTTCGCCCAGGGATGAAATGACCAGTTTATTCCTTTATTTTGCTATTCCATATTTTAGCTTTTCGAATAAACAATAACGATCTGTCCAAAGTCTTTATGGCAGAAAAAAATCTTTTCCTCTCTGTTAACGTTTAATAAGTAGGCTAGTTTTCTCCGCCAGGTTCGCGTTTGTGTATGTACAGACCGCCAACGACGCCAAGCGGGCGATAAAAGAGGTCAATGGGCGCAAACTGAAAGACACCACTCTGGTCGTCACTCTATCACGTGACCGCAGCAGAACCCGGGTCCTGGCCGGCGACGACGGTAAGGTTGCTAGGGGACTCGTTGTCGTGGGAACTGCTCATAGAATCTAAACAATTTAACCCGGCGACGGTGATGAGGCTGCTGAGTGACTCGTTGCCATGGTAACTGTTCATAAATGCAAACAGTTAAACCCGGAGATTGCGGTGGGGGTGATAACAGGCTTATTGCTGTGGTAACTGCTCATAAATATAAACAATTTCGAGACTTAAGTCATTGCACTGAGGCTGTTAGGTGACGCGTTTTCATGGTAACTGCACATAAATATTTGTAGGTTTGCCTTCGGCAGCAGAATTGTGCAGAATAAACGATAACAGAAGATGCCGATGATGATTGTATACTTTATAAAATTCCGAAAATGGTTTGTTTCACTCCCCCCCCCCCCCAAAAATCCGAAAATGGTTTGTTTCACTCCCCCCCCCCCCCCCCACTTGCCTAATTCCGCGTAAATTTACTCAGCGTTGGCAGTTGATATTTTTATATAGAACTAGAAGAGTTACCCTGCGATGTCTGGTGAAAAAACAAGAAAAAAAAATCGAAAAAAAAAACTGAAAAGGATTTTTTTTTTCACTTTTTAGAGGAGAGTTTTCGGAGCGAAGTGGAGCTATACATTGCAAACTTCAAGTGGGGCACAACTTTGGTAAGGCACTATAGATGTGGAACATCATGTCTTCGCCTTCCCGTTCGTTAAAAAATATTAAAAAAACTATAACGCCTCAGTGTTGTTGCTGCGTTATGAAAACAATTTAAGTGCGGTGTTATCCAAAGAAGCAATTCTGCGTGATTGATTGATTGATTGATTGATTGATTGATTGAGAGTTTGGTTGTGTATTTGCAGTATGAGATAAGACAACTGCTAGAACCATTTGGTTTCAAGTCAGTGAGACTCGACACACGCTCGGAGGGACAATGGTAAGTCGCTGGTTCCGCCTGCAATTTCTTATCTCCTTCCCTACCCGATGTCCTTCTTTGACATCATCGTGTCTGTGGAGGGGTGGGGGGGGGGGGGGGGGAGGTGGAGGGAGTGTGAGCAATTTCCACTGTAGGATTTACAGGATGTGGATTAAATTAAATTTAAATTAAATCCAGTTGAAGAGGAGTCGTTGTGTGAGAGTGATTGGTTGCTGTGGTGGTTGAGTGACAATGGTTAGTTGCTGCCGTGGCGGTTGAGTGAGTGGTTGCTGCTGTGGCGGTTGTGTGAGAATGGTTGCTACTCCTGTTGAATGATGATGGTTGGTTGCTGCCGTGGCGGTTAAGTGAATGGTTGCTGCTGTGGTGGTTGAGTGAGTGGTTGGGTTTTACAGTAACAAGGCGTTTGCGCTGATGTGGTCGCTGGAGAGCGCGCTGCAGGCGGTCAACAACCTCAACCAGATGACGTGGTACGGCCAGAGGATCTTCGTCACGCTGTGGAGCAAGGAGGAGAAGCGGCCGCTACGCAGTGACGAGCTGGAGCAGTTACAGTGTACGTATACCTCACCTGTCAGGGCGGGGGTGTGGGGGGGGGGGGCGTGGGGGGGAGGAGAAGCGGCCGCTCCGCAGTGACGAGCTGGAGCAGTTACAGTGTACGTACACCTCACCTGTCGGGGCGGGGGTTGGGGGGGGCGTGGGGGGGGGGGCGAACCCTCCACCATGACGTGCGGGAGCAGCTACAGCGTACGTGGATCACGCCTGTGGGGGGGTGGGGGGGAGGTGGGGGGGCGAACCCTCCACAGTGACGTGCTGGAGCAGCTGCAGGGTACGTACACATCACCTGTCAGGACGTGGGTACGAGGTGGGGGGGGGGGGCGAACCCTCCGCAGTGACGAGCTGGAGCAGCTGCAGTGTACGTACACCTCACCTGTCAGGGCGGGGGTTGGGGGTTGGGGGCGTGGGTGGGGGGGGGGGGGAGGAGAAGCGGCCGCTCCGCAGTGACGAGCTGGAGCAGCTACAGGAGGTGGGGGGGGGGGGGGGGGGGGGGAGGTCGTATAACAACCAGAAGCAGATTATGCCTTGTGGCGGCATCGATTGCTTTGACATCTGGCCATTTCTGTTTATTGTTCTCGACCACTGGTAAATGAATAATTTAGAAAAAAAAAATTGCTTGAAATAAACGCTCTGTCACGTGCGTGTTTTAGTCGCGGAGGAGAACAATCGCAAGATGAACTACGGCATAGAGCGCGCAGTAATTTTATCACAGAGGCTGGACGCCATGATTGATGACGTCATCGACGAGTGTTACTATTGCACGCGAGTCAGGAGTATGGTGAGTGGTGACGTCATCAGTGCAAGGGCTGTTCATGGGATCCCGCAGTCTTCAGTCAGTTAGGCCTTTGCCAACTACGCCCACACCTCGCACCCCTCCCCCCCCCCACTCCCCGGCTGAAAGTTAACCTGGCACTTTTTAGACCAACCAACTTCATCGGGCTGATCTTATCACATCAATGAGGGGCGTCCGTCGTTGGTATGCGCGCATGTAGTGTGTAAACTTTTAGTTTCAATGCTTCCGCTTCCTCAGTTTGTACGAATGTCCCTCTAAACAGGCCTCTTTTTTGGGGGAGGTATTTATGAGTTTGGATAGCCAGTTTTCGAAATTTTTATTGGAGTGCCTTCAAATTTAGCATATATATTGACCAGGCTGTTCTGTCTCGATTTTTTTTTTTGGCGGTCCAGAAAAGATTAGCTAATGGGGGCATTTTAAAATGTTTCGGTTGCCAATTTTCAGAGTGCTTCTAGTCACAATTTCGAAAGTATGCCTTTCCAGTTTTGTATAATGTTTACTGGATAGGATTCTCTTTGTTTGTCCGCCAAAAGTTGGACAAATGGAGGCATTTCGAATATTTAAGGTTTCAGAGTGCTACTTCTCAGACAGTATCAATCGGATTGTCTCTCTCTTGAAAATAACTTTTTTGCAGTCCGCCCAAAATTGTCCAAATGGGGTCTTATTTTAATTTTTTTCGTTACCAATTTTCAAAATGCTTCTTCTTCAACAGTTTTGATCGTATTGCTTTCAAATTTTGCATAAATATTTCATGTGTAGTTCTCTCTAGAAAAAATAATTTTGAACTTTTTATGAGCCAATTTTCCAAATATTTCGTCTCCCTCCATTTATATTGGATTTTCTTCAAATTTTGTACAAAATGTTCTCTAGATGGTTGTCTGTTGAAAGTGACTTTTTTGGTGATTCGCCAAAATGCCGCCATTTTAATTTTTTTGTTATAGGATTTTCAAAATGCTTCTTCAACTAAAAATTTGTACGAATGGTCCTGTTTTGAAAAAATTATAATTTTTTGTAAAATGTTAAATGACGCAAGAGAAGTAGTCTCACTGTCTTGAAATGGCGGTTAAAGGTAGCAGACTTTAGTTGCCTAGCTTTTGCTTTTGTTTGACAATCAACCAAAATCGGCGGAAGTATTGACTCAAACCAAATTTTCTTTAAAAAACATGTTTTCGTAGGATCTTTGCGGAAAAGTCATATAATTTTGATCGAATGTGTGTGTTGTGTGCGTAGGGGGTTGGGGGTATAAGTAGACACATATTTTTTTTTTACTAAAATCTAACCCTACACCAGAGGAGGCCTTACTATCATAAAAATGTAGTCTGATCTTGCTTTTACTTTTTGGTGAATTTTGTGTTTTTTTTTTTTTTTGGTGCCCGACGAACGTCAAAAGTAAAAGCTTTGAACGGAAAAGGTACTATAACACCATCCGCTTTTTGCTATTTGCAGATGACCGAATTGAACGAAGTCATACAAACAATCCAGTACACGTATTTTAACCAGGGCAGCGGGCAGCCCGGCCCGTCGGGCCCTCCCTCGCTGCTGGGCGCTGCTCCCGTGGCGCCGGCGCCGCTGATGGCCATGGCGCACCAGGCGCACGCAGGGGGTGCCACCGCCGCGTACATGGACGCGGTGCAGCGCGGCTTCGGGGGTGGCGCGCCCCACGATATGTACGGCAACGGTACGCACCACAAGAAGGGAGGGCGCCGATGCAAAGCCCACCAGAAGTAGCCCACCGCTCACACGTGTCCACACCTTAACCCCCCCCCCACCCCCTCCTCACCCCCCCCCTCCCCACCCCCAGGCCTCTGCTGTGTAACCGTGTGGGGTGTTGGCTTCTGGTTCAGCGCCCAAAGCAAAAGAAAGAACTCTTTGTAAGATGTGGACCATAAACTCGGTTAAGATGTGGTAGTATTGACACCATTAAATTAACGCTAAAATCAGGGGAGGTGATTATGCTGCCTGATAAACTAGGTACTTGATTCAGTAGTTACCCGGATGTCTTGTTACCTGGATGTGTTGGGTTACCCGGATGTGTTGTGTTACCCGGATGTGTTGATTTCGTCTGGTAATAGTGTTATACGGCAGGAGACAGTCCGGACAATTCGGGTATTGTTTACATTAGTTGATTTTCTCACCGAGAGTCGGTGGCATGTTACAATAGCGAACGAAGTCAGTGCGACTCGTGAGTTAATTGAACTCGTTAATTAATTGAGTCATATTTGAGAGAGCGAGTGCTCAACGCGTTCTCGTACTCGGGTTTTGATGTCGGGAGCTGGTTGATTCAGGTGGTACTGGATATTTTGATGATGCTTATTGATAAACTCACAATGGTTAAGTCTCGTCTTTCCGCGCTGGTGACAGTTTTATTGAGATCGTCGCTCTTGACATTAGCACGTGTTATTTTGGTGTAGGTTTCAGGCGGTTACTTTTGCTCCCTGTACGGCCACTGGGGTGTCTATAGCAGACTCGAGTATTATGTATAGAGATGTGTCCCGGGGTGATGGATGGTTGCGACTTGTAAAAGAACCGGTTTCACCTACCGCAACGCGCAGATCGACTTTTGTAAACATGACCACGTGACAACCGGTGGCAATTACGTGATTTATGTTATATTCTTGAGACCACAAAAAGGCGGATTTTAACATCAAGTAATATGTGGTTGTTGTACAAGCAATATGGGCCTTTGGGAGGGGGCGGGGGCGGGGGGGGGGGGGCGAGCGGGGGGGGGGGGGGGGTGGTGGTGGAAACACGGAAGTAGGCCAGTGGGGCGTGGCCACCATTTTCAGCCATTTCACGTATTTTTTCTTTGTTCAGTTTTTTCCGCTTGATTATTTTATCCGTGTTGTTTAACAGTTCTCCACTTCCGCTTGTGCTGGCTTATGGCTCGTGCCATCTTGTTTCGAATGACTGGTTTAGGATGTCACGGATAAACACCCAGAGCCCGTAGTCCAGACTTTGTCTCTCGTGAGCATGCGCTGCCTGCGTGTGCTGTGACACACTTTTTTCTTGCGATTCGCCGCCCGCAATTGGCGTCACTCTGACGCACATGTATATCCCATGGCTGAAACAAGTGCACTTTGCACCCGTCAAGGCCATGGCATTCGAAACGGATCAAAAGAAAACATGTGTATCTTCAAGTTAATGAACAAGTTAAGGCTCTCAACGCATTGAGGGTGTGTAGGGGATTTCCCTAACAGCACATTTGGTGTTTTTTTTTTATTTCGGTTTCCTTCTTTTCCCTCTCATCATGCTTGATGCAGGTGCGTGTGTGTTAGGAGCTCGGGCCTGGCGTTTGAAAAAAAAAAACTGCACACAATAAAGCTGCTGTTGAGACGTTCGTGGTTCACTCTGCGGCGTGACGTCGCGCTATAAACCGGCCCGCTTCCGTAGGACTGTACACCGTAAATACAGCAATGAGACTTATGGGAGAAAATGGGGATAAATTAGATCAGAACATACCCAAGCTCTACGGGCCACACTCTCTTGACTCGTTGCTTTGAACACCGTAGTAAATAAAATTAGAATGAATTATGTAACGAGAATATTTTGAAATTCCCTGTGTAATTTTTCTTTAACGTTTGCACCAACAAAGTTGACAATACCTTAGTTCAACTAATGCACTTTCCAAGTAGGTCAGTAACATTAAGTCATTTAATAAGTAACCAGTCACAGCTAAGGTACTTACAAAGTAGCTAGGTGTAATTTCTTTTAAAACTTAAGTAAACAAATAACGAGAGATGTTGGGGTTGCGGTCAACCGTGGTTAATACACCATTTTCACAAACCAACACCCAACCCTAAACAAAAATAAATAAAATAAAATTTAACAAACCTAAATACCTGCCACTGCATTCACGGAAGTTCACTCTTTGGTTTTACTGATTGGCTTAACCCACTGGGTTAACCCAAAAATTTGGATTAACTGAACCAATGGTTTGACCCATATTCACAAATGAAGTTTTTAACTAAGCCAATGGTTTAACTTTTGGTTTAACTCACACCTCAGTTGACCCATATACGTCATCATAATTGGGGGAGAATACAGGGAATTCCCAGGGATTTTCCCAGAAACTATCCCTGATACGTCATCATTATTGGGGGAGAATACAGGGAATTTCCGGGGATTTTTCCTGAAACTGGCAGTCATGGAAAAGAAAAGCATAATTGTGTTTTGTTTATTTTCATTTCGAAAAAACCTTTCAGGATTGGATCCCCTAGTTCTGGGCCGTGGTGGTGCAAGTGGACGCTGTTATGACTGGGCACATCAAACATGTTTGCATAAAAAATGTGTGAAATGACCCGCAATGAATGTCTAAATGACGTACGTAAACGGAAGTTGTTTCGTCGCAAACTGTCCTCAAAATCGTGAAGTAAATACAATGAGTGAATAATTGATGTGAAAAATTGAGGTGATTTCGAAGTTATTCTCATAACTGTAGCTTAAAAGTAGCTGGACAGTTAACATGTGTGTAAGGATTGAGAATGGGCCGGTGACGGGGGGGGGGGGGTGGGCTGAGAGGGAGAGAGAGAGAGAAATGAAGAAAGAGGGAGATGTGCTCAAAGTGGTAAAGCAAGCCATGAACCAGCCCCCGCCACCCCCCCCCCCCCCCTCCCTAGGATCTGCCACTGGTAAATACAGTGTAGCTTTCATACACAATTCGGACCGGTGCCACCCCTCCCTCTGCAAAATCCTGTATTCATCAATGCTTTCTCCATGATTTTGTCTGTGAACTTGGTCTTTGGGAGGACAAGCCAATTTCAAGCACAGTTGTACTTCATTCCCCTTCCCACTTCTAGGGAGAAAAAAAGAGGAGGAACACAAATGAAATGACTTAGACACTTCTTAGGAACGTAATCCTGGTTTAACCCACCTCACAAGCAGGATTAAGATTTTGATTTAACCCACTGGTTTAACCCGTAGTTTACTTTCGTGAATATGACAGAAGTTAACCCAATGGCTTAAACTTGGTTTAAACCGCGAAGTTAACTTTTTGGATTAAGTTATGGGTTAACCCACTGCTTTAACTTTCGTGAATACGGTGGCTACTGAAGAAGCCGCATTTAAACAACTTTGCGAAACCACAGTATTCACTAACCTTAATTTTGGAATGTTGAAACGTAAAATTTTAAGGATTTCTTCAAATTTTAAGACATAAAAAAGTAACAAAAGGAACTACGTTCCCGGGGAAATGACGTCATTGGTGAAGCCCTGTGACGTTTTTCCCTCCATAATGGAGGAACCCACAGTGACTGCCAGCTTTTAACGTCAGATTCTCACGCAGTAGCGTCAATAACTCGCCGTTACTAGTGACACTGTATTTACAGCATTGTTGTATTTTTTGCGTAAGGTAGACTGCAGGAGAAAGTGCGTAACATGTCAGATGACAGAGTGCGTAACATGCCAAATGAAAAGTGCGTAACATGGCAAATGAAAAAGTGCGTAACATGCCAGATGAAAGAGAGCGTAGCATGCCAAGTGAAAAAGTACGTAACATGGCAAATGAAAAAGTGCGTAACATGTCAAATGAAAAAGTGCATAACATGCCAAATGAAAACGTGCGTAACATGCCAAATGAATAAGTGCGTAACATGGAAAATGAAAGAAGTGCGTAACATGCCAAAAGAAAAAAAAATGCTACGTGCGAAATGGAAAAGTGCGTGACGTGCCAGATAACAAAAAAAAAAAAACAAAAAAAAACCGTTGTTTAAATGCGGCGAAAATTAATATGATGTGATTTTTTTTTGGTTCGAGGAGGGAGGGGGATCAGAAGAAGTTGATCTTTTTAAATAAGCGGTTTCTAAACGTCATCTTTCAACACTAAAATAAAAAAAATTAAAAAACACAGCACGACATCATCCCTCCCCCCCCCCACTCCCCCCCC
This sequence comes from Protula sp. h YS-2021, assembly GCA_949752745.1. NCBI lineage: Eukaryota > Metazoa > Annelida > Polychaeta > Sabellida > Serpulidae > Protula > Protula sp. h YS-2021. The sequence continues at coordinate 11,366,395 of OX457026.1, read as the reverse complement.
CCCCCACCCGACAGAGACGAAAATAGAAGTGAGCTACTTTGTAAGTGCCTTAGCTGTAGTTGGTTGCTTATTAAGTGACTTAGTTTAACGAAGGTACTTAACAAGTGAACAGGCAATTAGTCTACTCTTAAAGTGCGTTATTTGAAATAAGATATTTTTCTAGCTAGTGAAAACCTAAAAAGTTTCAACAAAGTCTTTGTCACATAATTTGTTCATTCTATCTAATACGGTATTTTTGCCCGGTCTCAAATTGACAGAAACGTAGATGTTGTTTATTTACAGCCAATGGTGTATTTTGATTGGTTTAGAGCTGAGCGAATCAACAGTGTCGTATTGCGATATATCTTAGGGGAGTTTTTCTTATAAAAAGGAGAGAAGAAATGTCGTTAAATGATGAAAATGTGCAAGGAATGGTTATGTTTCACTGTTCACTAAAAGAAATTATAATTAAACAAAAAAATTAATCAGGCGAAAAAATTATGTTATTTTGATCTAATGTGGCGCCAATGTGCAGCCTTTGTACAATCCGTACACTGCTATGCCGCCAGTGCGTGTAGCTCGTTCGCTATTGTGGCGCCAGTGCGCCTGTTTGCTAGACGTGGTGCACGTGTTTTGCTGTTAGGCACGTGTTTTGTAATGACGCTAATTTTGTTATCAATATGGCGTCATCGTAACAAAGCCGGAAGAGTGGGCCCAATTTGTTGACGTCACAATGCCAGCAAGAGAAAAAAAAGCAATCGATATGAAATGGTAACTGTGCTAGAATGACGTCACACAGCCGAGGACAAAATACCTTTTCCTTCGTTTCATATATAACAGAGGAAATGTAACAAATGCTTATTCAGTATTTACAACTATTACAAATTTGTGTTAACAATTTTTTTTTCAGCTGTAGATAAATAAATCAATGCATTAAAGTAGAAAAATCGATTTGTTTTAAAAGCGTAGTTATTAACAAGATGTTGACAGTATTTTGCAGGTTAGTTGGAGACGCGTATTTGTGAAAATTATTGGCTGGTTTTCCAAACCAATCGTATAGGAAATGTTCAGAGTTTATGATTCGTTAGGTTTGAGTATGCCACGGGATCATGGGAGACTATTCAACAAGGAAATGTGTTAGAATTGTGATTTTTTTTAATTTACTTTTTAAGTACATAGAATACTGTTGGGTAGTAGTGTCGTATTTAAGGTGAAATAAAGTACATCGTGGTGACATCTGTTTTCATAAAATGGCTTCTCGATAACTAAAATCGATAGTTGATATCGATAATCCATGCCGTAAACTTTTCATTCACTTATTTACCAAATGTCTGTTACAATAAATCCGTCAAATACACGCGTGTCTTCCTCGTTATGGTCACACGATGCTGCATATCTGCTAAGTGAATCCGTTATGGACACGCGTGTCTTCGTTGTTATGGTCACACAAGTGCTGCATATCTGTTACTGTAAGACACCTTACTTAGTCATAACGCGCTCTTGACCTTTGACCCATGCTGCTGTGAGCAGTGAGGACAGAGCGCGAAGAGCAAGTTACAGAAGCGTTTGTTCTGGTTATTAAAGCCTTTTTAGCCCAGCTTACGTTAAACGTAAGCTGGGGTATTCCTATCGGTTTGCGGTGGCGTCCGTTAGTTAGTTAGTTGTTATCCCCCGTGAAACGGAGGGATATAGGTTTGAGATTGTCCGTCCGTCCGTCCGTCCGTCCGTCCGTCCCCTCTTCAAGCTAAGGACTTTGTGGACACCACTTCTATATCAACGAAGCATAATTCAGCTTTCATATTTCATACAGGCAAAATATAGGGTATAAAGATGTGCAACGTCAAGGTTTCAGTTTGATCGAAGCAAAATTGACAAATTGACAGGCTTTTGAAAATCGTCGAAAATAGACATATGTGCACATGTATAGGACTTTGTGGACACCGCTTCTATATCAACGAAGCATAATTCAGCTTTCATATTTCATATAGGCAAAATATAGGGTATAAAGATGTGCAACGTCAAGGTTTCAGTTTGATCGAAGCAAAATTGACAAATTGACAGGCTTTTGAAAATCGTCGAAAATAGACATATGTGCACATGTATAGGACTTTGTGGACACCACTTCTATATCAACGAAGCATAATTCAGCTTTCATATTTCATACAGGCAAAATATAGGGTATAAAGATGTGCAACGTCAAGGTTTCAGTTTGATCGAAGCAAAATTGACAAATTGACAGGCTTTTGAAAATCGTCGAAAATAGACATATGTGCACATGTATAGGACTTTGTGGACACCACTTCTATATCAACGAAGCATAATTCAGCTTTCATATTTCATACAGGCAAAATATAGGGTATAAAGATGTGCAACGTCAAGGTTTCAGTTTGATCGAAGCAAAATTGACAAATTGAAAGGCTTTTGAAAATCGTCGAAAATAGACATATGTGCACATGTATGAACTTTGTGGACACCACTTCTATATCAACGAAGCATAATTCAGCTTTCATATTTCATACAGGCAAAATATAGGGTATAAAGATGTGCAACGTCAAGGTTTCAGTTTGATCGAAGCAAAATTGACAAATTGACAGGCTTTTGAAAATCGTCGAAAATAGACATATGTGCACATGTATAGGACTTTGTGGACACCACTTCTATATCAACGAAGCATAATTCAGCTTTCATATTTCATACAGGCAAAATATAGGGTATAAAGATGTGCAACGTCAAGGTTTCAGTTTGATCGAAGCAAAATTGACAAATTGACAGGCTTTTGAAAATCGTCGAAAATAGACATATGTGCACATGTATAGGACTTTGTGGACACCACTTCTATATCAACGTAGCATAATTCAGCTTTCATATTTCATACAGGCAAAATATAGGGTATAAAGATGTGCAACGTCAAGGTTTCAGTTTGATCGAAGCAAAATTGACAAATTGACAGGCTTTTGAAAATCGTCGAAAATAGACATATGTGCACATGTATAGGACTTTGTGGACACCGCTTCTATATCAACGAAGCATAATTCAGCTTTCATATTTCATACAGGCAAAATATAGGGTATAAAGATGTGCAACGTCAAGGTTTCAGTTTGATCGAAGCAAAATTGACAAATTGACAGGCTTTTGAAAATCGTCGAAAATAGACATATGTGCACATGTATAGGACTTTGTGGACACCACTTCTATATCAACGAAGCATAATTCAGCTTTCATATTTCATACAGGCAAAATATAGGGTATAAAGATGTGCAACGTCAAGGTTTCAGTTTGATCGAAGCAAAATTGACAAATTGACAGGCTTTTAAAAATCGTCATAAATCGACATATATGCAAACGGAGTGGACTTCAAGGAAGGGTGTCCAGCTTAGATATTGCATAGGGGTAATATTTAGGGTTTCACGGGGGATATTGCTGCTCTCTGACAGCATCTAGTTTATTTAGTAAACTTTGTTTCAAAATGCATCTCCTCCTACAATTTTGATCCGATGTCATTTATTGTTGGTGTGAGGTTACACGTAAGCTGGGGTATTCCTATCGGTTTGCATGTGGCGTCCGTTAGTTAGTTAGTTAGTTGTTTATTTAGTAAACTTTGGTTCAAAATGCATCTCCTCCTACAATTTTGATCCGATGTCATTTATTTTTGGTATGAGGCATCCCTAAGGGGTCATGCATACGGCTTGTGCTTTTTTTAGTGGATCGGGTGATTTTTGAATTTTTGGCGAATTTTTGAAGAAAATTTTTTAAAACGTATCTCCTCCTACATTTTTTATCCGATTTCATTTATTTTTGGTATGAGGCACCCCTAAAGGGTCGCGCATACGGCTTGTGCTTTTTTAGTCAATCGAGTAATTTTTGTATTTTTGGGGAATTTTTTAAGCAAAAATTTCGAAGATAATTAAAAATGCATCTACTCCTACAATTTTGATTCGATGTCATTTATTTTTGGTATGATGCATCCCCAAGCGGTCTTGCATACGGCCTGTGCTTTTTTAGTCGATCGGATGATTTTTGAATTTTTGGCGAATTTTTGAAGAAAAATTTTTAAACTGTATCTCCTCCTACATTTTTGATCCGATTTCATTTATTTCGGGTATGAGGCACCACTAAAGGGTCGTGCATGCGGCTTGTGCTTTTTTAGTCGATCGGACAATTTTTTTTTTTTTTGGGAATTTTTGAAGCAAAAATTTCGAACATAATTCAAAATGCATCTACTCCAACAATTTTGATTCGATGTCATTTATTTTTGGTGTGAGTCATCCCTAAGCGGTCATGTATACGGCTTGTGCCTTTTTAGTTGATCGGGTGATTTTTGAATTTTTGGCGAATTTTTTAAAGAAAACTTTCTAAAATGTATCTCCTCCTACATTTTCAATCCGACATCATTTATTTTTTGGTATGAGGCACCACTAAAGGGTCGTGCATACGTTTGTGCTTTTTCAGTCGATCGGACAATTTTTGTATTTTTAGTGAGTTTTTGAAGAGAAAACTTCAAGATGCATTTGGCCCTACAGTTTTGACCCGATTTCTTTCTTTCTTTCTTTTTTTTTTTTTATATGAGACATTCCTAAGGGGTCGAGTATACGGCTTGCGCTTTTTAGACCAGCCGACTATGTCGGGCTGGTCTTATCTTATCAATAGAGGGGTATCCGTCGTCCGTATGTACGTATGTACGTATGTATGTACGTGTGTAAACTTTTACTTAAAATGCTTCTTCTTCTTCAGTTTTGATCGGATTCCTCTCAAATTTTACACGAATGTTCTCTAGGTATACCTCTCTTTAAAACTTATTTTTTTTGGCGATCCGCCAAAAATTGGCCAAATGGGGGGCATTTCAAATTTTTCGATTGCCAATTTTCAAAATGCTTCTTCTCCTTCAGTTTTGATCGGATTCCTCTCAAATTTTACACGAATATGCCCTAGTTAGACCTCTTTTGAAAAATTACTTATTTTGGCGATCCGCCAAAAATTGGCCAAATAGGGGACATTTTTTAATTTTTTGGTATCAAATTTTCAAATTGCTTCTTCTCCCACAATTTTGATCGGATTCCTTTCCAATTTTGGATATTTGTTCTCAAGGTAGACCTGTCTTGAAAAGTTACTCGTTTTGGCGATCCACCAAAAATTGGCCAAATGGGGGACATTTGTAATTTTGTGGTTGCCAATTTTCAAAATGCTTCTTCTCCCACAATTTTGATCAGATTTTCTTCAAATTCTGCACGAATATTCCCTAGGTAGGCCTCTTTTGAAAAATTACTCATTTTGGCGATCTGCCAAAAATTGGCCAAATGGGGGACATTTCTTAATTTTTTGGTGTCCAATTTCCAAATTGCTTCTTCTCCCACAATTTTCATCGGATTCCTTTCCAATTTTGGATAGTTTTTCCCTAGGTAGACCTCTCTTGAAAAATTACTCTTTTTGGCGAGACGCCAAAAATTGGCCAAATGGGGGACATTTGTAATTTTGTGGTTGCCAATTTTCAAAATGCTTCTTCTCCCACAATTTTCATAAGATTTTCTTCAAATTTTGCAAGAATATTCCTTAGGTAGGCCTCTTTTGAAAATTTACTCATTTTGGCGATTTGCCAAAAATTGGCCAAATGGGGGACATTTTTTAATTTTTTGGTGTCAAATTGTCAAATTGCTTCTTCTCGCACAATTTTATTCGGATTCCTTTTAAACTTTTGTTAGTTGTTCTCAAGATAGACCTCTTTTGAAAAATTACTTATTTTGGCGATCCGCCAAAAATTGGCCAAATGGGGGACATTTTTTAATTTTTTGGTATCAAATTTTCAAATTGCTTCTTCTCCCACAATTTTGATCGGATTCCTTTCCAATGTTTGATAGTTGTTCTCAAAGTAGATCTCTCTTGAAAAATTACTGTTTTTGGCAATCCGCCCAAAATTGGCCAAATGTTGGACATTTGTAATTTTGTGGTTGCCAATTTTCAAAATGCTTCTTCTCCCACAATTTTGATCAGATTTTCACCAAATTTTGCACGAATATTCCCTAGGTAGCCCTCTTTTAAAAAAATTACTCATTTTGGCGATCCGCCAAAAATTGGCCAAATGGGGGGCATTTTTAAATTTTTTTGTGTCAAATTTTCAAACTGCTTCTCCCACAATTTTGATCGGATTCTTTTCCAATTTAGGATACTTGTTCTCTAGGTAGACCTCTCTTGAAAAATTACTCTTTTTGGCGATCCGCCAAAAATTGGTTAAATGGGGGACATTTGTAATTTTGTGGTTGCCAATTTTCAAAATGCTTCTTCTCCCACAATTTTGATCACATTTTCTTCAAATTTTGCACCAATATATCCTGGGTTGACCTCTTTTGAAAAATTACTTGTTTTGGCGATCTGCCAAAAATTTGCTAAATGGGGGACATTTTTTAATTTTTTGGTGTCAAATTTCCAAATTGCTTCTTCTCCCACAATTTTGATCGCATTCTTTTCCAATTTTGGATACTTGTTCTCTAGGTAGACCTCTCTTGAAAAATTACTCTTTTTGGCGATCCGCCAAAAATTGGCCAAATGGGGGACATTTGTAATTTTGTGGTTGCCAATTTTCAAAATGCTTCTTCTCCCACAATTTTGATCACATTTTCTTCAAATTTTGCACCAATATATCCTGGATTGACCTCTTTTGAAAAATTACTTGTTTTGGCGATCTGCCAAAAATTTGCTAAATGGGAGACATTTTTTAATTTTTTGGTGTCAAATTTTCAAATTGCTTCTTCTCCCACAATTTTGATAGCATTCTTCTCCAATTTTGGATACTTGTTCTGTAGGTAGACCTCTCCTGAAAAATTTCTCTTTTTGGCGATCCGCCAAAAATTGGTTAAATGGGGGACATTTGTAATTTTGTGGTTGCCAATTTTCAAAATGCTTCTTCTTTCACATTTTTGATCAGATTTTCTTAAAATTTTGCACGAATACTCCCCAGGTAGGCCTCTTTTGAAAAATTACTTATTTTGGCGATCCGCCAAATATTGGCCAAATGGGGGGCATTTTTTAATTTTTTCCCCTTCTGAAAGAATTGAAAGAATGACTCCTCATCAGCCACAACTACACCGATCAAGTGAGCGAATATTTTCTCCGTTCAGTTACGGCCTTTTTCGTAACCGCTGTCTGCGAATTTAATCATGATTTTGTCTGTGATTCTTGGATATATATTCTGTAGGTCACGGCTGGTCACCATGTCCCTGGACATGCTTGTTTAGTCGATCGGAAAATTTTTGTGTTTTTAGGGAATTTTTGAAGAAAAACTTCAAAATGCATTTCATTTATTTTTGGCATCTTTAGGTGGGTCGAGCATACGGCTTGTGCTATTTGACTCGACTTTGAAATTTTTGATTGTTGGGGGGAGTTTTGATGAAAATACCTCAAAATGCATCTTCTCCTACAGTTTTGATCAGACATGATTTATTTTGGGACTGAGGCATGCCTAGGGTGTCGTGAATACGGTCTGTGCTTTTTGAGTCGATCAGGGAATTTTTGGGGAATTTTTTAAGAAAAATTCAAAATGTATTTCCTTCTACAGTTTTAATCAGATTTCATTTATTTTTTATATGAGCCGTCTCTAGGGGATCATGCATACTGCTTGTGGTTTTTGAGTGAAATGGAAAACTTTTGATTTTTTTCGGAATTTTTGAAAAAAAAAATTAATGAATCTCCTCCTACAGCGCATAAACGCAAGTTAAATGAACTTGCGCAGTAGTCAGATTTAACAACCACGCATCGACACCAGTTAAATAAACATGCGCAATGGTCCAAAATTAGCACCGCGCATCGATGCCAGTTAAATAAACATGCGCATTGGTGCGAAATGTGAACCGCGCATCGAAGGAAGATACCTAAACATGCAACTGGTCAAAAATAAGCACCGCGAATCAACGCAAGTTAAATAAACATGCGCACTGGTTCGAAAAAAGAACCACGCATCGACGCAAATTGAATAGACATGCGCAGTGGTCCGAAATGCGAACCTAAAGAAACATGCGCACTGGTCCGAAATGCGAACCGCACATCAAGGCAAGTTAAATAAACATGCGCAGTGGTCCGAAATGCGAACCTCACATCAACGCAAGTTAAATAAATGTGCACTGATCCAAAATGCGGACCACGCATCAGCACAAGTTAAATAATCATGCGCACTGGTGGAAAATGCGAACCGCTCATCGACGCAAGCTAAATAAACAATGAAACTGGTCAGAAATGGGAACCGAGCATTAAAGCAAGTTAAAAAAAAAACATGCGCACTGGTCCTAAATGCGAACGGCACAAGCTAAATAAGCAAGCAAACTGGACCAAAATTAGCACCGTGCATCAACACAAGTTAAATAAACATGCTCACCGGTTCGAAATGCGAACTGCGCATTAACGCACCTTGAATAACACGCGCACTATTCACAATAAGAACTGCGCATCAGCACAACGTAAATAAACATGCGCACTGGTCTAGAATAAGAACCGCGCATCAACTCAAGTTAAAGAAATATGCGCATTAGCCTGAAATAAGAACCGCGCATCGACGCACGTTAAATAAACATGCGCAGTAGTTGGAAATGCGAACCATGCGCCAACACAAGTTAAATAAACATTTGCACTGGTCCAAATTAAGCACCACGCATGAACGCAAGTTAAATATGCGCACTGATCCGAAAAAAAGAACAGGGCATCAACCTAAACCAAAGAAACATGCGCATTGGTCTGAAATGAGAACCAAGCAACAACACAAGTTAAATAAACATGCGCAATGGTCCGAAATGCGAACGGCGCATCGACGGAAGTTAAACAAACATGCGCACTAGTCCGAAAAAAGAACCAGGTATCGACGCAAGTTGAATAGACATGCGCAGTGGTCCGAAATGAGAACCGTGCATCTACACAAGTTGAATAGACATAAAAGTCGGACTTCGACGGGACTTAAATAATATGCGTACCGGTCCGAAGTGCAACGCAAGTTATATGAACCTGTGCACTGGTCCGAAATGCGAACCGCGCATCAACGAAACCTAAAGAATCATGAGCACTGGTCAGAAATGTGAACCGGATATCAATGCAAGTTAAATAATCATGCGCACTGGTGGAAAATGCGAACCACAAGCTAAATAAACAAACACACTGGTCAGAAACTGTAACCGAGCATTAACGCAAGTTAAAAAAACATGCGCACTGGTCTTAAATACGAACCGCACATCGACACAAGCTAAATAAGCAAGCACACTGGACCAAAACATGCGCACCGGTTCGAAATGCGAACTGCGCATTAACGCAACTTGAATAACACGCGCACTATTCAAAATAAGAACTGCGCATCAGCACAACGTAAATAAACATGCGCACTGGTCCAGAATAAGAACCGCGCATCAACTCAAGTTAAAGAAATATGCGCATTAGCCTGAAATAAGAACCGCGCATCGACGCACGTTGAATAAACATGCGCAGTAGTTGGAAATGCGAACCATGCGCCAACACAAGTTAAATAAACATTTGCATTGGTCCAAAATAAGCACTGCGCATGAACGCAAGTCAATTATGCGCACTGATCCGAAAAAAGAATTGCGCATCCACTTAACCCAAAGAAACATGCGCACTGGTCCGAAATGAGAACAACGCATCAACCCAAGTTGAATAAACATGCGCACTGGTCAGAAATGGGAACCGAGCATTAACAAGCATTAACACAAGTTAAAAAAACATGCGTACTGGTTCTAAATGCGAAAAACACATCGACACAAGCTAAATAAGCAAGCACACTGGACCAAAATTAGCACCGTGCATCAACGCAAGTTAAATAAACATGCGCACCGGTTCGAAATGCTAACTGCGCATCAGCACAACTCAAATAAATATGCGCACTGGTCCAGAATTAAAACCGCGTATCAATTCAAGTTAAAGAAACATGCGCATTGGCCTGAAATAAAAACCACACATCGACGCACGTTAAATAAACTTGCGTAGTGGTTCGAAATGCGAACCACGCGCCACACAAGTTAAATAAACATTTGCACTGGTCCAAATTAAGCACCACGCATGAACGCAAGTTAAATATGCGCACTGATCCGAAAAAAGAATCGCGCATCAACTTAACCCAAAGAAACATACGCACTGGTTCGAAAAAAGAACCACGCAAATTATATGAACCTGTGCACTGGTCCGAAATGCGAACCGCGCACCAACGAAACCTAAAGAATCATGAGCACTGGTCAGAAATGTGAACCGGATATCAATACAAGTTAAATAATCATGCGCACTGGTGGAAAATGCGAACCGCAAGCTAAATAAACAAACACACTGGTCAGAAACTGTAACCGAGCATTAACGCAAGTTAAAAAAAACATGCGCACTGGTCTTAAATACGAACCGCATATCGACACAAGCTAAATAAGCAAGCACACTGGACCAAAATTAGCACCGTGCATCAACACAAGTTAAATAAACATGCACACTAGTCCGAAAAAGAACCAGGCATGGACGCAAGTTGAATAGACATGCGCAGTGGTCCGAAATGAGAACCGCGCATCAACGCAAGTTGAATAAACATGCGCACTGGTCAGAAATGGGAACCGAGCATTAACGAGCATTAATACAAGTTAAAAAAACATGCGCACTGGTCCTTAATGCAAACCGCACATCGACACAAGCTAAATAAGCAAGCACACTGGACCAAAATTAGCACCGTTCATCAACGCAAGTTAAATACACATGACTATTCAAAATAAGAACTACGCATCAGCACAACCTAAATCAACATGCGCACTGGTCCAGAATAAGAACCGCGCATCAACTCAAGTTAAAGAAATATGCGCATTAGCCTGAAATAAGAACCGCGCATCGACGCACGTTAAATAAACATGCGCAGTGGTTGGAAATGCTAACCACGCGCCAACGCAAGTTAAATAAACATTTGCACTGGTCCAAAAGAAGCATCGCGCATGAACGCAAGTTAAATAAAATGTGCACTGGTCTGAAATGCGAACCGCGCACCAACGCAAGTTAAATAAACATGCGCAATGGTCTGAAATTCGAACTGCTCAAAAACGCAAGTTGAATAAACATGCGCACTGTCATCCGAAATGCGAACCACGCATCAACGCAACCTAAGGAAACTTGTGCACTTGTCCAAAATAAGTATCGCTATCAACGCAAGTTAAATAAACATGCGCAATGGTCTGAAATAAGAACCGCGTATCGACGCAGGTTAAATAAACATGCGCACTTTTCCGAAAAAATACACTGTTTTCACATTGCGTTTTAACAAAAAAAAAACGAAATCGAAGACGAAAATACAAAGTGGCATGCACACGTTCAGATCAAGCTCTTCGTAAGTCCCAAGTTTCGTGGTCCTAGGGCCCATAGTGTCAGAGAAGAAGACACAAAAATCGGAAAACTGTCAAGAAGAAAAAAAAGGAGGAACGGCTGCTCGCACAAATTCATATAACCCTTGCAAGCCAAAGGCTTGTCAAGTGTTAATAAACATGTGCACTGTTCCAAAATGAGAGCCGCGCATCAACGCAAATTAAATAAACATGCGCACTTGTCTGAATAAGAACCGCGCATCGAGGCAAGTTACATAAATATGCGCACTGGTCCGAAATGCGAGTGTTGTTCGAAGATATCTATGGCAGACTATGCAGTCTATCAGACCTGGGAAACAAATCTTTGTATGCATTTATCGGTCTATGTTCTGGTCCGGTGCTAAATTAATTATTGAGCTAGCTCTGCGTCATCTCATCTTTTGAAGCCCAATTTTTCAGGGAAATTCCCTTGCTCATGCACGCTGGAAGTGGCCTTATTGCTTTTCGTAAGCTGGGACTTTGTCCTTGGACAATCTTGTTTAGTCGATCGGGTGATTTTTGAATTTTTGGCGAATTTTTGAACAAAAAATTTTAAAATGTATCTCCTTCTACATTTTTTATCCAATGTCATTTATTTTTGATGTGAGGCATCACTAGGAGGTCATGCATACGGCTTGTGCTTTTCTAGTCGATCGGATGATTTTTGAATTTTTGGCGAATTTTTGAAGAAAAAATTTTAAAATGTACCCCCTGTTGCATTTTTGACCCGATGTCATTATTTTTGGTATGAGGCACCCGTAAGGGGTAATGCATACGGCTTGTGGTTTTTTAGTCGATCGAACAATTTTTGTATTTTTGGGGAATGTTTGAAGCAAAAATCTCGAAAATAATTCAAAATGCATCTACTCCTACAATTTTGGAGTCGGTGTCGTTTATTTTTTGTACGAGGCATCCCTAAGCGGTCATGCATACGGCTTGTGCCTTTCTAGTCGATCGGGTGATTTTTGAATTTTTGGCGAATTTTTGAAGAAAAAATTTAAAATGTATCTCCTTCTACAATTATTTTTGGTTTGAGGCAGCCCTAAGCGGTCATGGATACGGCTTGTGCGTATTTAGTCGATCGGGTGATTTTTGAATTTTTTGGCGAATTTTTGAAGAAAATATTTTAAAATGTATCCCCTCTTGCATTTTTTACCCGATGTCATTTATTGTTTGTATGAGGCTCCCCTAAAGGGTCATGCCTACGGCTTGTGCTTTTTTAGTCGATCGAACAATGTTGTATTTTGGGGGAATTTTTTAAGCAAAAATTTCGAAAATAATTCAAAATGTGTCAACTCCTAAAATTTTGATTCGATGCCAATTATTTTTGGTGTGAGGCATCCCAAAGCGGTCATGCATAGGGCTTGTGCTTTTTTAGTCGATCGGGTGATTTTTGAATTTTTGGCAATTTTTGAAGAAAAAATTTTAAAATGTATCTCCTACATTTTTGATCCGATGTCTTTTATTTTTGGTATGAGGCACCCCTAAAGGGTCATGCATACCTCTTGTACTTTTTTAGTCGATCAGACAATTTTTGTATTTTTAGGGAGTTTTTGAAGAAAAAACTTCAAAGTGCATTTCCCCCTACAGTTTTGAACCGATTTCATTTATTTTTGTTATGAGGCACCCTTAGGTTGGTCTTGCGAACGGCTTGTGCTGTTTGACTCGACATGGGAATTTTTGACTTTTGGGGGAATTTCTGATGAAAATACCTCAAAATGCATCTTCTACAGTTTTGATCAGACATCATTTATTTTGGGGCTGGGGCATGCTCAGGGTGTCGTGAATACGGCCTGTGCTTTTTGAGTCGATCAGGGAATTTTGGGGGAATTTTTGAAGAAAACTTTCTAAAATGTATCTCCTCCTACATTTTCGATCCGATATCATTTATTTTTTGGTATGAGGCACCACTAAAGGGTCGTGCATACGTTTGTGCTTTTTCAGTCGATCGGACAATTTTTGTATTTTTAGTGAGTTTTTGAAGAGAAAACTTCAAGATGCATTTGGCCCTACAGTTTTGACCCGATTTGACCCGGGGTCGAGTATACGGCTTGCGCTTTTTTAGTCGATCGTAAAATTTTTGTGTTTTTAGGGAATTTTTGAAGAAAAACTTCAAAATGCATTTCCTCCTACAGTTTTTATCAGATTTCATTTATTTTTATATGAGCCGTCTCTGAGCGTTCATGCATACTGCTTGTGCTTTTTGAGTGAATTGGAAAACTTGAATTTTTTTTCGGAATTTTTGAAAAAAACAAATGAATCTCGTACAGCGCGTAAACGCGTAAATGAACTTGCACAATAGTCAGAGTTAACAACCGGACATCGACGCAAGTTACATAAACATGCGCAGTAGCCCAAAATAAGCACTGCGCATCGATGCAAGTTAAATAGACATGCGCATTGGTCCGAAATGTGAACCACGCATCGGCGGAAGACAAATAAACATGCGAACTGGTCCAAAATAAGCACCGCGCATTAAGGCAAGTTAAATAAACATGCGCACGGGTTCGAAAAAAAAGAACCACGCATCGATGCAAGTTGAATAGACATGCGCAGTGGTCCGAAATGCGAACCGCGTATCAAGGCAACCCAAAGAAACATGCGCACTGGTCGGAAATGCGAACCGCACATCAACGCAAGTTAAATAAACATGTACACTTGGTCAAAAATAAGCACCGCGCATCAACACAAAGCTAAATATATATATGCGCACTGTTCCGAAAAAAGAACCGCGCATCAACGCAACCCAAAGAAACATGCGCAGTCGTCTGAAATGAGAAAGACGCATCAACACAAGTTAAATATACATTCGCAGTGGCCCGAAATGCGAACTGCGCATTGACGGAACTTGCGAACTGGTCCAAAATAAGCGCCGCACATCAACGCAAGTTAAACAAACGTGCGCAGTGGTCCGACATGAGAACCGCGCATCAACGCAAGTTAAGCAAACATGCGCAGTGGTCCGAAGAAAGAACCACGAATCGACACAAGTTGAATAGACATAAGAGTCGGGCATCGACGGGACATAAATAAACATGCATACTGGTCCGAAATGCAAAGCGCGTGTCAACGCAAGTTAAACAACCTGCGCACTGGTCCGAAATGCGAACCGCGCATCAACGCAACCTAAAGAAACAAGTACACTGGTCCGAAATGCGAACCGCACATCAGCGCAAGTTAAATAAACATTTGCACTGGTACAAAATAATTACCGCGCATCAACACAAGTTAAATAAATATGCGCACTGGTCCAAAATGCGAACCACGCATAAACACAAGTTAAATAAACATGCGCACTGGTGGAAAATGCGAACCACTCATCAACGCAAGCTAAATAAACAAACACACTGGTCAGAAATAGCAACCGAGCATTAATGCAAGTTAAAACTAAACCTCATTTCGCTAGCGAAATGTTAAACACTTGACAAAAATTAAAACGCAAAAATACTTCTTCAGTGGGTTATTTCTTGAATAATATATTGCAAACAACACAGTTTGAATACGTCTTATAAGCCGAGTAGTGTTTGGTTTTTGTTGACTTAAGGTTTTATTGACTGATGAGGCATACGCCGTGTTATCTATTTACGCAGTGAGAGCTCGCACAAAGCTGAGCAACTGTGTGTTTTGTGCTGTGCGTGAAATGCTTCGCATTTACTTGCAAAAATACACTCTTTTCACATGGCAAGAAATCCGGTCACTGTCAAGAAAAAAAGATACCAACGGTTGGTCGCACAAATTAAAAAACCCTTGCAAGCCACAGGCTTGTCAAGTGTTAAAAACATGCGCACTGGTCCGAAATGCGAACCTCACATCAACACAAGCTAAATAAGCAAGCACACTGGACCAAAATAAGCACCGTACATCAACACAAGTTAAATAAACATGCGCACTGGTTCGAAATGCGAAGTGTACATTAACGCAACTTAAATAACATGCGCACTATTCAAAATAAGAACTACCCATCAACACAACTTAAATAAACATGTGCACTGGTCCAGAATAAGAACCGCGCATCAACTCAAGTTAAATAAATATGCGCATTGGTTCGAAATGCGAAGCACGCATCAACGCAAGTTAAATAAACATGCAAACTGGTCCGAAATGCGAACCACGCATCAACGCAACCTAAGGAAACTTGTGCACTTGTCCAAAATAAGTACCGCTATCAACGCAAGTTAAATAAACATTGCACACTTGTCCGAAACCGTGCATCAACTCAAGTTAAAGAAATATGCGCATTGGCCTGAAATAAGAACCGCACATCGACGCATGTTAAAAAAATATTTGCACTGGTCCAAAATAAACACCACGCATCAACGCAAGTGAAATAAACATGCGCACTGGTCTGAAATTCGAAGCGCGCATCAACGCAAGTTAAATAAACATTCGGAATGGCCTAAATTCGAACTGCTCATCAACGCAAGTTGAATAAACATGCGCACTGGTCCGAAATGCAAACTGCGCACCAACACAAGTTAAATAAACATATGTACAGGTCCAGAATAAGCACCGTGTATCGACACAAGTTAAATAAACATACAAACTGGTCCGAAATGCGAACCGCGCACCAAGGCAAACTAAGGAAACTTGTGCACTTGTCCAAAATAAGTACCGCTCATCAAAACATGTGCATTTGTCTGAAGTAAGAACCGCGCATCGACGCAAGTTAAATAAACTTGCGCACTGGTCTGAAATAAGA
Source organism: Protula sp. h YS-2021 (assembly GCA_949752745.1). Taxonomy (NCBI): domain Eukaryota; kingdom Metazoa; phylum Annelida; class Polychaeta; order Sabellida; family Serpulidae; genus Protula; species Protula sp. h YS-2021. The sequence goes on along the minus strand of OX457026.1, from coordinate 11,350,372 downwards.
ACCGCACATCAACACAAGTTGAACAAAATGCCCACTGATCCGAAATAAGAACCGCACATCAACACAAGGTAAATAAACATGGGCACTGATCCGAAATAAGAACCGCTCATCAACAAGAGGTAAATAAACATGCGTGCTGGTCCGAAATGCGAACCGCGCATCAATGCAAATTAAATAAACATGCGCATTGTTCCAAAACGAGAGCCGCGCATCAACGCAAATTAAATAAACATGCGCACTTGTCTGAATAAGAACCGCGCATCGAGGCAAGTTACATAAATATGCGCACTGGTCCGAAGTGCGAGCGTTTTTCGAAGATATCTATGGCAGACTATGCAGTCTATCAGACCTGGGAAACAAATCTTTGTATGCATTTATCGGTCTATGTTCTGGTCTACCAGAGATACAAAAAATTTGTTTCCCATTTTTCTGGGAAAGAAATCTTTGTATGTATTTATCGGTCTAATTATTGAGCTAGCCATTTGCTGTCTCATCTTTTGAAGCCCAAATTTCCAGGGACATTCCCTTACTCATGCACGCTTGAATCGGTCTTATTGCTTTTCGTAAGCTGGGACTTTGTCCTTGGACAAACTTGTTTTTCAGTCCCCCGCCTCCGCGTAGGGCGAAGCGGGGGACTATTGAATTCGGGTCCGTCTGTCCGTACCCACAGTGATTATGGTATGTTTTAGAGTTTCGGTACATCCGTCACTCACATGGTTTGTGCTCCTTATGTGGAAGTTCTTACGAGGTAGCCACATAAGGGAGTCCGTCAAAGTCCATTGAAGGTCAAGGTCACCGAGGCGTCTCTTAAACGGTCGAAAATGAGCTCTAAATCGCTCTATCTCTAACATTTTTTAGAAAATAGTCAATTTCGGTTTTTGGCCTTGACAGTGACCCAGAAAGTCAAACCCACCGGGGTACCTCTTAGTATCGTTGTTTAGTCCAACGGGTCGAAAATGAGCTCAAAATCGCTCTATCTCTAACCGTTTTCGAGATAATGGTCAAGTTCCGGTTTTTGTACTTGACCCTAACTCAGAAGGTCAAGGTCAAAATCGCTCTATCTCTAACCCTTTTCAAGATAACTTTGTCTATCATTAACGGCACACGAGATCTGGTGACCTTTGACCTTGACCCTTAAGGTTCAGCATGGAGCGTTACCCCCTACGGGGTACGTTTTATACATTCAAACTAGGATTTGAGCACTTTTTATGGCCACTTTTCGTATTAATAGGCGTTCTGAAAATATTTTGACCCCAATTTGACCTTGACTTTTTAGGTTAAGACCAAAAATATTTGCGGTTTTACCGAGATCTGATGATTGTCTAGAAGTGTGCCAAATACAGGGTCCCGCGTTAATTCGTCCTCGGTTATTTCGGTCCCCCGGCTAATTCGTACCAATTTCGCTGGTCCCGAGTTTGGGACCCATCCACTCCTATGTAAAAGTACGAATTAACGAGGACTCTGATAACTCGTCCAAAAATTGACACCCATTATTCAGGCCTGTTAACAATGTAGAGTAAGACAAATGGCACTTTTCACTTAGTTTAAGCAAAATGCAGCTCAGACTTCATGCGTTGCAAGATAACAGGGATTAATAAACACGCATTGTGGGGCATAAATGCTCGGGTGCGAGTGTTGTGACTGACACGGTCAACTTAGTGAACTGCCTGTCTTGGTGTACACACTCTTTTCATGGCATCACCACTCCGGAGCATTGTTTCTTCGCGTACTGTGCTGCAGCTTAAGATGTCTTTTGTTTACTACGGACAGTTTAGACACTCCGCGCTTCGGAGCGAGCATATAATTTCTGAACACTGATCAGTTCAACAATTCAACTTGCAGAATGGCAACAAACCCAAAACACCATGACTATACTATGGACTTTTAGTTCAAAGTGTTTGTAGCAGACGGACGAACGTACGGACGGGCATGGAAACAAAGGCGCTGCTTTAACTCAATCATTTATTCGTATTCATGCAAGTGGAGTCGATTAAAATAGACTGAAAAGATCGATAAAGCTGTAACATAACTACAATAAAAATATTAAAATTACACTGCATAAAAATAACGTATTTCGGGTTTAAAACATAGAATTGACTTCATTAGTTTCACCACTGATATCATGGATTTTCTTCTTCTAATCACGAACATTATTTTACTTATTTAATGTTCCGCAACTGACTTACTTGCGATTGAAACAGAATTGATAGCACCGCTGAAAGCATTTACACCATTTATAAGGCGCATTTTATTCCTGTTACATGAAATAGATTGTATGCTGTGTAACTTCTTTACATGAATTCTATTCAGTATAAACGAGGCATTAAAAGACACAAACACTAACCGACGTTAGGGCCTTCAAACGTTCACATGCCCCTTGCCTTTTAACTTAACTGCTACATCATCTCTGCAAATAATATTTAAAACTCGGTAAGAACTCAGAAAGGTACTCAGAATTCATCAAATATTCGGCAAAAAGCTTTTACACTTCTACTTCAATATGCTGAAGCTGTTTTATACCAGAATGAATTCTACCAATTTACCGTCCTGAGAACTTTACTAATTGGAGCCAAACAGATTTTATAAACACTGCATTCATTTAATTTATGGCACAGTTAGACCCATTTTAAATGAAATACAAAATACAATTTGGCATAACTGAAAGAACGACCCAGAAATAAAATAAATTGCTCATACCTTGAACATTGTAATTCCTTATCCGTTTACTTAACTACTTAATTATTTAATTTTTTCACGCCACGGCGTTCAGAAATCGTTTGAGCCTGAGAGCACGTGTTATGGAATTTTATATGTGTCTGGAATAACACGTGACAAAGTGTTAAACTGATTTTGCCATTAAGACTGATTTGAAAAGGCGCCCAGACAACCCAGCGGAATAAAAGTAAATTACAATTTTGAGCTTTTAATAAAGGAATCTACATAGAATTAACGAGGAAAAATAGACCCAAACTGTTTTTACTTTTCTCCACTAAACTCCACTTTTGTCTTGACAGTGTTGGAGCAAATAACAAGTGGGTCAAAAACCAGAACGCAGATCATGACAGAGTCGGGCTACCCAAAAATACTCTTGCATCATGGATAAAAAATAAGGATAAAATAATCAGTAGTGTTGAAACCAGCAAATTTGAGCCTGCTCGAAAGCGCGCACTGTTTGCGAAATATGGGGATTTAGAAGTCGCTCTAAACAAACGGGTTATCGATGCCAGGGCGCAAAATTAGACTCTCGCTTAATTGGTACCCTCGGTTAATTCGTAGTTTTTTCCTTGGTCCCGAAGAGTACGAATTAATGCGGGGTCCCTGTATAATGCTCCCCTCTGGCTCAAACCCTAGGAGGAGTTTTCTGGAAACTATTTTGTGGAAAAATAACCTTGACCTCGATTTGACCTTCACCGCTGAGGTAAAAAAATATGGATTCACAGAGAACTCTTCACCCTCTACACGTATGGCAAATTTTATCTCCCTGTTTTCAAAACTTGGAGTTTTCTGGAAACCACCGGTGGCAAGGTCTCCCGTGCTAGAAGCAACTGCGGTGATCGACGTGACTTCTCCCAAGGCAACTCAATCGGAGCTACGGTCGCTCAAGTCAGTAATGGGATCTGTGACGAGGCAGCGCGTTAGTGATGCAGCGACGGGATTCCGGTCCCACCCATCTGACGCTGCGCCTGTGATGTTGCACTCCACCGTAGAGGCTACCCGCACCGTACCGACGTCACCTCAAGCACCAGCGTCAAATGTGAGTGCAACTGATTCGATTCAGCGTCTGGCGAGTGCAATACAGTGGGTCTATAGCCTGCCAAAGCCTGAACTTTCAACTTTTAGCGGCGATCCGCATAAGTACTGTAAATTCATTAGGAACTTTGAAAGTAACATTGAGTGTTCAGTAGTCAATGCAAGGCTTAGGCTAAATTATTTGATTCAGTATTCTCCTGGTGCGGCAGGATCGTGTATCAAAGACTTATGTTGTTATGTTGAATCCAACTTGCGAAGGAAAAGCACTTCAAGACGAAGTATGTCAATACCATCAATGCTTACATCGAGAAGGGACACAACCGTCGAGAAGTAAGTGTGGTGCCTCCCTCACCATCCGGTCATCAATCCAAACAAGTCTGGGTTGGGGCCCGTGGTCTTCGACTGCGCAACGAAGTACAAGGGAACCTCACCTCTTGCAGGGTCCGCACATGATGAATAGCCTTGTTGGAGTGTTTATGCGCTTCAGGCAAGAGCGGATCGCTCTCTCAGCGAACATCGAAACAATATTTCACCAGACGAAGGTGTTCGACCGCGATTGCGACCGCTTCCTGTGGTGGCCTGAAGGTGACATGACGAAGACACCTGTGGACTACAGCATGACGATATACCTGCATGGAGCCCAGATGCTCCGCCTACGCTGAGACGCTCAGCTTTAGATAGCGAGACCAAGTACGGAAGTGACGTTGCCCACACTGTGAGAAGGAACTTTTACGTTGACGACTCTCAAATCTGTCCCATCGGTACCGGGAACCATCAAACTCGCCTCCGACCTCCGTTTACTGCTATAGAGAGGAGGATTTCATCTCACAAAATGGAAAAAAAGTAATCACAAGGAAGTTCTTCCTCAATTCCGGAAATAGAAAGGGACCCCTCAGTTGTCACTGTAGAGCTCTAGGATGATCTTCCCTGTTAGAGAGAGCATTGGGCGCTCAGTGGAACGTAGATAGTGACAGCCTTCGATTACACGTAAAGATCAAGGGAAAGTTGTTGACGCCACGTGGGCTCCTGTCCGTAGTCAGTTCCCTTTTTGACCCATGCAGACTTGTTATCCCGGTCACACTACAGGCCAGATTGATTCTGCAAAACTAATGCAGGCAGAACCTTGGGTGGGACCGCGACATCCTCCAAGAAGACCGGCACCTATGGTCAGAATTGTTCAACAAGCTTCCGAACTTGAGATGTTACAAGACTACCGGCTTCGAAACACTGGCTTCCGCGGAGCTTCACATTTTCTCCTCCGAGCATGGATACGGCGCTTGCGTCTACTTTTACAAGAAAGACGAAAATGGCAATGTCAATTGCGCGATTGACATTGGCAAGTCGATTCTGCTTCCGCTAAAACATGTACCAGTCCCGCCCCCTGGAACTCTGTGCAGCCGTGGTCACCTGTCGTCTGAAGGAGATGATTGCCCAGCGGACAGTGTTCTGGACCGCATGCATGATCATGATCGGTTGTATTAAAAACCAGACCAAGCGCTTTAAGACTTCCGTGGTGGCGAATTGTCTCAGCATTATCCGCGGAAGTTCCACGCCTTTCGCAGTGGCGGCACGAGCCGTCGGAGCAAAATCCCGCATATTTGACCTGGAGGGGAATTAGTTCAGACGATCTTGACTGACTGGCTCAGAGTTTATCTGGAAGCACGAAAGCCAGCGGCCTAGGGGACTCGTTGCCCTGCCTGGACCTGTGACGACGACTTAGAACTTAAATCCTTTGCGCTGGTCAACGCCGCCATCGCAACCGATACCACTTTAGATGGTATAATCCTGCGCTACTCGAGATTAGTCAGAGTCGTAGCTTGGCTTCTGCGGTTCAAATAATATTGCAAGCCGAAATTCTTGAAACGCACCAGGGACGAAGTTAAAAGGGGTAATATCTCATTGGTAGAATTCCGGGGTGCAGCCTCTGCTATGCTAAAGTACATCCTAAACCGGTCATTTCAGAGGGACTTGGAGCTCATGACGGTGAATCGAACAGTGCCTTCTGACAGCAGGCTGGTGAAGCTGAGCGATCATAGAAGATGATCTCATTAAGGTCGGCGGGCGACTCGAAGTCGCGGTATTGGATTGTGGAACCAAAAAAAAAAATCTTACGGCAAGACACCAGTGACGACGCTTTTTATTCGTCATTACTACGAGACCATTGGGCACGTTGGGGCGCGAAACGTATTGACGCTTCTTCGGTCCCGCTTCTGGAGCTTGTGCAGATTGGCAGCGGTGAAAGGTTGCAGGCAACTGTTTCGACTGTAAGAGTCGAGGGCAAGGGCGATGTAAGCAACAGATGGCTCCTCTTCCTCATCAACGACTGACGCCCGACAAACCCCCATTCACTTACATTGGCATGATTACTTCGGTCCCCTCCACGTTACGTATGAACACGGAACGGCTAAGCGTTGTGGGTACTTGTTTACCTGCCTGGCAACTAGAGTCGTGCCCCTATAAGTGACACACAGCCTTGACACCGACCCATTACGGGTCTTTATAATGCGTATATATGTATTTTGAGAGGACAAACAGGCGATATGGAGATATTGAAAGTGGTATTTCCTCCCCTTCTATTCACTTCTCTCCGTTTTTCACTGATTGCGGAGCTGTTAAACTACCCTGTCAAATAGCCTATTTACAACCAGTAACCACATTTAACAGTTTTATTGAATTTACTCAATAAACTGTTTTTATATAGGGAATTGCACTGGAGACAAATGGATTTGAAGAGGAAATTTATTTTAGAGGTCACCGAGGATTTATTGTTTGCTCTCTTGTTTACATGACACTGATCCCAGAGTGGCACCAAGGAGTTATGTTTGTCCCCTGTTATTTACATGAGACTGACCCCAGAGTGTCACGAAGGAGTTATTGTTTGTCCTGTTATTTACATGACACTGACCACATAGTGTAACCAAGGAGTTATTGCTTGCTCTCTGTTATTTTCATGACATTGACCGCGGAGTGTCGCCAAGGAGCCCTGTGTGATTTACATGACGCTAACCCTAGAGTGTAACCAAGGAGTTATTGTAATAATAATAATAATAATAATAATAATAATAATAATAATAATAATAATAATAATAATAATAATAATAATAATTTTAAAAACAAAAATAATAATAATAATGGTCTAGGGTTTTGTAATATTTGCATATTTTTAATGGCTAAGACAAATGGAGTGATATTGTTATCAGCTTGTCCGTGTGTGCGCTTGTCTGCAAGTGCTCCGGGCTATATCGCCGAAACTAAAGGTTTTATTGTCTTGAAATTTCACACACAGATAGACCATTTATTGAAGGTATGCAACATTGTATATGGTTCGGATTCATGAAAAATTGTTATAATGACAGTACTTTTTTTATTATTAAACGTCGTACCTAAAACTAACAATAGAGTTGTTCTGAAATTTTTGCATACAGATAGAGCGCATATTGAACATGTGTAGCGTTGTATATTTGTTCGAATTTATGAAAAATCGTGAAAATTACAATATTTTGAAATTTGGTAAAACTTAGCGTTTCTACATTCTTGTCAGGTAATGGAACGTCGTATCTGGGTTATATCTCCAAAAACTATCAATTTGATTGTTTTGAAATTTCACATGGATAGATCACATATTGAAGGTGTACAACCATATTTTGGTTCGAATTCATGAAAAAATGTCCAAATGACTATTCTTTCGACTGTTTGAACTTTCGACGTATTTTCGACGTCGTGTCCAGGTTGGGTGTTTAAAACGTTAATAGGAGTGTTATGAAGTTTCATTTACAACTACAGGACATCGGAGGTTTGCAGCGTCGTTTTTTTGTTTGCATCTGTGAAATACTGTCAAAATGGCAGTATTTTGATATTTAGTAAAACTCAGCGTTTGTAGAATCTTGTCCGCGTAATGAAGTCAAGTGTCCAGGCTATATCTCCGAAGCTATACTTCGGATTGTTTTACAATTTCACACACGGATAGATTACACCTTTTCATTTTTGTTGGAGTCTTGTAAAATTGGGAAAATGGCAGTATTCTGATATTTGGTAAAACTTAATTTTTCGTTTTGATGTAATTTTGGTTGCGAAATGCAAGGTGTCATCGGGGCTGTGTTTTCATAGATTATCGTGTCCCGCTGAGCCTGTAGTTGCAAATATTCTCTATTTTATAGCGTATTGCAATTTGTTCAAAGCAACATTTCAGCTTTTATAAAAACCATAAATTAATACTTTTGTGTTTGGTGGCTCAGTTTTCTTACCATCAGGAGTATTCGAATCATATCATTCGTATCATTCAGTGGTATTCAATACTGTGATTATTAATCTAAAAATTAAAAATTATGAGTTTTACTATATATTTCAGAATACAACTATATGGCTGCCAAAACTTTAGTGCCAAGTTTTAAAACAGCTCACCACATCTGGTCTCTTGTAGGTGATCGTTCAGAGTATCTCGAAACAGGCGGTACGATATAAAATACATTATAAAAATGTCAGAGAACTTAATATTTGATTAAAATTCCAACATTGTATAATTATTTAGTTGTTATGCATCAGCACTGCTTTGTTATTAAATATAATGTTTCTATTAATACTGTCACCAGTAACACTATCATAGATGGTCCAAAATCGAGTTTTGCATTGCCGTAAGCTATATGTTATGAATGGTAGTAATGCTTTGTTAAGCCGGCATTAATCAGATGTACGCAGAGTGCTGGAACCCTTTGTTGAGGCGCTGCAGTGCTTTGCGTCCCAGTCATCAGGGTTGAACCATGCCCCTCACAGTTTAGCCCCTCGAAACAACTGACTTACCGGCATGGCAGGCTCACAACGGCTAGCTGCTCCGTCGCGCTGGGTTGCAAAGCAGCTCTATTCGGGTTTTGACCGTCATTCACTTCATTGGGTATATCTTTAGTGTTTTCATTGCTCTGCCCAGTCGTATCATTACACTTCAGCCACAGCCATTGGGACGTTCGCTCAGCTTTATCTTAACGCGCACGCCTCAAGTCTTTCCTCTCCCTCCCTTGCAGACCTAAAACCTTGCACATGGACCACACCGATCTATATCCGAAACCGAGGCATCCTACCTCTACTGATAGGCACCACGCTTTGTAGCAGCTTTATTCACAATCTTTCCTCATATCTTCATACTTGGTGCGCTTCCTTTCGTTTGGTTCCTCTGCACGGCTTTCCCACGGGACTGTCGGTTCAATTACAGGATCTGTTTCTGCTGCAGGACCATGTAGCGATATCGGGCCTAAGATTTGTCGTATATACTTCCTGCGAGAATGCAAGACGGTTCTTCAAATCAACCTGTATCTGCCAATCATTTGCCGTGGCTAGCACTCCCGACTGACACTTGCTGGCATGCTGCTTCTCCTCTCCTGCTTTCACAAACTTAATAAGCCGCAGAGATGACGGCCTCGTCTTTCTCACTACAGCATCGTGTCTCCACCGGTATCCTCCCTGGGATAGTGGCACTTTGCAGCTAGAAAGAATGTGCTCCATAGATGCTCTTTCTCTGCACAGCGCGCACTTGTCATCGTCTGTCACCTTTCAGAGCTTCAAGTCTTTCGGAGACGGAAGCAGGTCGTACACGCTCCTCAGCAGGAACGAGACGCATAGGTTCTTTCTTTTATGATGTCGCTCCACGACAATTTCTTTGGTGTGATCGATTCTCGAGTCCGCTGGCCTTGTACTGCCATGCCGACTGCTTGCCTCGCCTCCTCATCTCTTGCTCGGATTTAGTCTGTCACCATCTTTCTTCTTCCTCTTGTATCGGCTTCCTTCCACCTGGGTTTATTTGTTTCCTCTAATCCGCGCCTTCCCTGTCGCACTGTTTTAACCAATTCCCGGAATCTTAATCTGCTGTCCGCCTCTTGCATTCTCCCCTCTACTAGCCACTTTCTGCTTCCTTCGCTACTAGATAATCTCGCGAGTGCTGCAGCTGTACCTGTCCTCTCACTTTCCCAATCTTGAACTCTTCAACGATTGACGTCAGTGGGAGCTCTACACAACTGCTATTGCTATAGAGTCCGACAGAGGAAAAACCTGGTTGAACTCCGAGCCATCTTCTTTGGTATATGCCAGCCACTCGTTCCATTTCTTATACTTTACTCATTGGAATGTCGTACACCAACACTGGAGAAGCATAAACGCGGAATTATGCCGAGCTTGAAGCACCACGCATTGTATCTCCCAGGTATGCTTGCCGTTTCTATGTGATTTAGGTGGTCTTGGAGTTGCTGAACAACCTTTCGAGCATTCTCGGAATCTCGCAACGTGTCGTCATACCACTTTCCGAGGAAGGTCACGGGCTCTTCGCTGATTGTCGGAATTCTCTCACCTCGCAAATGGAAAAAGTTCCTCTTGTCTATTACACCTTTCTTGATCACTAAACTCAGATACTTCTTGGCCTTGAATGACATTCTTGCCCATCTGACACGCTCTTCTAGTTTTGAAAGGATCCATCTCCCCGCTTGTGGTTTATGCGTGCTGATGGTCAGATCGTCCATAAATGCTTTCACAGGCTGCTGTCGCGCTCCATTTTGCAATACAGACCCTCTGGCTTCCGTTTTGGCAGTCTTGATCTGCAGGTTCATCGCCGATAGGAACAGGATGGCAGATATTGTGCAGGCGATAATGATACCAACTTCCAGGTTTTGCCACTCTGTTGTCTAGCCGTTAACTGTGGACCGGATCTTGAGTCTGTCTGAGTAATCCTTTTAATACTATATTTGTCAAGTTATGCATTCCCTGCATGCTTAAGCCCTAAACTCGGAAATAGCAATTGAAAGCATTTGGATATTTCGGAGAACTCTCTGATGCTTAGGTCAGCGGACAAGGTCAAACGTCTGGACTACGTGTAATTCTGGCAACTGGGGTGAACTACTGTGGGCTTAGCATTTACGGTGGTTGTCATGCATTATTAAGAATAATTCATAAACAAGCATTTCAAATAATAATATATATTACCATGTATCAATTTTACTTCAAACAGGAAAAACAGTTATTTATATGTTAACACAACAAGTTGTTTAATTTTATCACAAATAAAAACTACAATGGCGCTTCATTTCAAATAACAATAATTGTTTATGACGTTTCATAACTGATAATGTACAATCAAACCAGAGTAAAATTATTAATATAGAGTGTTTAAAAGGTATGATGGTGTATATCACACCGTGATATATAATTTTAATTTGATATCGACATTATTGACATATATGCAAATATACTATAGGCATGTGTCCACGTGTGTATACAGATGTGGGCTTAAATCATGACATCACTTTTCTAATGTGGCTTATAATCAATGGTATGGCCTAGGTATATGAAATTTTTACATTTTAATCATTTACCATTTAACCAGTTAGGTTCAAAAGTATTTTTTGTATGTAAATTTTCTTTAAGCAACATGCACAAAGTTTTGATTCGTTGATTTATACATCTAAATCTGACCGAGGTGGCTTATACCGGCTACATTTTTCTTTGTGAAGAAATAGGAAGAAAACACGAATAAACTATGTGTCCAGCAGTCTAATGATACGGTGTCGTATCACATTATCTAACTGTATTCACACTAGAAACAGAGATCCTACGTTATTATATTATTTGGTTAATTTAGTTTCTCAATTCCTGCTTTTTAATACTAGATATTGTAACAAAAGTACTAAGGCGTAAACTAAAGAAAGATATAATGAGATTATAAGGTGGCAGCGGCTAATCAGGCGTTTCTGGGCTTCGTTGCCAATGGCAACAGTCACTATAGTTCATTTCTCTGAACAACCATAGCAAACTGTCAGACCAACTGGGAAGTATTTAATAAAAGGTCAGAGCAGCTTGTTATGGGTTTGGCTGTTAACATGGACGGTTTTTGTGACAAGACAACGGTTCCGTGACCAACGTCACTGATGTGTGGCGCTTTGAAACCCCAGAACTTGATAATAAATACCAGAAAATATAAAAATCACAGATTCTTAAAAATCACGAATCATTAATTGCTAAAACCTGATTGTGACTGATGCTAATTAAGTCCCACAGTTTTTCCTATTTTATTTGAAATTGTTGATACGTTATTAACATTGACATTGACATTAACGTTACAAATATTATATTCACGGATAATTCATTAAATGCCAGACAGACTGCATTGGGGGCGAAGTAATCGTACATATTCATGTGGTCGTGCGTCATCCTGGGAATGTAAAAAAATGTTCAACCACTTTCCTCTCTCTCTCTCTCTCTCTCTCTCTCTCTCTCTCTCTCTCTCTCTCTCTCTCTCTCTCTCTCTCTCTCTCTCTCTTTCTCTCTCTCTCCTCTCGCCCCTCTGTCTCTAACCCTCTCTCTCACATTCCCTCTCTTTCGTTTCGTTCTTTTTCTGCCTTGTCACTCACTCATTCACTCTCTTTTTCAGTCTTTCGCTTCCTGTCATGTTATTAATCTTGCGCATTTATTTGGTGATATTGTCTGAACAGCAGTGTAAGCGTTATTTGTTGCTTCTCTCTGCTTGGTGCGAAGTAATCTTAAGCATTATGTAAAGCTGCTATGGAGCGATAACTTTGATCAGTCCTGTACTGTCGTTAAGTACTCAGTACTAAGTACTCTCTTAAAGACTATTGAATCTGTGATTTTATTTGGAGAAAATTCCTACATGTGAATTATTTAGGAGACTAATCTGTGGCTAGCTGCATCCAAATCAACTGGTAAAAATCTAAAGATACATGATTTTAGTTAAAAAATTAACAGCTCATTAAACCTCACATCACAAAAATCTGTTAGTATTTCATATGTATCTTCATAGAGTGTTAAACAGACCTTGCTTTATCAACGCCAGATAGAGTAACTCTGAATGTAGCAGCAAGAAAAATGGTTCAGCAAAGTATCTGTCATTGTTTCGGCGTGCTTGCTCTGTACGTGACACGGGTGCTATTTGCACTGAGGCCAAGAAAGGTGTCTTTGTCATGAAATGTGATTGATACAGAAATTAGTCAAATGGGCTATCACATGATGACGTAAGCATAAAAGCAATTAACATCTGCCTTACTGCACTGGCTGGTTTAACAGACAAACAGCTATATTTAAATACGGCGTGGTCAATACAACACAATCCAAAGTTCCGGTGCATTGTTTTTAACAAAACTGTAATAATAAAGTAATTTCAAAAACGAGTCGACAAAACCAAGCGAAAATAAAATTGTTTCAAACTGGAGATGTTTTCTCAAGGTTTATCTTTAAAGAAAAAAAAGATTTTATTGCCATTGATCTGTTGTTCACAATCCTTTGTTACTTATCGCTTAATCTTTCAGGACTAAGAAACAGCCCGTCATTTATAGACAGCCTTGAAATGATTAAACTTCTCTTACTGAAGATGACACTCAATGCAAACAACCCTGCTGGTTCCCATATGAAACAATGCTACTGGTTCCCATATTAAGGAACTCCACTGGTTTCCATATCAAACAAAGCACGATAAGATTGCCAGTCATGACAGTTTTTTCTACAATTGATTTTGTGTGAACTGAGAAATTATTAAATTAACGCAAGAAATATGCAGTTTCCTATAAACCGACAGAATTTCTAGCGAAATAAGAAATACATTCAACATAGATTAACAGCACTGCATAACTCTTTTAAGACTGCTCTAGTATCGTAGACGTAATTTAGTAGTGAATAGAACGTACTTAGCTATAAGCCCACAACAGTCATAGATGGGACGAGGTTTATCTCGCTTTTCGCACGATAAATGTTCACTAAAGGAAAAGAAGCTTTGCGAAGGTTTGCCAAATAGAAATGCATAATTGTATTTGAGGCAATCGAACAGGCAGAAAACTTCATTTTAGACTGCGTTCACGTCACAATCCGTGCTGTTGTGAAATTTTTCTTGTTTATTTCAGAAATATGTACATCACAAAAAGCTAAAATGGAAAGTACATATGTAACTCTAAATTACTTTAAAGTAATTTACTGTTTTATGTATGATATTAAATTTGCACACATCAAATTCCTTTCATTTTACACTATGCAAATATTTGCATAAGTTGTTGAGACTCGGGATAATGCAAAAGCCACGTGGTGGGTGGCTTAAACTTGTAAATATTTGTAGACCGCGCTTCGCCATTTCGATTTCAGCTTTAAAAATTAAAGAAGTACTCCAATATAACGAAAATATGTGGTCTGGTTCACGAAAGTACAACCGATTTATGTTTTTGGCGTAATTATGTGTGTTTTCTGTTTATGGAAAACTAATTCCTATACGTAGTTTTGAAAGTTTTACAGCAATAGAAATAAAAAACAATAACCTGTATGTGCCTGTAATATGAAGCACCAAGAAAAATAAACTAAAGAAGAATTACGAGAAGAAAACCGGGATAATGTTAATTGTTGGGTCTAATTAGTGGTTCTCTGCGTTATTCCCAAGCGCCTTTCTTGACACATAGAGCTTTTGAATAGATGAAATACTATTGAACATATAATGACAAAAGGTGCCAAAAATGTCAATATTACCAACTGGCGCCACCCTGTGACTAATTAAATTAACTGAGCAGTCTGAAAGGATATCGCAACAGTAAATTACCTTTGTCTATAAAACTATAACCATGACAATTATTAATATGTCACTCATTACTGGCATTGATTTCAGTTAAAAAGTGCAGCTTTTAATTGTGTGTTACGTCATAGAGTTGAGAACTGGACATAGAAAAACATTGTTAAGCTTCATTTTAAATGTAAGTCTTAATTTTAAATGTAAATAGTTTTTCTTAAATAGTTTTACTTATTACAAATCACATACGAATTTAGACGCAAATTCATATATTGCAAAGATCCTTAAATAATTAATGTAAGAACAGTTTGCTTAGTTGTGTTACTTGTGCGCCACTTATTATTTTCCATATTGTTTCGTCAGGCTTTTCTTTAAACTTTTATAGATTTTGAATATCACGCAAGAAAAATATGTAAATGCAACTATTTTTGTATATTGTTGTAAAAATATCATACATCGTAAACAAATTTATGACGTTTCAACTAAAAAATTACAAACCTTTTTTCTCCAGAATACAATAGCAATTAAGTTGGCATTATTAACATCGCTTTTGTGATATTTGCTTTGATAGAAATGTATTTTATCGCCACATGATTTTAACTATTATGAAATGTAATGATATGTGAGAATGTAGAAACTCAGCTCCTGACACGCGGTTTCATATTTATATTCAAATAAAAATATACATAAATTTCAAAGCGAGTTATGAGAGTTCTTTGCAATTTAATCTTAAATTTAAGCTTATATTTGCTTTTTAACTATAATTTTTATTGATAATTGCACCAATGCAGCACAGCATTGAGGTGAAGTGCTTTCAAATGCAAGTTACTTTAGATGTTGAAAGTACAAATATTTGTTTGCTCATATATTGTTTCGCCAAAAGAATTTCATCTGCATTTTTAAGTATTATTCATAGCAAAATTATGCAACAATTTTGTCTCTTCCATATTGATGCCTGTATTCATATACACATCGGAGTCGTTCCATTAACAAGTAAAACAATACCATTAAGAAATCATATAATTCTATTATACTGCTCCTCCTCTGTATTTTCACATATGAAAACCCATGAGCAGACCTTTACCTTACTTTTCATTCTAATGCTCACATTCAAAAACTTCAAAAATAAATAAAAAATACAAGTAAGCTTGTTTTTCTAGGTTATAATTGAGTTCTCTATACAGCACTGAAATAACTAAAAGGCAATATTTTATACAGTAAATCTATTCTCAAGCTTCAAGTAGAGAAAATGTTACGATATTCAGGATCTGATAAAACTGATATTTTATTAAATAAAATCTGATAAAAATAAATATGTTGCCAATAAAAGCCTGCACGCTTTTAGCAGGATATTTATTTTATCTCTGCTTTATTCTTATTTGCGTTCACTTTTGTTCTGTGACACACATGTGTAAGTTTCAATAGATTCTATGCATTCTTCAATATACGATACAAAATTCAATACATTTGATACAATATGAAAAGATTGACTATCACTTATATAATACTGCATTAACTGTTTCATGTAATACGTGTTTTGCTACTAAAGTTACTGAAAATATTTGGGCAGAACACCACTAAAATAGTGCTGTGCAAATGGTGAAAGGCTGAATATAGAACAAGGATATCTTTTGAAATGCCGTATTTTTTTCAGGGCATCTTGCAAGTCGTCATACAGATAAATTGAATCATTCTCAGAATAACCTTTCTGCTCTATTTAACAAACACTGTAGGTTCACTGTGAAGGAACATCTTGCGTCAGTTATTTTTTACCCGAGTTGCAAAAATTAGCTTGTGTTTTTTTCGTACGACATTTGATTGGAGTTTTACATCAATGAAACGAGAAAAGTGTAAAGTGTCATATAAACACAGCTTGTCAATCCACTGCAAGGCTTGTTAAGAGCTCCTTTATCTCACATCGAAAAACACCCATTCTTTTGACGGAGTGGCTGCATGATTAGCACAAATCATCCTTTCAAGGGGAAAAGGGTACCAAGTAGGACCTATCATTCAATAGTAAGAAAAGTTCAGTAAAATTCAGTGACAGGGAGGCAGCTCAAGGGGGAACGCAAGAAAGAGAAACCGGTATATATGGATCTAAGGCAGTTGCCTTGAGGTGATTTGCCATGCGGTGAGTGTGTCGTTCTCTCTCTCACACACACACACACACACACACACACACACACACACACACACACACACACACACACACACACACACACACACACACACACACACACACACACACACACACACACACACTCTCTCTCTCTCTCTCTCTATCTCTCTCTCTCTCTCTCTCTCTCTCTCTCTCTCTCTCTCTCTCTCTATATATATATATATATATATATATATATATATATATATATATATATAGAGAGAGAGAGAGAGAGAGAGAGAGAGAGTGAGAGTGTGTGTGTCTGTGAGAAGAGGGAGAGGGAGATAATTTAGAAATGTTTGCAGTCCATAATATTCATTAAAATTTGGACTGAGATAGCTATAGTTTAAAAATTGTAAAGTTGTTTTATATACCCTTTCATATTTGAAGACTTCTATGAAAACAATTTAAACTAGTAATAGAGTCTGTTGTGCCGCAAGGTTTAAAATGACAAAGCTTTGTCAAACGTTGAGATCTGTCATTGTCATGTATTTTACAAACATTGTTCTTTCAAAACTGCATCAGCTGGCCTGGTTTGACCAATATAGAAAATTGTAGAAAATTTCAGTAAAATCACTTATATGACAGATTCGCTGTGACATATATTTGTTAAATATATTTATTGCTTATGTCATTTTAGATTATGGTATTTGTGTTAGGAACATTCTAAAAATAAAATTTCAAAAATAAAAAAATCATACAAATCTTTTTAATTTCCCTGATGTTTATATATGTACATTGCATCCAATGAGCAGCCTTAATATTTTTAATAGTCCCTTTTAAACGCAGAACCTGTGTCCGAGAAACTTAAAGGACAAAGCGTTAAATATTTTTCAACCTACAATATACAGAGATGTCTCCTCAAACACTACACGTAAACATTAAAAGGTACAAGCGTTAATTTAAAATACCTGTTTTTCTCAACATACCAGGAAATAAAACACTGTTTGCTACTAGAATATATAGGATTGGTTTGAATTTACTATAGTAATCAAATAAATTTGTGTCTACACACCATTTTAAGACTCAGAAAAATTGGGAGATATCTTTGAAATGCAGGAAAAGGAAAATTCAGCTTAGGTTCAGAGTAAGTAAGGCATTTTTCTTTCCATCACAACAGTTAAATAGTGTATTATCTTTTTAATGTATGCCAGATTTCAATACTATGAATAGGATTGAAATAACCCTAGCTCATTGCAATTATATATTTTACTTTAAATGTCATGCCAGGATGCCAGAAGTTACTCTACAAGGTATGAATAGTTATTACAGAACTTTCCTTTTCCTTGCCGAAGCACCGTAATTAGTATTCAATAGAAACTTTTCAAGTCCATTCACGGATTAAATGATTACGTTCAGCCCATTGTAATCCTGACTGATTACGTCCAGTCCATTGTTAGCAAGAATGATCAAGTTCAGCCCATTGTAAGCAAGAAAGATAAAAACCATACGCAATTTCATTTGTATGATACACCAGCTTTAACCATTACTTTAAATGAATGCCTTTTTGGGCAAATATCGGGTTATATGTATTACAGGTACTCTGCAACATATTGTAACAAGAACATATTGTTATTTTGGGGAAACATCAGGCTGTATATGTTGCAGAGAATCTATAACATATTGCAACAAGAACACATTGTCATTTTAGGTAAATATTGGGCTGTTTGTGTTACAGGGAATCTGTAGAACTGAGGATTTTTGGGGTAAATATTTAAGGAAGTCATGACTGAATAAAGCAGTCAATCAGTTTCAGGTCTGTATTTGTCATTTAACTGCCCCCATGAAAGTGTAAAGAACAATTGATTGACAATCAAATTCTGACGTAACACTACACAATTGTGACGTTTTCATTGTGACGAAAAGTAGCGTCATTTTACACTTCCTTGTCAATTTCCTGCTCGATACTTTTGGATACTGATACAACACGCTGTGTCATAACAGCTGGGCTGTCATGTATTATACCCACTCGTTACAATTAGAAATGGTTAACCTCCCTGATTACATAGATTTCATGCAACATATATACATAAAAAAGCAGACAATTAAGAAGTGGGAAATTTTAGGCAGTTCAAAACGTGATTGACTGAACAGAGCAGTACACAAGCTGCCTTATTTCAAGCTTTTAGCTTTTATCATTACGATGATTTACAATCAAGAACACGAGTAACAACAATAAAGAAAGTGGAAAACAGCTGCAGCACTTTCTGTAGATGGTGTTGGTAGCGTTTCTTTAGGTGGCATTGGTGGCGTTTCTGTAGACTGCGTTGGTGGCGTTTCTGTAGGTGGCGTTGCTAGAACACCTTGTGTGGGTTTGACAAGGATAAAGGATACCTCTATTTACGGTTTACTGTTTCCTAGGATGTGTTTTGGAATAATGTGACACCGTCACATGACAGATAGCTTGATCTTAATAAAGCAATACAAACATTGTTAGGTCACTTTGAGTGTATTACGTCACACATCTACTCAAGCATCAAATAGTCTTTTCGTTGAGTGAATATTACATAATTTATGTGTGTTATTAAGGAGCAAATAACAAGTAAACTTTGATAAAATGAAAATAAAGATATAAGTCATATCACAGTTCATAGTGCGCGTAGTCATACTGGAATCCTAACAGTTATTTAGGGAAGCATAGGTTTAAAGAAACAAATAAGGAAAAAATACAAAAGCTTATCTGAGTTGTTAAACTTTCTCCATGATGTTGACAAGTAAATTTATGGCATTCTTTGAAAGCTTTTTCTACTTCGAAAACTGGTAACCTGTTTTTTCCTCTGCATCCGGAGAAGAAACCGGGAGGTCGTTTATTTGAGGATAAAAGTCCAATAGTAATATTTTAATTGTTGCAATGAGACCAGATCATTTTCCAAAATAAGAAAATGTGTGTGAATGAAGCATTAACGAGATCACTGCTTAAGCCAATGCTTGCTTTTTTAATTTTAACAAAGTAAGTGGTTAAAATACAGACAATAATAAATATTTTATGGACAGTTATGCTGTGGATTACTGTAATCCTTTATTTAAGATAAGTGATTTATGAAACAGCGTAAAGAAAGCTAAGTGTAAACATCAAAATAGAATTGTGACAACAAGAATCATAGAGTGCCAAGTAAGCCTAATATATTGGTTAAATGCAGGTATGCACGAAGACGCTTGAGTTCACCGAATTATGAACATTTATAGAAAGTGTGCCAGAGAATACGTATGTATTTGTATAGTACTTAAAACTAGCCCCTTATTTGTAATTTTCACAAATAAAAGGGATGCTCTAAGTGTAATAATAACGTATGAGAAATTTACCTATCGGTTAAAACCAGTCCCTCATGTACTACCCAGAAATAAATAAAAAGAAAGATTGGAAAAAGGATGCCAGTCGTTATTCTCAATTTATGAATAACGTATGAGAATAATGTATGAGAAACGTATCTATTAGTCCGACAATAAAAACCAGTCCCTCATACAATACCCACAAATAAATAATATAAAAAGACTGGGAAATCCTCGAGCCGGATGTCTATCAATTTTGTAAGAGTTTTGATATCATAATAATTCACCTCCTTTGGTAATGCCAAGCTTCGCAACAAATCGTAAGTGTGAGCATGCTGAAGCCACATTCATTTATATTCAAGAAATACAAATTTATATTAGGAAATGCAAGGTTAAGATTCAGTATCGATATAAAAAAGTTCAAAAGATGGCATTTTCAAATGAAATTGTGGGTACTTACATTGAATATTTGGCATTTTTCGAAGATCCGAAATGGAACAATGATATATATATATATATATATATATATATATATATATATATATATATATATATATATATATATATATATATATATATATATATATATATATATATATATATATATATATATAGTAGTATTTAGAGTGGTGCTCCTTTTCTTACACCAGGGTGGACGCCGTGAGGGAGACAGATGGATAGATTGATAGATAGATAGATGACATTTCAATTTACTATATTTGTCTTGGATATAGAAGTACAACACTTAGCTTTCATTATTATAGTTGTTGTATTTCTAACATCGGCATGGCTATTATTTGCTATCCCGTTTGCACGAGAATTGTAATGTTGACCAACTCCACCATGTTATCACGACACTTGGAAACTCCCGATGGGTAACTAGCCACGGATAAATAGATAGTAGCTCTGTGCCACCGCACAGGACGTCTCTGTGACAGATAGATGGCAGCTCTGTGCCATCGTACAGGATACACGTCTGGTTGACTGATGGAGAGATGGCAGTTCTGTGCCACGATACAGGACGCACATCTCGGTGAAAGATAGATGGCAGCTCTCTACCACAGTAAAGGACACACATCTGGGTGATAGATAGATAGATAGATAGATAGATCGATAGATAGATAGATAGAAAGTACCTCTGTGCCACGGTACAGGTCACACGTCTCGGTGATAGATAGATAGATGGCAGTTCTGTGCCACCGTACAAGACACACGTCTCGGTGACAGATAGATGGCAGCTCTGCACCACCGTACGAAACACACGTCCTCGTGATAGATATATGGCAGATCTATGCCACCGTACAGGACATAGGTCTCAGTGATAGAGAAATAGATGACAGCTCTATACCACCGTACAGGATACCTATATGGCCACCGTACAGGATACATATATGGCAGCTCTGTGCCACGGTACAGGACACAGGTCTCGGAGATAGATAGATAGATAGATAGATAGATAGATAGATAGATAGCAGCTCTGTGGCATCGTATATTTCACACATCTTGGTGACCGATAGATGGCAGCTCTGTGCCACCGTACAGGACACGTCTCGGTGACAGATATATGGTAAATCTGTGCCACGCTACAGGATACACGTCCCGGTGAAAGATAGACGGCAGCTCTGTGCCACGGTACAGGACAAACGTTTCGGTGACAGATAGATGGCAGCTCTGTGCCACGCTACAGGGCACACGTCTCAGTGACAGATAGATGGCAGCTCTGTGCCACCGTACAGAACACACGTCTCAGGGAGAAGCACATCCCATTATGAAGTGAAGAGAAACCCTTGTCATTCTTTCCGCCCCACGCTGCTGCTCCTCTCTCCGTTACTCAAATACTTTGTCAAGTGCTTAGAGCGTTAAGTCAAGGGAAAGTTGGATAGGGATAAAGTTTAGAAAGAGTTTCATGCACCAGTTGAAAGAACACAGAGTGGCTAGTACACTCTTAGATAAATAAGAGTTTCCGTTTGTTGTAGTTTTACTAATAACCCAGTAACTTTGATGGGTTTGAGTCACTACTTGACAGCAAAATGTTAAGATTTCAATATTATAAATTGCTTACATCGAGTACTAATTGTTTTTTTTTGTGAGTTGGTCAAAGGATACAACATAAACAACGAGCAGTTAAAAACGTAAAAAAAAAATAACTGAATAAATAAATGCGTAGATAAAAAGGAGACAAGGGTGTTCACTTAAAGTGCATCTTAGATAGCGCTATGGCGTCACAGGGATTAACAAGTATATCGACGGCGGAAAATATGAGCGAAGATGCGTACGATTACAAAATGTATATGGATTACATGGCCAAGGTAGACCCGTCGTATATCCCCAACAGCCAGCTTGTTCCTATCTCCATAGCCTACGGATTGACCTTCCTATTCGGCCTTGTTGGGAATGCCCTCGTCATTTTCGCCATTTTGAAATACCGGCGTATGCAGAGCGTGACGAATGTTTTTTTGCTCAGCCTCTCCACTGCAGATACCCTCGTTATCATTATCTGTGTACCTATCAAGGTAAGTGGCTCCATTCTTCCTTTCTGCAACGAAGTGCAATCTTACATATAATTTTATTCCGGGCATGTCTGTGAATATTCTCACCATGTGCCTGTTCACGCTGTTGATTGCATTCACTATTTGCCTGTTCACGCTTTGCATTACTTTCACCATGTTCCTGTTCACGCCTGTGAATATCCTCACCCTGTGCCTGTTCACGCCAATGATTATTCTTAATCTATGCCTGCTCACGCATGTGATTATTCTCACCTTTCCGTAAAACAAATTTGATTGAAATGACGTTTTAAAAACGTTTTTTCCAAGAGCCTTTTAGAGATGCAAAAAACGTTTCTAAAGGTTGTATATGAAATGCCTAAAACGTGTTTTTTCGCAACGTTCTAAAAACGTTTTCTAAAAACCTTTTTGGAACAATTCATACACAACCTTAAGAAAACCTTTTTCGTGAAACGTGCGTAAAATAAAAGATTAAAAAAAATCCTTCGACGTTGTTCAAAACAGTATTCATTCTCGGAGGCTGCATCTTGCACCATTCTCACATCATATTTCATTTTTAAGAACTTCTATCCAGTTTTTCGCAACTAACATTTCACGAAACATTCATACCTGGCTGGGGTTGAACCGGGAACCTCTCTCGCATTCAAAGCGACGAACTTACCTCTACGCCACGGCGCATTCATTGAAAAGTGCGTCTAAGACAATTCCCCTGAACCAACTCCCACCACCCCTATTCTTCCCACTTCGAATCCGCCCCGAACAATTCCCTCTTACGGAAATTCCCACAAGGTCTATCCCCTCCCTTTTTATGCGCTTTTTTATCTGCACATTTAATGCCTAGTTATAGATTACAGTAATTAGTTAAATATATGTGAATTGCATTTGACGTATCGCATCTGAAATTCAATTCTTGTTATTGCGAATATATTATTCATGTCTGAAAATAACTTTACAAAAGTATTAAAATGTCTATAATATTTCCTTGACGTTCCAATATATGACATTCTTCAAAATCGAAATAATAACGTTCTTATAGAAAACGTTTGTTTTTGGTTCTTTAAAAATCAACGTTCTAATACCATACGTTTGGTTTTTGGTTTGAAAAAAAAGTTTTCATTTGGTTGTAGAATATAACGTTTTTACAACCAAAGAAGGTTCGTTTTTGGTTAGGAAAGCGTTATAACCTTTTCACGACCAAACAAAAACGTTCTTGTTTTTAGCGGGTTGTGCCTATTCACGCCTATGATTATTCTCACCTGTGCCTGCTCATGCCTGTGATCATCCTCACCCTGTGCCTGTTCACGCTTGTGATTATCCTCATTTTGTCTGTGCGTGATGCATCTAAAAAATGACGTACCACGAATGTTTACAAAAAGACTAAATGGTGCAGACTTCGAACAAACTTTGTTATCACAGCATTGCTTAATGTGGCGTGTTTTTTTCTATCCTCAAGTCGCTTTGGACTTGAGTCAACATTGAATACCGGTCGCTGTATAAACAGGGTAAGGAGGCAACAGAAAGGGAGCAATAATTTGATCAAAAGCACAGTCCCTCCACACCGACTTGTACGGGACCACGTCCACACAATGATTTTGCAGACTGTTTACATTCTAGGCAGTATTACGTTTCTTGCTGGAACCTACCGCTATCCCAGTCACGTGGGAGACGGTGACTGCAGAGGAACGTCATAATAATATAATAATAATAATAATAATAATAATAATAATAATAATAATAATAATAATAATAATAATAATAATAATAACAATAATAATAATAATAATAATAATAAATAAATAAATGAGAAATAAAAATGAGAAATAATAATGTGTGGTCGCTTTGAGGTCGCATTATGATTGGATTGAAAAGTCCCACTTCGGATCTTTAAACGAGCTCACAATGCATTTTGCGAACAAAGTGATATATCTAAGCAACGTTTGCGACTAGATAAATATCAAACAGAGCCAATAATCATGTTGATTTAGGTAGGACATATTAACGGCGTCGTAATTACTTCCTCTGTAACGCGTCGTCATTAGACGTTTTTACCACTGCAAACGACGCCGCTTGTAGGTGACTTCAGTGGCGCCGTTACTTGCTACGTCGCAAAGACCTCGCTACAATGTCTTTATCATGGCGAAAACAAATTCTGACAAAGCGACGTGGGAACGCCGCATCCTGCCGGCGAGATGTCTGCTCTGTTTGTGCTGAATTAGCAGTCAAGCGGATGGCTTCAGTAGCCGCATTTAGGCAGAAGTTATTATATCAAGCAGAACCTCACGATTTTGTCTAGACAAATAATCTGCACCAATAGTAGAAATAATTAATGACTGTAAATTATTAGAATGAAATCAGACCATGATTCCAATAATAAAATGTGATATTTTCATGCCTTTCTTTATTTCCAACTAGTAAATGAGATAAAACTGTTATCAAAATTGCAACCTAATTTTTCTGTTATCTGGATCCCGATCCCCGATCCCAGTCTGTTGTTGGATATTTGCCTTTCCGGACCTTCAATTTAGTCATTTCTTATTAACAAATATATCTTTTTGAAGTCCAAATGTGTTTAATTGCATTACAAAAACCGCTACAGGAATAATTATTATTATTTCATACTGCGGATTTACTTGCGTATTGGGCCTTAGAATATGACGTCATTCCTGGAAGCTACGTCATTTCGCCATGCAGAATTAAGCTAAGCTAAGCGGTTAGTATTTATATTGGAGATTTGCTTCCGCATTGGCTATCAAAATATGACGTCATTCCACTGAGCTACGTCATTGCGCTATGGAGAATTTTAAGCTAAACTAAGCAAATCCGGCGAGTGTTCATACTGAGGCATTGCTCAGGATTAACTAAGCCAGACCGGATTAGTTCATCCCGAGTGTGCTTTTCATTCCTATTAGTTTGGTTGATCCTTAATAAATCCACAGTACGAAACGAGCATAAAACTAAATGTTACGTTCTATAATCGCCGATCAGAGAACGCATGGTCAGACACACAAGAACGTCACACAAATAGACGACGTGGTTTAGTTCACGCTATCTATGGCACGATTTTGTGTTTATGTGTTATAATAGTGATACACTACGAGACAGGAATTTGCGTTAGATTGGATACTTGTGAAAGTCCAATGAGTTCACTGATTCGTTTTCACACCTTTCATGCATGTTTTAATCCACTGCCAAGTTACCATGGCATTCCAATCCAATTTTGTACTAACGTTACAAGTTACATAATTCTGGCGTACTTTAAACACTTGTCCAAGCAAACGATATCGGTTCCTATATATGGCAAAATGTTTATAATTATCGTTCATTTTGAAGTACTTGCGTCATTTTAAGACACTTTTTCCGCAGCAAATCAAAGCATGTTTTGAGTTTTTGGAAACATGAACACCATCTGCTTTTATCACATAATTTGGGTAATGCTGTAATCTGATTGGTCTATTCCCAAGTCAATAATTTCTCAGTGTTGACTGGGGCGCAAAAGTTGATTGTTTATGCAGTTTTTGTAACTAAAAAGCCACATAAGCCATATACCAAATCATACATACACTTTAAGTCAGCAGAAAGACATTGCTGCCCAATTACGAAATGTTGATCTAAAAGTCAACATTTTCTTTCTGAACACTTCATGCGGACCCAAATAAGTTAAAATCGGCCAGTTCATATCTCAGAGTTATTAACTATTACTCCCTCTTGCAAACTACATTTACGAACGGGAATAAGACTGTAGTTATTCTAAAAGTTTATTCCTTATTCTACCTTTTAAAATTGTTCCTGCTGGGATGGTTTCCAGACTATTCTTCCTAGACTATTTGACGTGCAAAGATGAAATTTGCTGCTTATATTGAGGGTGATAAGGTCTTGCTGGAATCGCTAAATTGTTTAACCTTGAAGGTCAAGGTCATATTTAAATCAACATTTTCTGAACCCCTATTTATTACGAAAAATGGCTAAAAACAGGGTTAAAATTCCTGTTCCACAACATATAAAGTTTGAGTCGAGTGCACCTTTGCAACCTGATTATTAGCCTTGAAGGTCAAGGTCAAAGGTCAAATGACCCTTGTATCGCGTGAACCGTTAGCGATAGGACGATATATCTTGAAAACGCTGAGAGCTTTTCGATCCTATGCACCTAAAAGACGATCATTACGTTCCTCGATGACCTTGACCTTCTCGGCCAAGGTCAAAGTCGAAAGAGTTAGGGGCAGAGCGATTTTGAGCTCATTTTCGACCCTTTGGTCTAAAAGATGTTACACAAAAGATACCTTTGTAATCACGTAATACGCTTAATTTTTTTCGTGGAATATGCAAGTGGATCATTCCACTATCTAGCGGAATTCGGTTTAGTATTTTCTCTGGATTTATTCAGAACAAACGATGATTGAAATTTCCCTATGGTCACAGTTTGTTATAGAGTAGCCATCAGTGCTTAATTATATTGACAGTAATCCAGTTGTAATAGTCCTAGTATCACAAGTATTACCATGGGTCCTGGCATCACATGTGTTACCATGCGTCCCGACATCACATGTATTACCATACGTCCTGGCATCACATGAATTACCATGCGTCCTGACATCACATGTTTTACCATGTGTCCCGGCATCACATGTATTACGATGCGTCCAGGCATCACATGTATTACCATGCGTCCTGACATCACATGTGTTACCATACGTCCCTGCATCACGTGTATTACCATGTGATGCGTCCCGACATCACATGTGTTGCCATACGTCCCGACATTACATATATTACCATGTGTGTTCAAGAATCGCTGAAGTGTTCTTTCGGAACTGCACTCCGCATTTGGATAAAATGGAGTATCATTTCAAACTTAGCACTACATGTTTAAGGTCGTTCTAAAAGTCATGGACGTTCATGGTAACAATTTTTGTGTGAATGCGCCCGGCGTAAACTTCTTGTCAATTTAATTGTAATCTTTTTGTGGCTAAGTATGTTATTAGTTGTACAAGAACCACAAAACCATCAAGTAAAGTTTATTGAACAACTTTAATGCGGGCTTCATGAAAAAGGTGGAAAATGGAAAAGGTAGAAAATGGGAAAGGTGGAAAATGGAAAAGGTGGGGTTGAAATGAAAATGTCTCAAAGTGAGTATGATCACCCTACATGCCACATCACTGGTTGTGAATTGCTTTCATTCATGCATTTTAATATCTCATTCGTACATCATTAATGTAGAAGAACAACGTTCCTTTACTTCTCTGCAATAACTATAAAAAAGGTCGAGGAGTAAATCTGGACGGTAATACATTGGTTAGCCGTTTTAAATTTTAGCAGAATTATTTCGAATAATTTAAAGACTTCGATAAGAATGTTGGCGGAGAAATGATACGCATGTTAATTCGTAGTTACGTCAACACACCAAGCTAGTTAAATCACGACTTCGGCCGACTGGTAACGTATAGCCTGTACGCGAGGCGTCTATTCTTTGTCATACTGTCAATACGTACTTCACTTTAAAAGTTTCATTTTCTAACGAGTTGCCGATTTTGTACGAACGGTCCAACCGCTGTCTTTTTGTTTCTGTAAAGCTCGCAACTGGTAAAAAATAACAGCCATAAAGCCGAACTTTTTATGCCACCATGAGGTAAAAGATGCCCTAGGTAATGCGTTTTATTCATTTTAAGTCATACTAACATGGTCGATAACACGGCGCATTAAGCAGCAACATAGATGGCTGTGTCGCTGGCCTGTGATTTAGATACGGTACGGCTATGATAGAATAATCAGGCATAGACTCTGTGGTGGCAAGCTTCGTTTGCATGAATAAGAGCAAGGTGACCTGATTCGTTAACACTTGACAAGCCTTTGACTTGCAAGGTGTTTCTGAATTTGTGCGAGCAGCCTTTGGTATCCATTTTTTCTTGACAGTGAACGGATTTTTTGTGTCATCTACTCAGCTGACATTACGGGCCCTAGGGCCACGAAGCTTGGGACTTAGGTAGAACTTGATATGAACGTGTGCATGACTTTTTATTTTCTCCTTCGATTTCGTTTTCTTGTTTAAAACGCCATGTGAAAAGAGTGTATTTTTTGCAAGTAAATGTGGAGCATTTATCACAGAACACACAGTTGCTTAGCTTTGTGCGAGCTCTCACTGTGTAAATATACTGAGGGCGTCATTTTGGCTGAAGTCGAACAACTATTCGACGGAACCCGTTTGAATGTAGCGCTCAACTAGTTTTCGAATAGTTTTTCGACTGCAGCCAAAATGACGCCCTACATCGCTGTAATTCGCGTTCGCTTGCGTCATGCCGAGCGCAATCCAGCGTTCTTCACGCGATAAACGCGGCATAGCTAACCGTTTTAGGTATCTCAATCTTGATTCGTGTTATCCCTTCAAACCACTTTCCATTGAAACCAAAATACTGAGTATTGCCCAAGCTTTCGAGCAGCAGATGGCCAAAACTGTTTTTGGTCGAAAGTCGGCCAATGGAGTCACCCATGCGTGACACTGATTGGCAGTTTTATACAGCGGTGTAGAATCTAGTACCCAATACTTAAGCATTGTTTGTAAAATATACCAAATTTTTTACCCAGGACTTTTCATTGACGCTCAGTATAGATAACACGGCGGATGCCTTATCAGCCAGAAAAGCCTTAAGTCAACAAAAAACAAACACTACTCGGCTTATAGGACGTATTCAAGCTGTGTTGTTTGCAATATATTATTCAAGAAACAACCCAGTGAAGGAAATATTTTTGCGTTTTAATTTTTGTCAAGTGTTTAACATTTCGCTAGTTACATGAGGTTCTAGTTGTATTAGCGACTATATGCCCTTAATATGTTTATAACATGTATCAAGCAACACAGCACTATAAATTGATAAGTACATTTTGCATTATATAGCCGCGTGCAAAACTTCCCAATAAAACAATATATGGCCAATTAGTAAATAAATATTAAATATTCAAGCCATATTTGGCGTTTACAATAACTCATTGTTAAGTTTATCATTTTTTCTTTTGGATATTTTGTTATCCTATCAGTCTAGTGGATAACAGAGCTTAGTACTGACTATTTCTGTATAGCTCTTTGAACATTGAACATTGAGAAAGAGCTTTATAAATGTTGCATTATTATGTATTAACAATGGGGTAATCATGCTGTAACCATACTATTGTTTACCCGGAAGTGGTAAGATATAAGCCGAAAGGGGTGGTTAAGGTTTCGAATTTTTTTCGTACCACTTCCGGGTGAACAAAAGTATGGCTACAACATGATTACCCCATTGTTAATACATAATAATGCAACATTTTCTAACCGATAAGCATAGTTTAGGTCTGGGTGGAAATGTGTAACTATTTCCGGTCGCACTCCACGATCCTTTTGAACTGACTGCAAACTGTTACATGTTCCTTTTGGAATTTTTTTTTTTAATTTTGGATTTCACTTTTTTACTTTACTTTTTTACTTTTAAGACTAAATACTCCCACTTTCCGTGTTCAGTTTATTGCAATAAAACACCAATTGCATGTATTTCATATTTTAGCCAGTTGAAGGTACTGCCTCACGTAAATGTTAACAATATAGAAAACTATTTGTTTCCATGTTGTATCATTTCGCTTAGAAACATCGAAACGTGTCTGCAGTTACATTAAGGGTCTGCAACATTGCTGTTTGTTAGCTGAAAAGTAACACTTCACACGACTAGAAACTTACAGTCAGTGATTCTGGTGATTTTGCAGTTTTCTGAATAGAAATTGCACGTTTAAAGAAACGAATAGACAAAGCTGGCAACATCTGTCACTTTTATCCTGCATAGTGTATCTATTTTTTGTTAGCTATTGTCAGTTATATCCCTTAAAATCATCAGTTGATCACTGTAAGAGGTTAATGACAGCTTATTATTGAAGCACTAGCTTCCTCTATGCAACACAGCCCTTTTAAACCTGTAAGAAGCTCAATTTTATTTAACATTTTGACAACACAGTTGTTTAACCTTCAGACTATAAAAATGAGAGAAAGATGCATGTTGCTGGATTATTCCAAGATATCATGAAGACTTTTGATGGCAAAAGAACGGTTTTTTGAGCTTTGCTAATCAATAGTAAAATTTGATAATCTAAGCTTCGATTTCCCTGTAGCATCCTGCTCACACAATGTATTCTAAGACATGACAATGTATATTGCAATGTAATTGGTGTGTGAATTTTTAGAGGTCGAAAATAATTGCAGAAAAATTGCCAGCATGTTTTCCAACTTTATTCCTTTGTAATAGCGGTAATTCTAGTGCACTGGCAACTAACTTTAATAGAAGTGCCTCCGTTGTAAGTACCTGTTGCATAATTTTGAGCAATTAAATTATGCTATATGCTTTTAAGACAGTGTTATTTTAATTCAATTTACGCTGATATCTTCATAAAACAGAAATCTATGTATGCATGGAACGCTGCTGGAACATTTCATACTAATTTTTGATATCAAAATATAAAACTATCAATAACTGAATTTTAGATGGTAAAAATTTACTTTTGAGATCAAAAAATAAATTTTACAAACTTATAACTCTTAAAGGAGACACATATTTATATAAATTTAACGAACCGTCAATTAAATTTTGAAGACGAGAAACTGAATGATAGATATCAATAATAACAAAACAAGATCCTATGAGAGACACGATCCTCCGCGTAACATGGATGACCTATGACATAGGTGTCAAAACTGGTTTACTATTACTACCACTTTCATTACACTTTTCAGAATTTTAACAGGTTTGCATTTTTAAAATTTCGACAAAAGCTAATTTTTTATTCAAAAATAATCTACTTCGGTAATTTTCAGTATCTGTGTTATTCGTATGTGAAGTTTTAAAGAAATCAGAAAAATAGTTTTCGAGACACAGCCTGAAAGACTATGTCTCCAAAACCATTAAGTTTTGCAGACATAATTATATCAAACAAGAAGTTTTACCAAATTTCAAAACACCGTTTTTTACAATGTTCCATGAATCGGAACAAAAATTGGCTTTGAACACCTTCCATATGTGCTCTATCCGTATCTGAAATGCAGTGGTTTTGGGGACCTAGTCTGTACACGACGTCGAAAATAGGATGTTTCAATAACCGAAAAATACTGCCATTTTGATAAATCCGAAAACAAAAGAAAATACGCCGCTGCACACCTCCAATGTTTACCATTTCCGTGTGTAAAATTTCAAAACAATTCTTTCTATAGCTTTAGAGATGCAGCCTGGAGACGCGGGTGGACAGATGGACAATCTAATGACTATCTCCTCCCGTTACTGGGTGGAGGGGGGTGATCAGAAACTGAAAAAACAATTAAAGTCAGGTCTAAGATGCTCAGTTTACCGAGATAATAAAGTAGCTACAAAGTAAAATGGTCCCCTAAGCACACCTTAACCAGGGTTTATACTAGGTGATAACTAACTGAAAGATGCGGCTTGCTATTAGAGGGTAGGCTACCTCTTCAAATCCCCGTTAAATTCAAAAATAAGACAACGTTGCACATCCACAATATGTATTATACTGTAAAATCTTCGTGCAAACAGGTTTACTTAAAAATGTATATACTTTTGGGGAGTCGTATTTTTAACAATTTTTCGCCGATTTCAAAAATAATACAACGTTACACATCTACAATATATATTTTTACTGTATAAAATTTTAGAACGCTGGGTAGTTTCGGAGAACTCGTCTGGGCAGAATCTATCTCCGTGCACACAAGTTTCCATAAAAATATACATTTTTTTCAAGACGTATTTTTGACATTTTTGACGATTTCAAAAATAATGCAACGTTGCACATGTAGAATATGTATACTTTCACTGCATAAGATTTCAGAACGCCGGATCGAATAGTTTTGGAGAACTCGTCTGGGAAAACCTATCTCTGTGCTAACAAATTTCCTAAAAAACAGCCATTTTTGACAAATCGTATTTTTGAGAATTTTTGGCCGATTTAATAATTAATACGACATTGCACAATTTCAACGTACATTCTAACCGTATGCCAATGGAAAAAGCTATATGACAAATGTTTTCGGAGGTATACCCGGACACGGGCGTATGAAAGCGGACAGACAGATGCACAGACAGACAAGCTGAACCTATATCCCGTCGTTACACGAAGGATAAAAAACTGAGCTCAAGAATGCTTTCTTTTTGTGCAGTAAAAGTAAAAGAAAGATTCTGTATAGAGAATCCAGTCACTATTGTGTTTATAGATGTTTGCTTCTGAATTTTTATATAAAAATAGGCTGATCTTTTGATATCGAAAATTAATTTTTGAGATCAAAAAATCATTTGCAGATTTCAAAATATAAATTTGAAAAGCCTCAGTGTGAAATAATGTGATCTAAAATAAATTTTTCATATCAGAAAAAGAAAATAAATTATTGAGCGCAGAATTGAGATTTTGATATCAAATATTTCATTTTTGCTATCAAGAATTGAACTTTGAACTTAAATATTTTTTATATTTATAAATATTGATTAATATCAAGAGTTATTTTTTGAGATCAAAAATACATTTAGAGATATCAAAAATAATTACAAATAGCAAAAATTAATTCTCAATGCAAAATAAAATGAATTTATGAGATCAACAATTTATTCTTGATATAAAAATTTTTTTGAGATCAAAAATTAAATATTGAGATCAATAATTGCCCAGAAATAATGAAAATGACATGTATGGTTCACTCCACTGTCGAATATCCTGTCCAAGTGTCGGTGTTATGTACAGTAGAGAATCGTGTACCGCTGGTGCGAACATTCCTATTACACTGTCCATGTTATGTACAGTAGAGAATCGTGTACCGCTGGTGCGAACATTCCTATTACACTGTCCATGTTATGTACAGTAGAGAATCGTGTACCGCTGGTGCGAACATTCCTATTACACTGTCCATGTTATGTACAGTAGAGAATCGTGTACCGCTGGTGCGAACATTCCTATTACACTGTCCATGTTATGTACAGTAGAGAATCGTGTACCGCTGGTGCGAACATTCCTATTACACTGTCCATGTTATGTACAGTACACAGATCGTGTACCTCTAGTCCGGGTAAAGCTAGTATTACTTAAAGTACACAAATGATGTACCTGTTGAGCAAGTATCCCTATCCCCCTGTGGTTATAATGCACTAAGAACTTCCTTGTTAGCACTATCACATAGGTTTTCGCTAACTTGCATATTGTTAAATTCCATTAATTATCCTCTAACCAATTCTTTGTTTAGAGTTTCGCTTAAAAGGATTAAATTAGCAGTAGCACATCATTCGTGATTAATTAGCATGAAATGTCACGGCTGCAGTCGTTTCTGGCCACATGCGGCCTGGGCAACGAAATTCAAAGAGACACCATTCATATGCCAGACTGACAGTGAGCGTGGATTCGTAAGTTAGAAAACATGCTAAATACAATGAGGAAATCCCCAACCATGTTTAAATATAGGTTAACATGTGTATGATCAGCCAAGGGATGGGTGGGGGGGGGGGGACGGGGGCGGAGAGAGGGGTAATTTTGTAATTTTAAGGCCAGACGCGGTCAGCCCTGAGTGGCAATTTTAACTATAAATGGTGGGTTCGGGGGATTTTCGTTCAGTATTTAGAAAAAAGCGTTTTCCATAAAACGAGACTTCTTTCAGTATTGCACTACGCGTTTGGTTGCAAAGGGACTATTATTTCAAAATGATCACTCCGCGTTTAGGGGTCGTTTAAAGAAGTCATGTACACACACATTGTAGTCGTCCCATCCTCGGGATGATCGTTGGACTAAGAATGTCATTTCACAAGCTGGAATTAATTTTGAATTATGATCTATAAAATTTAAAATATCACAAATATCCTAAAAAGGTTAGGAAATATTGAGTTTCTATTGTGCATAAGATGGTTATTACAGTACTTAGGTGGGACGAAGGCATCTGTTGCATGCTTTTAGCCTGTCCGTGCAGAAACAATCTCTGCACACGCAACAGGCGCGCAACAGGCCTGTTGCACAAGTATATGCGTGCCGACACCCTGTTTTTTAAACGGTCATGCTTTCACCCTTTCCGTGCAGACACAATAGTAGTATAGAAAGAATGGAACTGGGCCAGGTGTTCCCGAACCATTATTGGTTCTGGACCAGTTTTTTTTTGGATGGAGCGCGCGCGTGTTGGGATGACGTCATGATGAAGGGTAAACGAAACGTCATTGATAAATTTTGTTTTCGTAATTTGAGTTGAAATAACTGACTTCCGTTGAAATGTGAAAATGGAACGTTTTTTTAAAGGAATGGGGGAGAAAATGTTTATTGAGGCTTGTGAGGGTGTTTTTTTTTTGGAAAAAAGGCTCACATGAGTTCAAGGCGACACCATAAAGTGCCTATTGGAAGGTAAGGATTTTTTTTTTGCTCTCCCCGCACACACCAACAACAGGACAGAGTTAGCGTTTCATAAGCCCCTCATAGGTATGTTAACTCCCCAGATGCGGGTATTTTCTTTCTCTGTCTCCATACGCATACACGCACATAACAACACCATGACAAAAAAAAGTTTATTTTATTTCATAGCTGAAGAATTCGCGACTCTAAATTCCCATGTTTACCCTGACAAACTAATTGAAACGAGGTTGCCTGAAAACGAGGTTGCCTGAAAACGAGTCTGCCTGAAAAGGAGGCTAGCGCCTCAACCCCACCTAGGACACACTATCTGCCGACCCCCCGACCCCCTCCTCCCTCTAGGACATACTATCTGCCGACTCCCCCCCCCCCCCCACTAGGAGAGGAGAGCAAAATCACCACAGCTAAAAGGGTCAATAACTTCCGTCATGCTCAACTGATTTGAATGAAAATTTTACTGTTTGATTCAGTTTTATATCTAGTTTTAACATTAAGTAGTCATGGGCTATTTACACCGGTGGCTGTATGCATAATTGTTACATGTCCCCATTTTAACTTTGTAAAAAGTGAAAAATTGAGATAACTTTCGTTATTGTTGATCGATTTGCCTGAAAATTTTACCGTTAGATTCAGTTTAATGTCAAGTTTTGTTATAAAGTAGTCACAGACTATTTGCGCAGCTGGCTGTATGCATAATTCTAACATACCGCCATTTCAACTTTGTAAAATGTGAAAAAGTGGGATAACTTTCGCTATAGTTGGCCGATTTGCATGAAAATTTTACCGTGTGATTAAGTTTTATGTAAAGTTTTGTTATAAAGTAGTCACAGGCTATTTACACAGGTGGCTGTATGCATAATTGTGACATGCCGCCATTTTGACTTTGTAAAAAGTGGAAAAGTGAGATAACTTTCGCTATAGTTGACCGATTTGAATGAAAATTTCACCGTTTGATTCAGTTTGATGTCTAATTTTAATATTAAGTAATCACGGGGTTATTTGCACAGGTGGCTGTATGCATTATTGATTCACTTTAAAATTTTAACTTAAAAGTGAGATAACTTCCATCATGGTTAACCGATTTGAATGAAAATTTCATCGTTTCATTCAGATTGATGTCTAGTTTACAGTGATTATAGACTATTTGCATAGGTGCTTGTAAGCACTTTGGTTGGAGCACAACCCCGATTCAAAGATGTGTTCGAATGGCAAGCCCATTCAAACATGTGTTCGAATTATTTTTTGGGGAAAAAACATATTACGTCATAGGATTGTTCAACAAATTCTTTTTCAACTAGTTGTTTAACAATTGTACAACAATTGTTCAACAAGCTGTTGTTCAACATGTTGTTTAACATGTTGTTCAACATGTTGTTCAACAAGTTGTTGTTCAACATGTTGTAGTTCAAACAATTGATGCAGCAATAGCAGCCAGTTCAGAAAAAAACAAGACATATGTTGAATAGTTTAATTAATACACCTTAATACACACAGCTTAAATCTATAACAATATTACAACATTTGTTGATTTACAAAGTCTTTATTATAAAGTTTAGTCAAATAAGTCTATTTTTCTTCATCTGCCTCACTCTTTTCCATCTCACTGTCCTCATCCATATCACTTTCTTCGTCGCTGCTTTCAGCTTCCTCCTCCTCATCTAAAAGGTCTCCAAAGAATGCATCGTTTCTTCTTATAGCCGCCTTTAGTGCCTCTGAATACTCGTAATGTGTTTCATCAACAAAGTAATTAAAGTCTTCTAAAACGGTTTGATAATGTTCGTTTTGTTCTAGACGTTGGGTATATTTGAATAGTCTCATAAACAGTCGACGCTTATAAATGGGTCGAAAGTCATCACTTGCTATTTCACGCGCATCTTCAAGCCCTTGTTCTTCATATTCTGAAACCTTTTCTTGAAATTTGGTATCATATCCATCATAGACTTCTTGAACCATATCATACCAAACAGAGTCTGTTTCTGACTCACTTTCAGAGGTGCCGTCATCATCACCCTTACCAACAGTGTTCCATATGTTTGAGCAAAGCTTCTTGACTGTTGTATAACGCACCACATTCTGTACAAGTATGTGCATTCTTTTCAGTCATGTTGACGCTTTGACATAGAAGACTCATCTAAAGTTTCAGTGATAGGTGGTTTTACAGGGTTTTCCATATCTATTTCCAATTCTTCTTCTTCTGAAGTGTGAACATCCTTTAAGTGCCTTTTAAGACTTTGTGGCCAATTGTAAGATTTCAAACAAATGTTGCATTTATACATCCTTTCAGTTCAACATACACTTTTCAAATGATGAAAAAGCCTTTAAACATAGCCTTATATACAACTTGTTGAACAACATGTTGCACATTTTCAACTTGTTGAACAACATGTTGGACAACATGTTGAACAACATGTTCAACAAGTTCAACATGTTTAACATGTTGTTGAACATGTTGTCTACGCCTAGGGTTAGGGTTATGCCGCTTAGGGGAGTCTAACGTCATGACGTCTTTATGACGTCATTATGACGTCATAATGACATCATTCGAACAGGCGCGCGCTTTATCCAAAAAACTGACTCAGTAGAATTTATTGCTGTTTGATATGGATGAAATGCATTTCTCATTCTTCCTTTTATGCTACTTAGATGTAATCAAAAAATGGTGTGTAACTCGTCAAAAATGACAAACTAGTTAAAATTTTTTTGCTGAGTCACCAATTTTAACAAGTTTGGCATTTTTGACGAGTTACACACCATTGAACAAATGTTGTAATATTGTTATAGATTTAAGCTGTGTATATTTAAGTGTATTAATAAAACTGTTCAACATATGTCTTTTTTTCTGAACTGGCTGCTATTGCTGCATCAATTGCTTGAACTACAACATGTTGAACAACAACTTGTTGAACAACATGTTGAACAACATGTTGAACATGTTGAACATGTTCAACTTGTTCAGCAACATGTTGAACATGTTGAACAACAATAGTCTATAATCACTGTAAACTAGACATCAAACTGAATGAAACGGTGAAATTTTCATTCAAATCGGTTAACCATGATGGAAGTTATCTCACTTTTAAGTTAAAATTTTAAAGTGAATCAATTATGCATACAGCCACCTGTGCAAATAACCCCGTGATTACTTAATGTTAAAACTAGATATAAAACAGAATCAAACAGTAAAAGTTTCATTCAAATCAGTTGAGCATGACGGAAGTTATTGACCCTTTTAGCTGTGGTGATTTTGCTCTCCTCTCCTGGGGTGGGGGGGGGGGGGGGAGGGTCGGCAGATAGTATGTCCTAGAGGGGGAGGAGGAGGGGGAGGGGGAGGGGGTTCGGTAGATAGTGTGTCCTGGGGGGGGGGGTGAGACGCTAGCCTCGTTTTCAGGCAGACTCGTTTTCAGGCAACCTCATTTTCAGGCTAACTCGTTTCAGTTAGTTTGTAGGGTAAACACGGGAATTTAGAGTCGCGAATTCTTCAGCTATGAAATAAAATAAACTTTTTTTGTCATGGTGTTGTTATGTGCGTGTATGCGTATGGAGACAGAGAAAAAAATTACCCCCATCTGGGGAGTTAACATACCTATGAGGGGCTTATGAAACGCAAACTCTGTCCTGGTGTTGGTATGTGCGGGGAGAGCCCAAAAAAAAATCCTTACCTTCCAATAGACACTTTATGGTGTCGCCTTGAACTCATGTGAGCCTTTTTTTCCAAAAAAACACCCTCAAAAGCCTCAGTAAACATTTTCTCCCCCCTTCCTTTCAAAAAAAAAAAAAAA
This sequence comes from Protula sp. h YS-2021, assembly GCA_949752745.1. Classification (NCBI taxonomy): domain Eukaryota; kingdom Metazoa; phylum Annelida; class Polychaeta; order Sabellida; family Serpulidae; genus Protula; species Protula sp. h YS-2021. The sequence goes on along the minus strand of OX457026.1, from coordinate 11,311,993 downwards.
AAAAAAGTTACATTTTCACACTTCAACGGGAGTCAGTTATTTCAACTCAGATTACGAAAACAAAATGTATCAATGACGTTTCGTTTACGCACACTCTGCTGTGACGTTTCGTTTACCCTTCATCATAACGTCATCCCAACACGCGCGCGCTCCATCCAAAAAAACTGGTCCAGAACCAATAATGGTTCTGGAACACCTGGTCCAGAACCAATAATGGTTCTGGACCTGGTCCAGTTCCATTCTTTCTATACTACTCACAATTTCCGCACAGCTTAATTTTTCAGGAGATAAAGTGGCTGCCCGTGCTTTTAGCCTGTCAATTCACTTTATTTTATACTTATTAAGGATCTCCCCATAGAAACTAGGACATTTTTATTATATCTGTTGAACACGACACAACATCGGCACGGCAGCTGCGTGCTTTTATCCTGTCCATGCGAACGTTGTTTCTATATAAAACATTAATCAACACGACACAACCTGTGCACGTCAGTTGCGTGCTTTAAGCCTGTCCGTGCTTAAAGCCTGTTTAACGTTGTTTCTATATAAAAGATAACCAATCCGACACAACAGCGGCACGGATTTCAGTGCAAACATTATTTCTGTATAAAACATTAATCAACATGACACAATAAAAGCACGGCAGTTGCGTGCGTTTAGCCTGTCTGAATAAACTTTGTTTCTACTTTTTCGATTACTCTTTGAAAGGCAAATAAAGGGTATTTGAATGCTGAATGCCGTGCCAATACCCTGTCAGCCTATTTTATAAGTTTTAGAGCCTCTTTCCTAGTCATAATTTTTGGCAGGGTGTTTGGTCGAAGTTTGTCATGAATGGCTTATTGAGTAAAGAATGACTTAGTCTAGCACTGAAAAGAGAAAAAGTCGGGTTCTCACTGCCTTCAGTACCGAAGGAAATGTTTATTATCATTGTTATGAAGGTTTACTTTGACCAAAAATTACTTAATCTGATATTTAAAACGAAAACAAAAAGACATCTATTTTTTTTCGAAAAATATGGTTATTGTTATTGTTATTATTGTTGATTTTCACTAAAAATGGCCGAATTTAACATTGCATTGTTATTCCTGTTTTCGTATTCATAAATCCATGTCTTCTACATTGCACATTTTCAGTGCTTCTAATCAAATGTTGAAGTCGTTGAGGCGGCGATTATTGTTTGAAGTGAATGATTAATCAATAGTAGAATTACTGTTGTTCTTCTTTATAATGGGAGAAGACACGTTATTATATTGACTGGGAAATACAGAAACAACTTCGGCACGGAATAACAAAAGCACGGACAGGCTGTTGGCACGCAACTGAGGTCGTGTTTTTCTTGTTCCGTGCAACAGGCCTGTTGCATGGAACAAGAAAAGCACGACACAACAAAAGCACGCAACAGCATCTCCCTGAAAAAGGCCCCCGGAAAAAACCCACCTTTTGGTAACTGCGGAAAACAGACCCTCAGATTTTGGCCAAAGCCGGGAAAAATCCCCCATAGCACTTAATTCATTTAGCAACTATTTACGAAACACCTAAAACAAATTTCACTATTTACTCAACTTGTCACTCATTATCAGTACTTTCGGTGTATCTTGAAGTACCCACAGAAGCTGAAAAGCATTTTTTTACAGAAGCACTCCTTTAAACCATATTTTAATATTTTAATTCATCTGTTACGTAAACTAAATATTCGTTTAAGAAGTTAAACTCCATGGGGTTGGTCATTTTCTCTCCGTATAGCAAAAATCTAGGGAAGTGGGAACAGTAAACATTGCGACGTTTGATCAACGCTGGATAGGCGTCGAGTCTGACGTCGGATCAACGTCGGCTTTTGGTTGTTTATGGAAGTCGACACAACGTCTACCTTCTGACATTGATTTAACGTCAATTATCCGACGTCTTATCAACGTTGAGCAAGGGTTGCAAATGGAAGTCGAAACAACAAGTATCTCCCGTCGGGAACACGATCTTGTACAAAGTTGGGAAAGCAATGTTGTATAGACGTTGTGAGAGTATAATCCAGAATGACTGTCTGACAGCTGCAGTAAAAGAGCCGTGACTCTCCATTACACTCCCCCCCCCCCCCCCCAGCTTTCGGTCATTCGGCCAGGCAGGATAAGTACGAAGTTGATTTCCATGAATGTTTTACAAAAACAGGTCCCAGCAAACATTAAGACGTCAGAATGACGTCGGGTCGACGTCGTGACCCGACGTTTCCGACGTCGGACTGACGTGCAGGTTTTGGTTGTATATGAAATGGAACCGACGTCGGGTTTTCAACGTCAGAATGACGTCGGGTTCCGACCTAAATCCGACGTCGGAATTAAGTCGGTTTTAGGTTGTATATGGAATTGGAACCGACGTCGGATTCCGACCTGAAACTGACTAGAGTTGTATAATTAATAGATAATTAATCATTCACCTGCTGTTGTGAAATACATACGAAAGCATTTTCCATGTACATTTTTACAATCTAGGAAGAAAAATACCGACGCGCCATCAAAATTCTAAAATTGTCATGTAAAAATTACGTTTTTTCTTCCTCTTTTTCAAAATGACTTCCATTTCCGGTGAGCGATAATAATGTTCATCGCTTTTTGGTCGTTTTTGCAACGTCGGAATGACGTCAGAAACCCGACGTTGCCTCGACGTCGGAATAAAGTCGGGTTTTGGGGTAATAGGTCAGAATATGGTTGTGAAGTCGTCGCAACCAAATACAACCTTTTTTCAACCAAAAAAGACGTCGGTTGTTTGCTTGGGTGGAAAGAAACTTGCGCGTTCTTGAGATTCTGATTTTTTTACGTTTTCATTTCGGTCTACTTACAAAGTGACCCGCTATGGCTACCATTTCTAGTGAGAAATTACACAAGGAGGTTGTTTTTTGGTTGTGAGTCTGACTTCTATACAACGCCGATTTTTCGACGTCTATCCAACGTTGATTTTTCCAACATCTAGTCAGCGTTGTACCAAAGATGTTCATTAGACTTCGGAGAAAATTGTATTTCTCTGCGACCAAAAGCAACGTCTAATCAACATTGCTTACCTCACGTCTATTCAACTTTGAGTCAAATACCTTGGTTAGACGTTGATCTGTGGTCGCGACCAATCGCACCTAAAGTAGACCTGGAGCTAAAGTTGTGGTTTGGTCGGATCGACGTCACAGTCTCAAATTGACGTTGGATCTTACTTAGAATACTTACTGGGGGGGGGGGGGGGATTTTCGCCGTCGTAGGGTGTTTCTCGAGGAGGGGGGGGGGGGTGTCTCCGCACTCCTATGGCCTACTTTTGTCTGGATCAGCTTCTATAGTTTGAATTCGTTTCTGTTGTCTGGAAAACCATGTCATTGCCGCGGTCAGTCTCGAGAACTCGTAATCCATGACATACTGCATTCGCAACAACCGTCCGACACTCAACCCTTTGTCGTCACACACCTTCAGTCTCTTTGCTTATAGAATACTTAGAATCAGGTTTTAGTAACACATTTTAAAAAATAACATACTGCAAATAAAAAGTCTGGATAAGCCAAGATTAAGTTAGTGTCTCCATCTAATTGAAGTAACGTTCGTTCCAAGAAAACAAGTGATTCCCGGGGATTTATTTGAAGTCACCGCCTCGTGATTGATGACACGAAGGTCAATGAGTCACTGCTGACAGCTTTGAAGGGCAGCAAACCAATTTTTTTCTTTCTTTACAGGAAATTATTATTTTTTCTTCATCAAATTGTAATCGATGCTTCTGCGCCGATGGTAAACTAAATCAGTCATAAAAGGGCCGGTTCAAATCCTCTTCAATCTTTTGCGCTTGGCTTTCTTTACACTGTTTCAAAGTTCTATTAAGGATCTATTTATTTGTAGGGCAAAATAAACTAGCTCCATTTAATAGTGATGTGAAATATGTGTTGATGTCTGGAGGGGGGGGGGGGGGGGTACCGAAATCTCTAAGAACTTTACGGAAAAAAGATTCACATCGTATTGCAGGGCCAAGTGGCTGATTTATACGTGGCGGCTAACAAACAAATTTGTGACTTTCTGTCAGTTAGTATGACTGATGTCCAGCATTCTGTGATCGGAATATTTTACTTGTGATGGGTTGTTCCTAAGAAGTCTTGAATATTCAATAAATGCATGCATTGTTAGGTGCTATCTCTGGCTTTGTACAATTCTTGTGTTCGTTGATTTGGTTGGGAAAAGGGGTTGGGCGGGGGTGGTAAGGGGTGGGAGCAAGGGGTGGGAGTAATGGGGTGGAGTGGGAGTACGGGGAGAGGAGTGGCTAACAGATTATTTCCTCCACAGTGTATGATGTGAGGATCAAATGGAATAAATCTTCAAAATCTTAGAAGCTCAACTTGTCTTTCTTTTTATATAATATTAAACCAGTTAATGTATCGTGACGGTGCCATATAACGTTTCTGCAGAAAAAAAGAACAACCAAACAATCTCAGTTTAAATTTATACATTTTTTCTATCTTGAATACATACCGGTACGTTTAAACTGAACAAAAGAGTTTCCACATGAATACTTCATTGTTTTATACCGTTCTTATATTTTATTCAACACTTTAAACCAATTAAGAAGATACAATCAAATTTTAAGAATTATCATGTCTTTAACTTCAATAATTAAGTTAAATCTTAATTAATTTGAAACGGTAAAAAATAAACTATCAAGAGTATCTTTTTTTATTGACAGGGAACGGATTTTTTTGTGTCAGCTACTCAGCTGACACTACGGACCCTAGGGCCACGAAACTTGGGACTTTTTTTTTTGCAAGTAAATGTGGAGCATTTATCACAGAACACACAGTTGCTTAGCTTTGTGCGAGCTCTCACTGAGTAAATAGATAACACAGCGTATGCCTGATCAGTCAATAAAACCTTAATTTAAATCAACAAAAACCCAACACTACTCGGCTAATAAGATGTATTCAAGCTGTGTTGTTTGCAATATATTATTCAAGTAATAACCCATTGAAGGAAGTATTTTTGCGTTTTAATTTTTGTCAAGTGTTTAGCATTTCGCTAGCGAAATGAGGTTCTAGTTTTAGGCATTGCTTCGTATTGCTCGTTACGATACAAATCCATTTCGTCCAAGCCGCTCTCGTTGCCATGTTCCTTTGCAATGATGAATGCCCCAGACAAAACAATAACATGTCTGCGGGTTTGTTTTTCCCATAATTTCTGGAGCCCTGCGGCGTGGGGATTTACGGGGGACGTGGCATGAGAAATAAGATGAATGAATCGTCATTAGTAAGTCGTAAGTAGAAGCCACAATCAGGTGAAGCGCAACACGTATATGTCTTCTGCGTGACATAATCACGAGTAAAGGACCACGGACCTGTATAGCAACGCAAATAGCGTCTGTTAAGTGAGTGACAGCGGCCCATGTATCAAACCTGTGGATAATGGGGTAGCTGAAATCTATGGCTCTCGGTGGAATTTACTCTGTACAGGCTGCTAAGCTGAGGGTTAGTTCTAAATGGTAGCTCCCTTTTGAATAACAGATAGTATGGAACTGCGATCAGTGAGGAACTGCGATCAGTGAGGAACTGCGATTAGTGAGGGCGCACATAAATATACCTTATTTATATATCATAGTAGGGAAAATCTGGGTCGGAGTTACAGGAAGTTTTGTGTCACGTCTTTTAACAGATTCTTCAAATATAAAAAGAAATGAAATAATTATTTTTGTGTACATCCATGTAGTGGAATGTTTTAAACTTATTTGTCATAAACGAATATCATTCAAATAACAACTTTGGTTTTTCTCGGTAGGTTGAAAATTCCCTCAAAAAAGACCCCTGGAAACCACCTCCCATTTTGGCATCTGCTTAAAAAGACCCAAGATTTTTTTCAATACCCGGAAAAATCCCCCTCCCCTCCCTCCATTAAATTCCTTTTAGTTTTATGAATTTTAGTGAACATTTTAAAAAATTTCACGGAAACTCCCCTTCTCGAAAAAAATCCCCACCATTTGTACATCTGTAGATAAAAGATCCCCCTCCATCCAGATTTTGGCTTACCAGGAAAAAATCCTCCATAAAACTAAATTTATTTTAGAGAATATTGGTACCAAATACCAATGAAACAATCTCGCCGGATTGACAGCTTACCCGCTGTACTCGCCTGGTTGACGGCTGAACTGTTGTGCTCGCGTCATTCAGAGCTTAACTACTGTACCGCATGATTAATGTTTATTTAATCAAATTATTTAAACGATTTTAATATGTTAGTTTTGCCTCCATGGTGACGAGGGGATGGTGGGGGGGGGGGGGCACGATGGAACACCTGGACACCTATGGAAATATTCGGAATTTATCTTTTATTCTTGTTAAAATATGTGGTATGTTGAAGGTGGCAAATGGGAGTCTCGTCCGTAGATGGGATTCTCGTTTGTAGAAAGGAGTCTCGTTTGTAGATGGGAGTTTCGTTTGTAGATGGAAGTCTAGTTTGTAGATGGGATTCTCGTTTGTAGGTGGGATTCTCGTTTGTAGGTGGGAGTCTCGTTTGTAGATGGGAGTCTCGTTTGTAGATGGAAGTCTCGTTTGTAGATGGGAGTCTCGTTTGTAGATGGAAGTCTAGTTTGTAGATGATAGTGGACACCTATGGAAATATTCGGAATTTATCTTTTATCCTTGTTAAAATATGTGGGATGTTGAAGGTGGCAAATGGGAGTCTCGTCCGTAGATGGGATTCTCGTTTGTAGAAAGGAGTCTCGTTTGCAGACGTGAGTCTCGTTTGTAGATGGGAGTCTCGTTTGTAGATGGGAGTTTCGTTTGTAGATGGAAGTCTAGTTTGTAGATGGGATTCTCGTTTGTAGGTGGGATTCTCGTTTGTAGGTGGGAGTCTCGTTTGTAGATGGGAGTCTCGTTTGTAGATGGAAGTCTCGTTTGTAGATGGGAGTCTCGTTTGTAGATGGAAGTCTAGTTTGTAGATGATAGTCTCGTTTGTAGATGGGAGTCTCGTTTGTAGATGGAAGTCTCGTTTGTAGATGGAAGTCTCGTTTGTAGATGGGAGTCTCGTTTGTAGATGGGAGTCTTGTTTGTAGATGGAAGTTTTGTTTGTTGATGGGAGTCTTGTTTGTAGATGGAAGTCCCGTTTGTAGAATAGAGTCTCGTTTGTAGAAGGGAGTCTCGTTTGTAGATGGGAGTCTTGTTTGTAGATGGAAGTCCCGTTTGTAGAAGGGGGTCTCGTTTGTAGAAGGGAGTCCCGTTTGTAGATGGGAGTCTTGTTTGTAGATGGAAGTCCCGTTTGTAGATGGGGGTCTCGTTTGTAGAAGGGAGTCTCGTTTGTAGAAGGGAGTCTCGTTTGTAGATGGGAGTCTTGTTTGTAGATGGAAGTCCCGTTGGTAGATGGGGGTCTCGTTTGTAGATGTAAGTCTAGTTTGTAGATGTAAGTCTCATTTGTAGATGGGAATCTCGTTTGTAGATGGAAGTCCCGTTTGTAGATGGGACTTTCGTTTGTAGATGGGAGTCTCGTTTGTAAAAGGGAGTCTCGTTTGTAAATGGAAGTCTCGTTTGTAGATGGGAGTCTCGTTTGTAGAAGGGAGTCTCGTTTGTAGATGGAAGTCCCGTTTGTAGATGGGAGTCTCATTTGTAGATTGGTAGCGGAAGTGGTATAGCTTAGCCAGTAAATTCTCTTAATCATTTCTTTGATATCATAACAATATTAAGAAACATTACTACTATTACTACTACTACTTACTTGTAAAAAAAAATAGTGGTTGTAATAATAATACAAATAAGAATACTATATTAATAATATTAATTACTTCAAATGATTAATAATAATAATAATAATAATAATAATAATAATAATAATAATAATAATAATAATAATAATAATAATAATAATAATAATAATAATAATAATAAGCCAACGATAACACATCTTTCTCACAAAGCCAGCAGTTATCAGTCCTATTTTTGCAAAGATTGATTTTTTTCCTTAAAAAGTCCACTTTGCCCAAGAAATCAACTTTTTCGCAAAAACGGAGTAAGGCGTGCTTTCTTGTTTGTTTTGGTTTTTTTGCCCTTTACTAAATTGCTAAATTTGCGCAATTAACAAGATAATTGCATGTGGAAATGGGACCAGAGATTGAATTTCAATAATCGATGAATGAGGAAATTGAATGGGCAAAACACAAACAAACGTTTAGGGAGGGTTTGGTTCTTGTTTGGGTACATTTGCCACCCAATATTTTTACTAGCTTCCAGCGATTTAAACCGTAGTTGAAGATCGAAGTCCGCATTCTTTGAGGTCGATCAGTTACGACGTGTGACAATAAAACGCCAGGGCAGAACATGATGAAGATACCCCAATTCCTTTAATTTTTCGTTGGTTTGTAAAAAATAAATAACAAAATAAAATAAAAAGGATCTGAATATACAAACACGATGAAACTTGGTGCATTAACGCTTTCATTTCTTTCGACATCACATCATATATTCATAATGAAAGTGACTGGCTGAAAAGTGACTGGAATTTGCACAGTATCCTTGAATCGCATTCTATAAATAACCCATCTAATCTTTAATCTACATATAATCTGCTGTTAATGCCTTGCCCGTTTTGGTGACCTGTAAGCTTAAGAGATGCGTGGACCGAAGACCCTCTTTTTATTGAACTTATAGGTTCTTAACACTGGCGGTATCGGAATAGATTTGCTGTGATGCGGCAGAGGGATTGGGAGAACGTCGTGGGGGGGGGGGGGGGGATAGGGGGGGTGAGGCAGCGGCTCTGTCAATTTGTGATTACTGTTTGATGCTGCTTGATTACTTCATGCAAATTTATTTGTGGGTGTTGGGGTGGGGAGGGGGTGATAATAGCATTTTGTATTTGCTTCGTGCGCCGACACAAATGTTTGGCAAACCAAAAAATAATTGGCCCAACTGGAAACTGACTGAAGTAGAAACGACGTGCTTGTGACGTGAGGCCCACCTCTCGTTTCTTACAGAATTCCGACCGAACTAAGTCGGAATGAAAAGATCTCACAAGCTAGCAGATTCCGGTCTGAGGGTAGATGGAGAGGGGGAGGGGCGATCCTGGGATCTTTTCGAACTCACAAACACACACTAACACACACAAGACTGTAGACGATTTTTTAAAATCTGAGAGATTTCTTTCAGTTGTGTTTTACCTAAAAAATTGCGATGTTCCGAATTAAATGTATGTGTGTTAACGATCTCTTCGACTTCTCGCATCCTGTCTCACCGCACCTCTGAAAATAAAACAACGGCCGAGTATACGGCGACGTGAATCAGGCTGATAAAAACTCTGTTGTCGTGGTTATCAGATGTGATATGGATAGCGAGAGTCTAAATCAATGCTCACCTGTCACAAGCTTTTCTCTCCGTCCCTCATCCCTCCCGCCTCCCTCCGCCCCCCTCTCCCCTTCCGCTCAGAATAGATTGTGAAAGCTGTCAGCTGCCTTTACGTAGATATTCAATGGCTCGTTTATTAACCGCCCCGACCCCGTCAAGAAAACCTGCAGCATTTTATCCATAAGAATGAGAAACCGAGACGCGGCAGAATCAAACCTAACAATACAAACGATACAATATAAAGCCAGTTAAATATTGAAAATACTTTCTGATAGTGCTGTCATGGCCTCTATTTCCGGTGAGCGACAATAAGATCTCGCTGTTATTCCCTGCCATATTGACAGCCAAACAATGTCGTTATCACGGCGTTCCAAGGTGGTCTCTTACCCGGAAGAAGAAGAAGAGGAGAAGAAAAAGAAGAAGAAGAAAGAGGAAAGAGAAAGAAGAACAATAATTGCAGAAAAAAATGAAGACACTGTTAATTTTGGAAAAGTGTTGAGTATTTAAATGCATGCCAGTGTTTTGCCACAGTTTTGGGCATAAAATAACGCTTTCTACAGTGGAACCTCTGAAATCGGACCACCTTGGGACCGGATAAAATGTGCCCTATTTCAGAGGTGGTCCCATTTGGGAGACTTGGTCCTACTTGGGTAAAATTTTGCGGGTTGACCGCAGTTTCAAGTTTGATGTCCAAACACATTAATAATCTCAATTTCATCTTTGAGACTAATGTCTTTTCTTTTTCCATTAACTTTTTTCCGCTTTCCATTTGAGAAACTTTTAACAATTTTTCAAACACTTGGCAAGCCTTTGGGTTGTAAGGTGTTTATAAAGTTGTACGAGCAACCGTTGGTATCTTTTATTTCTTGACAGTGAACGGATTTCCTGTGTCATCTACTCGGCTGACACTACGGGCCCTAATGCCACGAAACTTGGGACTTAGGTAGAACTTGATATGAACGTGTGCATGACTTTTTTTTCTCCTTCGATTTCGTTTTCTTGTTTAAAACGCCATGTGAAAAGAGTGTATTTTTTGCAAGTAAATGTGGATCATTTATCGCAGAGCACAGAACACCATGCAGCTGCTTAGCTTTGTGCGAGCTCTCACTGCGTAAATAGATAACACGACGTATGCCTAATCAGTTAATAAAACCTTAAGTCAACAAAAACTAAACACTACACGGCTTATAAGACGTATTCAAGCTGTGTTGTTTGCGAATACATTTAGCCGGTATTAAGTTATCAATCTATGGAGTTTTTTCTTGACAGTGGTCCGATTTTTTTGTGTCGTCTTCTTCTCTGGCACTATGGACCCTGGGACAACGAAACTTTGGAATTGTGTAGAACTTGTGAATAATAATAATAATAATAATAATAATAATAATAATAATAATAATAATAATAATAATAATAATAATAATAATAATAATAATAATAATAATAATAATAATAATAATAATAATAATAATAATTTTGGCGAGGACCATGGCCCCCAGTTTCAGAAAATGGCCCCCTAAATTTTTCGCTGGGGCTGCGATGGCCCCCAGTTTTTATGTCTGTAGGCCATTGTATGCATGTTGTAAAATACTTTATATGATTCAAGAAATAACGCATTGAAAGAAGTGTCAAGTGTTTAACATTTCGCTAGCGGAATGCGGTTCTAGGCTTATTCAAATTAACTTTATGTGCTTAAATTGACATCATGAATTCGGTGGCATTTGGGTCGGCTTAAATACTAAAAGAATAGGCAACACATAAATTAAGATGTCTCGGGTATGTATATTGTCAGGAGCTATTGTTTAGACAAGGTACAAAAGCATAGATAATAAAAATAAGCCCCTGTCTGGTTACACACTTGCCACCAAAATCCCTAGCAACAATATATAAGACGGCAACATGCCCAGTGTTGTAAGTAATGTGCCGCAAAAATACAGTGGATTTCCCACTGATTGACAGTGGTACGATCTCAGGCATTTTGAGGGCTCGGGACCGAAAAAAGCGGCCCGAAGCGGTCCGATCCGAGGTGGTCCCAATTGGGAGTCTTCTTAACCATTAAAGTCTATGGAGCGCATTCGGGACCGAAAAAATGTGCCCTAATTCATAGGTGGTCCCAAGAGGGAAGTGTTCCGATGCCGAGGCTCCACTGTACTTTGTCTAAGACAATTCTTGACGGTTAAGTCTACATCCAACACGAAAATTTAGCTTCTACAGTTAACCGAATAGTTAACTGCAGCAGTAAACGCAAAGTTTTAAATTGATATTCATTGATTTTGACGGTTAGGTGTAAGTTAACTGTATCCTCAAGCACTCTGTTTATCCGAAAAAGTCAACTGACCCTTTGAGGTGAGTTAACCGTGTGTTAAGTGTGAGAAGCTGTTGTAGATGTACCTACGACTTAAAGAAATCAATGTTGTGCACTCAGTTCTTGATGCCAACACATGCTTAAGATAATGATAAGAGTAATTATAATCCTCCCTGTGGTTTTTTTTGTGTTTCGTTTTCCTTGTTAAAACGCCATGTGAAAAGAGTGTATTTTTTGCAAGTAAAAGCGGAACATTAAATGCACAGCACAGAGCACACAGTTGCTCAGCCTTGTGCGAGCTCGCACTGCGTAAATAGATAGCACGGCGTATGTCAGTCAATAAATCCAACAAAAGTAAACAAAAACCAAGCACTACTCGGCTTATAAGATGTATTCAAGCTGTGTTGTTCGCAATATATTATTCAAGAAATAACCCATTGAATTAAGTATTTTTTCGTTTTAATTTTTGTTTAAGTGTTTAACATTTCGGTAGCTAAATGAGGTTCTAGTTGATACAAGTGCTGAAACATATTAGTGGGGTTGCCATAATCAGTAATTCCTCTGTTCTCTAACAGGCAAACAATATGTTATAATTATTAAGCCCATGTATATTATGTTGGTGTTCGTCACTCCTTACTGTGCCAAGTGTGGTTGGTATGTGTGTTTATAAATGCTGCTGAAATAATGTGTCTGGACGAGTTCTACAGAATGCACACAGTTATAATTAAACGATATTCATAACATTCAGGATATATTATTCAGTATGGTATCGTATATAGTAACTATAATTTTTTGCAATATTTTGTGTGTAACTAAGTCAATAATGTGAGCAATTTTCAGTTCGTGAATTTAATAAATAGGCTTCTTCACGTAATAAATTCCGGTATGGTATCACCACGCGGTATTTTGACAGCGAGTCAGAACGGTTCACAGTGAGTCAGATGTACTCACAGAACGGTTCACAGTGAGTCAGATGTACTCACAGAACGGTTCACAGTGAGTCAGATGTACTCACAGAACGGTTCACAGTGAGTCAGATGTACTCACAGAACGGTTCACAGTGAGTCAGATGTACTCACAGAACGGTTCACAGTGAGTCAGATGTACTCACAGAACGGTTCACAGTGAGTCAGATGTACTCACAGAACGGTTCACAGTGAGTCAGATGTACTCACAGAGGTGTGCTTCACTAAGTCAGTTGTTGTTTCAGTCAGTTGCTTTGCTGTGAAGACGTTTTTGATTAAGAGCAAAATATCGACACAAACGAGACCGTAAAACTACGGAAAACAGTTATATGTCAAGCCAAATTACATAAGATAAGACAATACAAGCCAAATTACATAAGATAAGAAAATGTTTCAAATGAAAAGGATATATTTATATTATTTACTTACTGACATTATGGGGATTATAGGAATTTAGACCAGAAAAAATAAGGAAAATGTTTTTTATTACTGGTAAAAAATGTAATTTAAATCGAAAATAAAATACATCGGGATTTTTGGCGGTGGCACGACTTTCATTCACACAAGAATCATACCTCCAAATCAAAAATAAACAAATAAACAATTTAGAAATTCAGAAAACTGAGAATATTTCAACGGTTACCCTTACACTTTTTATAAATTCGTAAAATCGTGATTGTTTTCGCCCCATCCTCATTGCAATACACAAAATGCAACCCTACTACCTTAAATCGGATCGGATTCAAATGCTATGAGAAATGACATATGACATAAAGCTGAGCATCATCCTGGGAATTCAGAACCCCCTGACAAAAAGCTGTACCACTCCAGCACATATACTCACGCAAACTATACACTTAAAACATATTACTTATCTTACAATTAAGAAGATGTATTTTTATTTTCCCATATAATATTACCAAGATGTGTTTTAAGAGCATCCTGTGCAGTTGAAACAACATCTGTGTATCCGAAATTGTAATGTAAGACTTTTTATGAATTATAAATAAATAGTCAGATTAGAGCATCAAAGTCACTTTCTCCTGTCACCACCATGCCATTGTTACGTCATCAGGGAATCGCCACAAGATGAGCTAACTTTTGGTTAACCGTACGTAACGATTTAGACGGACACTCCCGTGGACTGTAAAACATAAAGTTTTAACGCATTGTATTACAAATCAACTTTTAAGATGTAGAATAACCACAATAAAAATTGTAGAGTATAATAACAATTTATTTACCATAATAAATTTGCTGATGATTGACTTAATATTATTATGATTATATTTTAAGTTTTCGTGTCTTCGCCTTTATTTTTGTCATGGCAAAAATGATCAATTATCGTTGACCATTATCGTCTTTGGGTTAGCAATTATTTTTGACAAATGTCATTGTACGTCCTTCATCTTTGTGCGATAAAAGATCACATGCAATATATGACTGTCTGTTATAAAAATTAGCCCTATGGGCTGGTGTGCTTTGTGTTGGATTCTTGCATTTCCGGAAGACAAATGAACGTACTTATCCTGACAACAGAAAAACACATAATCTAAACTTGTTTTTATTTTATTTCTCACTTTCTTCGTGATAATGTCTCGCTTCATAAATTATTATTTTTATTAACGACCTCCGGATCGTGATATACAGGACCATTATTTTTAATGACAACCGCTGATATCCAGTACAGAGACGACAGAAAAACCAAGATTTTTCTTGGCGTTTAAGATTTACAAAAATGTAAGATTTTGTTCATTGCAAATGTGTTTTTGTCAAGGCCTTGAAGTTGAAACAATAGGAGCAGCTCGTGACACTTCAACTAAATCAGATGTCTGAGCCAAATCTGAACCTACAGTTTGTCATAGTTTGTGGCATTACAAATACAGCTAGTTATTAATCAGTGTATTCCCCAGTGCTACTTACAGACATGTAAAATGGAATACTTTCCACAATTTTGACATAAAACTGAGCTTGACTTTACATGCGACCCTCCCTTTTATAAATTCTAGATCCGCCTGAAAGGAGTCAATAGCATACCAACGTTTTCATTTGAGGCCCACTTTTTCTCAACCACGACACAATGTCTTTTGACGCCCGAGACGCACGAGGCCTTCAAATGGAAAACTAAAGGTTTGCTCTGTGACCGGTCCTATTTACGGGGTTTCAAAACGACATTTGTGAATGGCAAAAAATGGTCATCTCGATTGCAGGCTGGTACGATTCCCGGGGCTCCCTTGATGATAGAAATGAATATAAGAATTTCTATTCTGATAAAAAGTGATCCGTTATGCAGGGTGGTCAGGTTTCCAGGGTGGCCCGATCCCGGTGTTCTGGTGATGAAACGTGTGGTTACATACAAACGAACACCTAAATATCGTTACGTGTTGGGGCTCAAATGGCAACTTCACTTGTTGAAAAGACATTGGAATTTCATTTTTCTCAAATTTATGAGTTTTTAACTTTGCATAAAATTTAATCATGTCGCTGTCAGGTGGACTTTTTGTCATAAAAAGTAGTTAAAGAGTAAAGTTGCATAGAGATCACTGTGAGGATGCAGCTTCCAAAAAGCAATAGTCAAACCCGATATGGGCCGTCAATAGAATTTTATTCCATAAACGCTCTGCATTGAAGTTATTTCAACTATGACAAAGTTCTAGTTAAACAAATATCTTGTTTCATATAAAATCTGATTGACTTATATTTTTATTCCAAGCCAGACACAACCTCCTGCGTAGGAGTTAAATAAATTACTTGGTGCTATTTTTATAGTGACTTGTGTGTGAGTAGACCAGTAACAGATTCCGGACGGTGTCTTGTTGACATTGTGATGTCTTATGTACACATATAATAGCTAATAAATGATTGGCCTCGTTGCAAACTTTACTATGAATAGTATTTTACAACAACATTAGGTAGAGGTATGCAGTAATGAATGATCTTCGCATACACATGACCCGCAATGTCTATTGCTTAAATCAACGCCTATTGCTTAAAACTTGCAAATTGCACAGGATTTTTGTTGTCAACTGACGCCCATTGCCTTACGAGACAAGTGACTGTATATCACTTATCTCCATAATATGTCGGAGCAAGCGTCTCAATATTATAATAAAAATGATGTACAGCCATTCAGTAACTTATCCGTGTCGCATAAAGGACCGTAAATACGAATAATTCTAAAAGTAGACAAATGGTGTCGCAGGCAACACACTTAATGTCTTCTTCAGTTGGATTCTGTGTTTATATGTCCGTTGGACCGGGAATTTTATTACTGCATGTTGTAATATTAAACTATGCATTACACATATATGTGCCTGGGGTGCTGGACAAAAATAACAAAACAATCACCGGTTATGCATTTCTGCACATACAGGCATGTAGCTGTCAGCGTAAGCAATCATTTTATAATTTATACTGAGAAAGTGCTGAGTGAATTTTCCATTCACCTCAGAATTACGGCGCTTATAATGCAAGTTTTGATTTACAAGTTAATTAAATATTTAAAAGCCTTCCGGTTAAAGTAAAGAATGTGTTTCGTTGAAAGTTTACAGCATCTAGTGGAGTGTTGAAAATGATTCCTGCTTACCTTCACTTGTTTTTCGAGTCTTTCTACTCATTCAAGAATTCCTTAAACTAAAAAGAGAAAGAAAATAAAAACAAAAAAAACAAAAAAACAAACAAAGTAAACAAATAAAAACCGAACAAAAAGTTTGTGAAAATCGCAGGGTGTTACACCGCAAGTGTCACTCAATCGAACCATGATAAATAGCTCTCAGGTCTTCTCTGGTATGTTTTGGGTTCTTGAACTATAGTACGTTCTAATTTTTCGCAGTTTTGTTTGACATTTTGAAAACATCATTTCAGATTAATTTTCCAGAAGTGATTTACTCTGATATTAAGCAGAAATAATTGAGTGAAAATAGTTAAATAAAACAGAACTAATTAAGTATGAAAGTGATTGAAAGTTCCTCTTCGGCGTTGTTCCAATTTTACAACCTCTGTAATGAACTTACATATTTTTAAACAAGGGCAAACATGGTCAAAATGAAACGTAATCGATCACAAACGTTGTAAGTGACAACGATGGAGAATAACAATACTGATGCAGGGCTATGTGTCAACAAATATCCTCTTTTGTATCACCCTGATTTTGCCATTTGACAAATTAGAAACAAACTAACAGTTTCATGGCATGTACCAGTGGAAGGCTATCAGATAAAATACGTGTAAATAAATTGTCTCTGCGAAAACAAAAATTAGCCTGAGCATCACAAAATTCCTCAGACACCTCCTATGAATGCCTATCATGGTGAGAACCCGTGAAGGATTGTAATACAATAGAGATATAATATTATGTTTCATTGTCAGAGAATGAACTGGAGCCGGTGCTCTGTTATAAATCATTTTTCAATCACAAAAAGATTTCAGGGGTCCAGTAAGTGCACACGAATACGACACATTAAGTGTCAGATTGTGTAAAAATGAACAGAGGAATCTGAGTTTGTGGTAAATCTGATACCCAGGCTGATGCAATTATTTGATTATTCTGTTATCAATGTGATTGAGCTGAATTTGTGTAAAGTAACGTTATGAGAGAGATGTGATAAACTAAATATAGGCCTTGTTAATTGGTTTAAAAACAGTTCTCGCCATAATACCAGTGTCGAACAGGCAGACTTGGATATAAAAGCTAGGTCAAGTGTAGTTAACATCCTATATATATATCAAATGCATACAGCAGAAAGAAATTTGTTTAATGCGTTTTATTTAAACGTCAAAGGCGTTGTAAAGAATTGATCTGTAATCACAAACTTCGTCTTCTTATTACTTCTGCTTACATGCGACGCCGTATATATAGCGTATTATATAAAGTCAAATAAAGAAATATTCAAAAATAGTAATCTTTTAACTCTACCGTTGAAACAAACTTTATTGCTATCTATCTTGTTTATGGCACGTTTGACAATTAGTATTGTAGACTGATATCGCATGCTATGGGTAAAGTACGATACATGAAATTCTGTTGTAGCTTTTAGATTTATTTAGATCCATAGCTTTTACTGTAATTACATCCACTGAGGAATAACTGATTTTTGCCATTTATGAAACAATAGCATGAGGCTGCTAATGTGTATGCGTCCCATTCTCTCAGACGTCGCTTTGTTCTTCCAGTGTTACAAAAGAGTAATTATTCCTATATTTTCTCAATGGATATTCATTGATGTTTTTGACATTTTGAAGTAAAATAAGTAACTGAATAATCCATGAAAAACAGTCTTAAGTGGATCTTGTAAGTAACACATATGTTTCAGATGTATTTCATTCTCAGACGTTCACAGCATTTGTTTGATAAGTGAAAACTACGTGACTCAGCGTATATAAGTGAACACTACGTGACTCAGTGTATATAAGTGAAAACCACGTGACTCTGTATAAATAAGTGAAAAAGACATGACTCTCCGTTTCTAAAGTGAAAGGTTTAAGCTCATTTTACAAATCGACTCACATTTCAGCAAATTGTGAAACAGAAACTGGAAAAATGTATACAAAAACTGTGAAAGCACAACATATCGATCACAGAATTTCGTCATGTTCTTGTTACAATTAACCGCTTAAACGATATCACGTTCTTAAGATCTATCGTTCTATAGTGCCACTTGTTTAGAACGAAAATAAACATATTAGCGTGCAGCCAAGGGGTATGATGCTCAGTTGCTTTTACGGCAATAGTGTTTGGTAATTAAGTACGATGGATGACAGATTAATTAGTTCACCCGACGTAAGATGTTCGCCTGACATAAGCCCGTGTTGACAAGTCATTGTCATTTTTATGACATAACTAGTTTATTCTACTTTCTTCAATGTTTACTGCATTTAACCTGCATTTCTTCCGCATCGAAACTCACTCACTATGGTAATACAATTTTAGGCTGTATGCAAGTGCTTCAATATTATGTACTTATATTCAGGATTCTTACAGAGCCTTTCGTTATTATACATTGTTGAATTAGGGGCTCGGTCGTACGTCAGGGGCTCGGTCGTCCGTCAGAGGCTCGGTCGTCCGTCAGGGATTCGGTCTGTTCCTGCCTTTTTTTCAGTCTTACCGCCAAAGACTCGCGGCTCTTTTTTTTAGAGCCGAAGACCTCACACGCTTCCAGTTTGATGGTCCCGCCCACCAAAGCCTGCCCGGGATTTGCTGCCAGACCCGTAGCCAGAACAGACACTTCCAGTCTGTGGATCCAACGCGAGATAACAGTGCCATAGTGCTCGGGATTCCAGTGTACCGGACATAACCGACAAGAAGTAGGACTTGTCCCGTTTCTCGATGTGCCCCCGGGAGACAGAGAGACTTTGGAAAACGCTTTCTCTCTTTGCTGCTTTTACTTTGTCCAATCTTGGTATGACATTAGCCGTGGTATGACATTGGTTGTCGTATGACATTGGTCGTGGTATGACATTAGTCGTGGTATGACACTGGTCGTGATATGACACTGGTCGTGGTATGACATTGGCCATGGTATGACATTAGTCGTGGTATGACACTGGTCGTCGTATGACATTGGTTGTCGTATGACATTGGTCGTGGTATGACATTAGCCGTGGTATGACATTGGTTGTCGTATGACATTGGTCGTGGTATGACATTAGTCGTGGTATGACACTGGTCGTGATATGACACTGGTCGTGGTATGACATTGGCCATGGTATGACATTAGTCGTGGTATGACACTGGTCGTCGTATGACATTCGTTGTTGTATGACACTGGTCGTGGTATGACATTGGTTGTCGTTTGACATTGGTCGTGGTATGACACAGGTCGTGATATCACACTGGCTGTGATATGACACTGGTCGTGGTATGACATTGGTCGTGGTATGACATTAGTCGTGGTATGACACTGGTCTTGATATGGCACTGGTCGTGATATGACACTGGTCGTGGTATGACATTGGTCGTGGGATGACACTGGTCGTGATATGACACTGGTCGTGATATGACACTGGTCGTGGTATGACATTGGTCGTGATATGACACTGGTCGTGATATGACACTGGTCGTGATATGACACTGGTCGTGGTATGACATTGGTCGTGGTATGACATTAGTCGTGGTATGATACTGGTCGTGGTATGACATTGGTCGTGATATGACATTGGTGTTGGTTCCGGACGCCCAAGTCCAGTATTGCTCATTCTTTTATTTTTCGATCGAAAATGACATCACGTGACACTCACGCCCCTTTTTGGTAACTCAGCAAACAAAACATGTTTTGAAGTTCCCTTTTTGTAGTTTTTAGGACTTCTAAGTATGAGTTACATATTTTTAACGAGTTCTTGTAGGCCAGCGTCACGATTGCTATCTATGTCGAATACATTGACTTTTTAGAGTGTGTGCAATCTGAAGTTGCTCATTTGAATGTGAACTGTTGGATGAAGAAAAACTTGAGAAACTTATCTGTTCTGGGTCGTTTCACTGCTCGCTATATAGGCTAGGCATTGCACAGTTCGGGCACAGGACAAATTATAAATTATTAACATACCCTGATATAATAAAACGTTATCTAAATTTTAATCACCAGCAGATATATGACACATTACGTATTGCTACAATATTCATTTTCCAAGTTACAGCTTATGTTCCATGTGTTTTTTCCGTCTCAATTTCTTTGATTTTTTTTTCATTTCCAAATAGGCTGTGAGCAAACGGTCGTGTCGTGGTTTTCTGACCGTATTTTTGGAATTGCCACGAAATGACGAAACTTGCTATTATTTATTAAGTGCGAGGATCCAGAGCCTGCCATTAAAAATGACAACGAATGAACTCATGCACCGGTTTGATGATTTTACTCTGTTACCAATGACTGAACTGACATCCCATTTACAAACTAATTACTTTATGATAAATGTCATAAAGGGATGTTGTTACTTTCGGAAGTGTGATTCTATTGCTGCGGACTTATTGTTGTGAAGTCCACTATTATAGACAACTCAAGCTGAATTAAAAATGACATTAAAATCATTTTGGCTAAATATAATTCTCTTCGCGTTTTTCCAATTTTACTGTTGTTGCTGTATATTTCCCGTACCTATTCTATACTTGGAGAAGAGGCATTTATTTGCACAGGGAACAAAATAGAGCTCGACACCGGGTGCTATCGCCTTTCTCGCTGGCTTGCCTCTGATTTAGGATCCACTTACTTGTCACTCTCTTCGCCTGCTCTGATTTTAACACCAATGTTTCATAATATTAAGAGTGAAATTGTAGTTTCACGATATAAAATTTCAAAGCTTGTTCCGTGTCTCACTGCGCCCGGCCCTGATCGAACTGTAACTCGATAAACGTCTGCACGTTTGTATAGAAGTTATACCAGTAACGGATGTTGCCACTTTAGTACTCGTCTGGGTCCATTTTAGAGACTCGTGATTCTGCATAACATTGAGCAACCATGCTCTAACATAAACACTTAAAACATAAAACTAACCCGGCATGCCAGGCTGTTTCTGTGGCCATATTTGCTGAGTCAGACGACGCATGCGCATTTTTTACCGGGTTTTTTAATGTGTTTTCCGCACCACGTGTTTTTGTTAAGCTTTTTCAATAATATTTGCCATTGTGTACAGTAACAATGAGTTGACTGTACGATCGGTACTGTGCGGTGTGTTGTTGACGTAGGCCAATCCCCCCCCCCCCGCCCCCCCGCCCCCCCACCACCCCGCCCCTCCTCCATTCCCTTCATCTCGTTGCTCCTCAAACCCGTCCTATCGTATCTGCTTCATTTATCACAGACAGACGCTCTCTTCTCCCACAAAATAAAGCAACTTTGTTTTGACTTAAAAAAAAAAGGCGAAGTTCAGTAACCACTGCAAAATAACACATGGGAGACCTGAAGAATGAAATAGAAGACAGATTACTCAGTGCAGTAATGAGGGGGTAATATATAACAGCTATTATTGGCAATTAGGTCAATGAAGCATATAGTCAGACACACTGTAATAAGACACCGGAGCAGCACGGAGTCGGAGGTTCGAACGGGGTTGATTCATCTGCTTCATTTGATTCATATTAAAGGAGCATCGTACTACATTCCGCTATCAAAAAGCCCAAGATTTCTCATGACAGGATCCATCTTGTCAGTATTTTTTAATCGACCTCATAAGGAACACAAGTTTTTAATATCTTGGGGGATTGGTTTAAAAATAATAAAATATATCGCGAACCATTATCAGTAGTCATTTAGCTATACTTGATGGGCACTTTCACCAATCTGATGACATCATTATGACGTCAACGGGACAACAGAATACCACTGAGCGCCATATCCCCGTCCCAATACCCCCGTCCCAATACCATGACCACACCCCTCCGCTGATCCTTTCATTGAGACAAAAAAACATTTATTTACTTTACACGTTCTTCAAAACAATGCTGCCGTCATTGGCCAAGATTTCTCGATTTCAAAGTAAATAATGCTATTATATTTACGAACAGAAACCAGAAAAACGGTTACTACACTGTCATTATAAAAATACTATAGACGACGATAGCGTAGGATGTATCACAATGTGTAAAAGCCTCATCCTCAAGGTCACTCATTGTTTTGTGGTCATCGGAACTATTAATTGCAATCAATTTCAATACTTCAATCAAGTAAACAAGGCCTGTAATAGTAAACAATTCAGCACGTTTGATTGTATATTTGTTATCGTTCATATAATTAGAAGAAGACATTTGGCGGTGGCAGAGTCAAGGGAATACACGTGGGGGGGGGGGGGGGGGAAGCGGGGGAGGAGGGGGAGGTGTTATGGTTCGGAACTTGCTAAAATAAACAAACAAGTAGTCGTTAATAACACCTAAGTACTCTCAGTACCTCATTCAAGGTTTGCATATTTTGCAGCCGAGCGGAGAAGTCCGTGTTGACTGCTGGAAAACTTTGCGGGAACGAAATATTTCGTGATCACAAAAACTGATATTACATTTTGTATTCTAATATCTGTGACGTATATGTTTTGCTCAATTGCTCATACGTTTTCTGCATGTTGGCACTTCCAAGACTCACCTATGCTATATGTGTTGGTTCATTAACACTTGACGAGCCTTTGGCTTGCAAGGGGTTTTTGAATTTGTGCGAGCAGCCGTTGGTATCTTTTTTCTTCTTGACAGTGATCGGATTTCTTGTGTCATCTCCTCCACTGGCACTACGGGTCCTAGGGCCACGAAACTTGGGACTTGGGTAGAACTTGATATGAACGTGTGCATGACACTTTTTACGTTCGCCTTCGATTTCGTTTTCTTTTTTAAAACGCCATGTGAAAAGAGTGTATTTTTTGCAAGTAAATGCGGAACATTTTACGCACAGCACAGAACGCACAGTTGCCTAGCTCTGTGCGAGCTCTCACTACGTAAATAGATAACACTTCGTATCCCTGATCAGTCAATAAAAACTACAAAAACACTACTCGGCTTATAAGACGTATTCAAGCTGTGCTGTTTGCAATATATTATTCAAGAAATAACCCATTGAAGGAAGTATTTATGAGTTTTATTTTATGTCAAGTGTTTAACATTTCGCTAGCGAAATGAGGTTCAAGTTAGTATTTGTACCACAGTCAAATGTACGAAAGTGCGTTTTCTTCACAGGAGAGCCACCCACGTACCCTCTGGCTACCATGACTTTTTAAAACAACCCCTTAACACGGAGTACTAATTTTGAACTAATGCACCCTTTTTCAACCTAATGCGGAGTGAAATTTCAAAATAACCGCTTTTTGCGGAGCACTCAATGAAAAATACCTCCTTTTAAAACGAAATTGGCACTTCTCGCGGACCGCGTCTGGTCTCAAAATTACTCCACCCTTTCTCCGCGTTCTTGTTTTTTTTGTGGGGGGGGGGGGGGCACGCATGGTAACACATAAGATACCAACTGCCCCCCTCCAACTCCAGGGGTTTCTTGCACGAGGAAGTTTTCTTACACCATTTTTCACTCAACCCCAATTTTATAGGAATGCATGTGAACTAGAATTATGAAAACTTTTGGTTGATTATGATTGTATTCTGACGGTTTCGTATTGTTCAATCTGATGAGCTAACCGTGGTCACATGACTTTGATTGACAGTTCGCCAAGTGGCTGGCGTACACGTGGGACTTTGGCGCGCTGCTGTGTAAGCTGGTGCACTACATCCAGGACGTCTGCCTCATCTGTTCCGTGCTCACCCTCGTCGTCATGAGCATCGAGAGGTAAACGACAATAATAGCATGGCAATACCAACATGGTAAAAACAGCGTGGCAATAACAACATGGCAATAATAGCGTGGCAATAACAACATGGCAATAATAGCATGGCAATAACAACATGGCAAAAACAGCGTGGCAATAACAACATGACAATGATAGCGAGGCAATAACAACATGACAATAACAACAAAGCAAAACCAGCGAGGCAATAACAACATGACAATATCAACATGGCAATAACAGCGTAGCAATAACAACCTGACAATAACAGCATGGCAATAACAACATAGTAGTAGGAAAACGGGGGTTCTGCCCCACTTTGTGACGTCATACTGTCTGGAAGTGACGTCATCATGTCTGGAGCGGATTTCTGGCCCACTTTATGACGTCATACTGTCTGGAAGTGACGTCATAGCGTCTGGACCGGAAGTGCTGTCTGGAGCGGAAGTCATGATAAGCGTTAGGATAGGCGCGGCCATCCATGACGTCATAATGAGGTCATAATGAGGTCATAATGAGGTCATACTGTCTGGAGCGAAAGTCTGGAGCGAAAGTTGCTTGAAAGTGTTGGCCGAGTCAATCATCATGAAGCCAACGAACTCCACCTGTCAATCAGTGTAACCATGGCAACAGACCCTAAAAAGCCACGACCACCCCCCCCCCTCGAAATTGTGATTTTTGCATATTTATCCGTTTCAGACGATTCTGAACATTTTTCATTTTTTGGGTCGACCGACCCCCCCCCCCCCCTCGAAATTGTGATTTTTGCATATTTATCCGTTTCAGACGATTCTGAACATTTTTCATTTTTTGGGTCGACCACCCCCCCCCCCCCCCCTCGAAATTGTGATTTTTGTATATTTATCCGTTTCAGACGATTCTGAACATTTTTCATTTTTTGGGTCGACCACCCCCCCCCCCCATCGAAATTGTGATTTTTGCATATTTATCCGTTTCAGACGATTCTGAACATTTTTCATTTTTTGGGTCGACCACCCCCCCCCTCGAAATTGTGATTTTTGCATATTTATCCGTTTCAGACGATTCTGAACATTTTTCATTTTTTGGGTCGACCACCCCCCCCCCCCTCGAAATTGTGATTTTTGCATATTTATCCGTTTCAGACGATTCTGAACATTTTTCATTTTTTGGGTCGACCGACCCCCCCCCCCCCCTGGACATACTATGTACCGACCCCCCCCCCCCCTGGGCGAGCAACATTCTGTCAAGTCAGCTTCAGTTCCATCAGAGGGGTATATAAGGGATGAGCATCCAGCAGTGACAGTCATTTCGGTGAGTGGAGCAAGGAAGCAATTGGATCACATCAGATCCAGGGATGACATCCAGTGACAACTATTTCGGTAAGTGTTTATTGAAACTTTATAAATAAAAAGTGAACTTTGTAAACAAACTTTGTAAACAAACTTTAGTTATTTGCATAATTGAAACTTTGTAAACAAACTTTGTAAACAAACTGTGTAAACAAACTTCAGTTATTAGCATAATTGAAACTTTGTAAACAAACTTTGTAAACAAACTTTGTAAACAAACTTTGTAAACAAACTGTGTAAACAAACTTTAGTTATTTGCATAATTGAAACTTTGTAAACAAACTTTGTAAACAAACTTTATAAACAAAATTTGTAAACAAACTTTGTAAACAAACTTTGTAAACAAACTTTGTAAACAAACTTTATAAACAAACTTTATAAACAAAATTTGTAAGCAAACTTTGAAAACAAACTTGACTTATTTACATAATTGAAAATTTGTAAACAAACTTTATAAACAAACTTTGTAAACAAACTTTGTAAACAAACTTTGGTTATTTGCTTAATTGAAACTTTGTAAAACAATACCTTTCGTTATACTTGGTCGATTTATATGAAAATTTCAGCATTTGATTCAGTTTTATGTAAAGTTTTGTTATAAAGTAGTCATAGGCTATTTGCGCAGCTGGCTGTATGCATTTTTACCGCCATTACAGTGCTTCTTCGCGGATGAATACCATTTGGCAGACCATTTAACTTCACCGCTAGATGTCTCTGCTGTATAACAGCTGTACAACTGTAAGTGAGATATTCATATACACAAGTAAAATTCTGCTGAGTCAGCATTTTTAAACAATTTTTGAACAAAGTTACACACCATATTTTGATTACATGGAAGTAGCATAAAAGCATGAGTGAAACATGTCAACTAGTCAACTAGTGATACATTCTGCTGAGTTAACACACCATTGAAGTGGTATAAAAGGAAGAGTGAAACGTATATTTTACTTCATTTCAGTTCTAGCAGTTGAAGAAACAACAACGATGGCAACAGTCTACTGTCATGAATGCGATGTGACATTTCCATCTCTGGAAGTGTTCGTGACACATAGATGTAAACCAGCTAGGTTGAAACGTGCTCGTGAAGAGCTTGTTGAGCAGATTGAAGTCAAGAGACGAAAGACCTTACAAGATGATGTTGAAAGACCTGATCCAGTCCTCTGCGGTGAATGTGTAAAGATATTTGCATCTATGGAAGCGTTTGAGACGCATGCATGTGTTGAGATGGAAAATGTGTCTCATGAAGAACAAAGAAAGAAAGAGACAGGACAAGTAGGCAGAGGTAGAAGAGTGAGTCTTGGTGAAAACGCACAGGAAAGACGGTTTGAGCCTGAAGATGGATCGGATTTGCTACTCGAAATGCGACAACAAGAGAACCGGATTAAGAGACATTTGTTCGAAACGTTAAACCGTGGCATGAAATGGTACATTGTGGTACATGTACGCTTCAAGAAAATGACACCAAATGTTGAAGGCGTGATGGTAGAACAAGTGGATAATGCCTTCATCAGTAGTCCAACGTATGCAGCATACAATCCAACGGATATTGAGAAGGACTTGCCAGAAGCCTATAAAGAATTGTTTACCAGGTTTGATGAACATGAGCGACAAGGTTCTGGTTGGGTGTTGGATAACATATTATTCATTGAAGTGCATACAGCTACGTCAGCGCCACTGGAAGCGAGCAGTTTTATCCCACTACCGAAGAAAGTAAAGAGTACAAAGGCGGTGCTAAACATTCAGAATAAAGACAACAAGTGCTTCTTATGGTCTGTATTGGCTCACCTTCACCCTTCATCAAGCAATAACCTACAGCGTGTGCATCAATACAAAGCATTTGAGAACGAATTGAAGGTGGAAGGCATGACATTTCCAACACCGATTACAGACATTCCAAAGTTTGAAAAGGAGAATGATGTGTCCATTAACGTGTTTGGATATGAACATGATGTCGTTGTTCCCATACAACTGAGTCGAAACACCAGCACCAACAGTGCGAGAGAAATCAACTTGCTTTTGATTAGCAATGACAAGACAAGGCATTACTGCCTCATCAAGAATTTCAGCAGACTGATGGCTTATCGATCAAAGCATAAGGCTGCAGCATTTTATTGTTTCAACTGTCTTCACGGATTTATGCGACAAGATCTGTTAGATGAGCATCGCGAAGTGTGTGGCAAGCATGGAGCACAACGTTTATCATTTCCCAAGGAACCCTTCATCAAGTTCAAGAATGTAGCCAAACAACAGCGAGCGCCGTTTGTCATTTATGCAGACTTTGAATGCTTCACGAAAAAGCATGAAGGAGACAAGTATCAGCATCATCGTCCAAACAGCTTTGCCTATGTGGTTGTCAGCCAGTATGATACACGTGCTCCAGTCGTGTATCGAGGAGATAATGCTGTGAAAGTCTTTTTAGACCATATGGTATATGAACGTGATCGTATTGTACACGGTTTACAACAGAAAAAGAAAATGGTGATGACTCATGAAGATGAAGAGCATTATAAGAGCGCTACGGATTGTTACATTTGTCATGAGCCTCTAGGAGCAGATCGTGTGAGAGATCATGACCATATCAATGGCAAATACCGTGGAGCTGCACATAATTAATGCAATTTGCAATTTCGATTTCGAAAGGATAAGCAGGATGTTGAAGATTCTTTCATCATTCCTGTCTTTTTCCACAATTTACGAGGCTACGACAGCCATTTGATCATGGAAGAAATTGGAAAGTTCAAAAACGAAAGGATTACAGTCATTCCCAACACCGTTGAGAAATATATTGCATTCACCATGAGCAATCTGAAATTTACAGACAGCTTTCAGTTCATGAGTACCTCTCTACAGAAGTTGGTCTCCAACCTGGCAGCAGAAGGGAAAGACAACTTTTATCACATGACGTCACACATTCACGATAGTGACCAACAAGAGTTACTGTTGAGAAAGGGAGTGTACCCCTACGATTACGTGGATGAGCCATCCAAGTTTGCTGAAACACAACTACCGTCCAAGGACAAGTTTTACAGTCTGCTCAGTGAAGAAGACATTAGCGATGAAGATTATGCGCATGCGCAGAAGGTGTGGGAAACATTCCACTGTACTACATTTGGCGAATACCATGACCTATACCTGAAATCAGATGTGTTGCTGCTGGCTGACGTGTTTGAAAACTTTCGTCACGTATGTCTCAACACGTATGAATTAGATCCTGCTCACTACTATACAGCGCCAGGACTGTCGTGGGATGCCATGTTAAAAGCGACAAAGGTGAAATTGGAATTGATCAACGACATTGACATGTACCAAATGGTTGAACAAGGTCTACGTGGAGGAATATCTGTCATCACACACAAGTATGCGAAAGCAAATAACCCCTACGTACCAGATTACAATCCCACGAAACCCACCAACTACTTGACGTACCTGGATGCAAACAACTTGTATGGCTGGGCCATGTCACAAAGCATGCCACAAAGTGGATTTATGTGGGTGAGCGAGCCAGAATCCATTGACTTTATGACTGTGGATGAAGATGACGAGATTGGGTACATTTTAGAAGTGGATTTGGAATACCCATATTCAATTCATGATCGTCATAATCACTACCCAGTGGCTCCAGAACGGAAATGTGTGAAAGTGGGAGAATTGTCAAAACATAGTCAGAAGCTGCGGAAAGATCTAAACATGAAATGTAAACCTAGTGAAAAGCTCATTCCCAACTTGTGCGACAAGAAGAAATATGTGCTTCATTATAGAAATTTACAGCAATATGTCTCACTGGGATTGAAAGTCACAAAGGTGCATCGTGCCATCATGTTTGCACAGAGCAAATGGTTGGAGAAATACATCTCCTTAAACACGGAAAAGAGAAAGTTGGCCAAGAACCCGTTTGAGAAAGACTTTTTCAAATTGATGAACAACTCTGTGTTTGGCAAAACCATGGAAAATGTAAGAAAACGCATCAATGTGGAACTCGTTCACCAGGAAAAGCGGTTCAAGAAACTTGTGGCCAAACCTTCCTTCCACAAATTTAGAATTTTCAACGAAGATTTGACCGCGGTACATTTGCGCAAAGTGGATCTGCTTCTGGATAAATCCATTCAAGTTGGTTTCACCATTCTCGACCTCAGCAAGGTGCTCATGTTTCACTTTCATTACAACTACATCATGACCAAGTATCCCGACGCCAAGCTGTTGTTCAGCGACACCGACAGTCTATGTTATGACATAGAAACGGACGATATCTACAAAGACATGCAGGAAGATGCCGACTTGTTCGACACAAGTGACTATCCGCCAGATCATTTCCTGCATTCCAACGTGAACAAGAAAGTGCTTGGGAAAATGAAAGACGAGACGGCGGGCATTCCCATTGAAGAGTTTGTTGGACTTCGGCCGAAAATGTATAGTATGATGTATGGTGGGAAAGAAAAACGTACGGCCAAAGGCATCACTCGCGCGTGTCAAAGACGGATGAAACATCAGCAGTATAGAGACAGTTTGTTCAACCAAACACAAACGATGACCACAGGACACATCATACGAAGTCATGACCACCAGATTTTCTCGGAGAAGTTGAGGAAAGTGGCTCTCTCTCCCTTTGAAGACAAGCGATATGTGATGAGTGATGGCTATTCCACTTTGGCGCATGGGCATTACAGTATATAAGGGGGAGACACTTCAACTTTAGAGTCAGTTGAGGTGTGAACACTGAAGCGTCAACATGAAAAGATCTGCAACAACGGATATGGATACTCTTGCTGATACAGTGAAAGACATGAATGTGAAACATCCTGATACTACCATCAAGAAATTAAAAGTGGAGATAGCACCAACACCACAGTCGTGGGATGGAATGCTTTCTCTAGGCAATGGAAAGTATATCAAGATTATGAAACAAAGTAATGAAGGTGTGGTGAACATTCGCAAATACCTCAGAGATGAGGGGACTGGAAAAAACCGTCCAACGAAAAAGGGAATTTTGCTGACAATACCTGAATGGAAAATGATGAAGAAGCAGGTGAAAGAAGTGGATAAAAGGCTTCGCAGACAAGACGACAAGTCATAACAAGGTAGCAATCATGAATGCACTCATGTTGGACGATGGTGTTTACCTTAAAGTTAATGAGAGGAATGAAGTGATGATGGGTTCTCGGAGAAGTTCTGCTTATCGGTTTAAACCTGAAGTGTGGAAAGACTTTAAAAACATACCGCTTGAACCTGGGTTTAAACGCAGACTTGAAAATAAACTGGAAGTGACGGTGGCTGAATATGATTCTAAGATACGTGTGACATTCTGTAGAAATCTTTTACAGGATTATCCAAAGGATTATAAGGGAGTTGTGCCAGATACACCCTATACACAGTTGATCTTCTTTGATATCAAGAACTGGCGCGCAGTCTTACGATTCCTAGAAGCGATACAACATCCACTGTTCGACATCATCCGAGTATAAAATACATGGACGAGATGGAAGACTATGTGTTGGATTATGAACCCATAACATATGGATTCTCATACATGAGAAACTTATGTGATGATATTGTGCTACGACATTTTGGACAGTATCTCGTCCTATCGCTTGATGACCAATCCGTGTTGAAGGATTATCTAGACAAGTTAAGAATACCCGGCTTTCTCCTAGCAGTCTCAAATGAATTAGAAGTGCGTGTGACTGAGAACGGTCTAGACGTGTTTGTACAATTTCGCCAATATGACGAGCTTACAGAACACTACGACATCATCACCCTCAGCACAGTGGAATGGAACGCGCTGTTGCAAGCATTGGATTGGAAAGAACCTAACGCTTGAATTCAAAGAGGAAGGAATACAACTTATGCGGGGTACCAAATCCATTGAGCTGACACAACATATATGGACATGGATACGTGTGATGGACATAAATGAAGAAGGATATGAACTGAAACTGTCTGAACATGAAACTGCTAAAGTGATAAAGTTTGGTGATGTGCGTTATGTAAGCTTTCATAGCATTTACAAACACGGATGTAATGTCTATGATACCTATATCAATTTAGATTCTAATGAATGGCATGCATTGATGAATGTATTGAAAAATGAATGTGATTGTAAATAAAAAAGTTTGTAAATAGTGTAAATAGACTTTGTAGTTAAGAATTTGTAAATAGTGTAAATAGACTTTGTAAATAAAAGTTTGTAAATAGTGTAAATAAAATTTTGTAAATAGTGTAAATAGACTTTGTAAATAAAAGTTTGTAAATAGTGTAAATAGAATTTGTAGTTAAGAATTTGTAAATAGTGTAAATAGCGTTTGTAGTTAAGAGTTTGTAAATAGTGTTTGTAAACTTTGTAAATAGAACACAATAAACAAGACAGTTGTTTGAAACTTGGTTTGTTTTATTTAACAACAACAACTTAACTAATATAACAACAACTTAACTAATATAACAACTTAACTACAACTTAACTACTACAATAACAACATTAATAAAACAACAACATTAATAAAAACAACAACATTAATAAAACAACAACATTAATAAAACAATGGTTTATAATGTCTATATACAAAATCCTTTACAATAAAATCGCCATCCTTTCTTTTTAATATATTCACAATATCAAACATACTCTGACCTCGAGCTCTATGTAATATATAATATACACAATAAAAACCACATGACGATGATATTGGCGTTTGTAATGAGATAGAATTATACATATAGTCATTTCTTAAAAACATGTCTAAACGATCATCGAGAGGGAACAGTCCATAAGAGTCAAAATATTCCACAGGGTCTTTATCATAATACACTGCCACCCAATGTTCTCCTGGTTCATCTTGATCGTCTGTGTTGATCACATAGGCGCCGCGTTGTAAAGATGGTAACTGGTCCATGGCAAACACGCCTTGAAACAAGTCTTTGCTCATGACATCATGACTCAATATGGCATCAATCTGCTTCGTGTTCATGACTGGTAGTCGAATTGGATGCTGCGATTTGCACTGATCTCAATAATGTTGTCAAATTCAGCATAGACAATGACATTGATGGTAGGTTGCAAAGCCGTAGCAAAGTTCATTTCTAGCCGCAAATTCCCATGCTTGATCAGGGGGAAATGATCATCGCCATCATAATCCGGTGTTAAGTCAAACGAAAATAAAGCATAACCTCTAGGCCAATCTTCCCGTTTTATAATGGAACTTTTCTCACCATTCAACCGATCAAACGATTTGTAAAGCGTTTCAAAAGCGTTCAGGTATTTGTTCTGTGTAATGTCAAGCTTGAGAGGTTTGGATAGAACTGGTTCACCATCCGTGTACAGTTGCATATAGTCCAGATCAAAATGTTTGAAATCATATGGATTCCTCAATACTGATCCACCAAAAGCTTCATTATGAACCAGACCAATAACAATACGATTTGGTAATTGACCCAAAAAGATGTTATCTTTCACAAAAGACTGAAATCCTGCTGGAATAGCCAAGACTTTACATTCTTTTCTAGTGATGATGATCTTGGCAGGACTTTTCATCAATGCATCTGTATGTCCTAACTGAATACCTGGACTCACCCTCACTTTGCGAATGGTTAAAAATGCCTCTTTCACTTCTACCTTATAGGTATTATTTGCAGCCATCAATACATAGTCATCTTTTTGTCTATGGAAACGCAATTTCAAACTGATGCCATTCGGAAGATAACGATCCTGCTCAAACAAATCTATCCTTAAACCACCTGCGAGCATAACATCACGGCTAAGACGAGTATGCAAATAACGATGATGTAAGCCATTATTGCCTTGCTCAGCCAAGTCACCACCGTCGGCATTGACATGAAATCCGGATACATATTGTTCATGATTAGGTCTTTTCACCTCATGACTATTCATTGACCCAGCAGTATCCTTATACATGAGACGCATAGAGCGCTCAGAATGCAGACTTTCTTCCGAATCATGGATGAGATGAGAGATAATGCTGGTATAACCATGAGTATTGTTGCTATGCGAAACCAAACGATCATTCAGAAACAATTCAATATTAGACCATAACCCATTAAACACATCATTGATGCAAGAGACATTATCATCTGCACCACACTCTGTTCCATCGGCCTTTAGAATGCGACATACAATATGAAGTTTGCTGTTCTTTAAATCTAGATATTCTTCTGTACTCGCAGGAATGTAGAATTCTATTGGAGCGCCTTCTCTAATGCTTGTTAGTGGTTGATAGTCAACATTATAACTTTTCTCTACAGCAGTTTGCGTCGGTGGTACGTGAAACCATTCCAATGGAGAAAGACTACATTCACACGAATGATTATGAATGAGAGACATTTTTTTTTCTTTAAAAAATATCTTTGCGATATTTTGATGTTATCCGTCTGGCTGTTTTTCGTCTTCTGGCACGTTTCGTCGGTTGCACACGCTTTTGTTCTCCAAACACACGTTCTGCTACTCGGCCCGTCACATCTTTCGCGACATTCTTTGCAGCCTTCTTAAGATGTGGCGCAACGATCTTAGCCCCAGCCTTAAGTAATGGAATAGCTTTGCGAGCCAATGATCCCAGTATTGAACCAATACCATCGCCATATTGGATTCGCGCTCCTTTGAATCCTGGTAATTCCCCGCCCACTTGACGAAGAAAATGGTTGCGATATGCCGACGGATCGTGTGTATAAGCTTTCATATTGCTTTTGGTCGAAAATGAAGTTTACAGATCACCTTTCCAGTTTGAAATGGAACATTATGGCCTGTGTCGTCCTTAATATTCATTTCTATTACGTCAAATTTGGACGTGTTTACAGGAACATAATGCGGTTCGCCATACGTTTTCATGATAATATCGCCATCATGGCCTTGTATGCCAACAGAACGTAGTAAGGGAACATAATAATCACCAACAACTTGTGGTTCACAAATGCTACAATACACATACAGTGTATAAAACCCCTGTTTCACATCCGCTTTATGGTCAGCTGTACATGTTTCAGTATACCATTGATCTGGGATAAATCCTAAAATCTCAGCTAATCCAGCGGAAAAGGACACTTCAAAGCCATAATTTAGAAATAGAAAAACACGTCGTCTAATCTTATCATACTTTATCCGAATAGCTTCTTTAAGTTCATCTTTCATAGAATTAGTCGCTTCTTCATTCACTGCCTGACATATTTCTTGTATGGATCTATAGTAGCCATAAGGAATATTAATAGTCTCAAGTGTCTCTGTCAGTGGTTGTTGTCGATACTGAATAGAATAGTCCATGTCATGTCTCATCGTTGTCCATGTATGTGGATATTGAATTTCAGCTAAAGCCACTTCATATTTTCCATTCAGATAAATGGTTCGAGGCATACGAATTTGATAATTCGAAGCCTTGTTGTTGGGATAATAGGTCATACTCGCATTGCTAGGCAAAGTGATGTAAAAGCTTGTCGACTCCATGATGGTGGGAACTAAATGGTATAGGTGCGTTGACGTTGTCTATATACTTCACGATAGCGCGCGCCATTCGACCAAGTATGCCAAATCTCATCCTCATTCACATGGTCTTTTATTTCTCCTTCACAACACGCGCTTGTACATCTTATTTTTACAGGAATAGTTGGTTTATCTTCCTGACAACAACAACATAGCTCTTTCAGCCATGTTAAAAATTTTCCCATCCTTCAGGAAACTGTCTTTGTTGACGTTGTTTCATTTCTGTTGTAATGTCGTCACGAGTGGTCTTTTTACTAAACATTGTTTTTGGAATATTCGCATCTACAATTTCCTGGATAAATGGATGCCAGCCATATGGTGGTATGGCTCGTTCTTTTCTTCTTGTCGCCACCAATGCTTCTTTCATCAAATCAACATGTTGGAATTTGCTATAATATCGCCCGTTTTCAACACAAGTTCATTCTTCTCTGACCATGTTGTACCATATTTCTTCAGTTCTGCTAAAAGTTGTGTTACTTTTCCATGATAGATAGGTTGAAAATGACTTAAAAATAACTTTTCTGGCTTTTCAGGTGGTGATGATGATGATGAGGGCTTTTGCTGTCTAGACTGACTTGTTCGTAAATGACGACCAAGAAGTTGAGACATTTCTATAGCCTTTTCACGTGTTCGTTTCCCACGTAAAAGTTTATTCACTTTCGTTTTGATTTCACCATCTTTTCCCTTCTTTTCTAGCAACATTTTATATTCATATTCAGGAATGAGGACCATTTTCATCGTATGTTTCATTTTAGCAGTAGTTTGGCTAACAAGGGCAATGCCAATCCAGCAATAACTCCAATGAATCCTCCTTTCTGATTAATCAACTTCTTTTTTCGTCGAAGGGATATCTTCTTATCTGCTAGAGTACGTAGCGTATGACGTTCACGTTTAAATTCCTTAAACCGTTTTGAGCTTAAGGGTAAATGTCCTTGCAATATATTCAAACAAATTTCAAACAAGCTTGTTAATTCCTCTTTTGTAGCTTGCTGTAGCAAGGATTTGCGTCGTTTAGGCCCACTGCGTGCAAGCAAATGAAGAAACGGCTGGTTCGCTCGAATACGTTTAGACATCTTGACTGCGAATGGTCAAATGAGTTGGTTCTTGTTCATACACTGCTTTATCAATATAGACATAATGTGTATCTTTTGGTAAAATGCCTGTACGAATACGTAGTTGATCATTTGTCTTTGGTTTTAAATCAATGAATAAATAACCATGAGGTTTGCTAGTAGCATCTTGATAGGCTTCTATGAGAAATTGAGATCTTCCAGGATACATTTGTCGTGCTAATGTACTAATTTGTTGACTGTCTCTCGGATTTTTAAACAGAATGATATAATGTGTATTCAAACTAATATTTCGCATCTCTTTCCCATGATGGAATAAATTATGTACAATAAAGATAATGCTTAGATTTTGATGACTGCTGCCAACACTAAAGAGACGTGTCATACGCTCATCACTATGACATTTGGTCATTAAGTCATCAATGATAAGTAAGTTTGGTTTCTTCGGGTTAAAACGCTCTTCAATGTCATCTGGAATGCCTTGGTAAAATTTCACGCCTTTCATTCCCTTGTACAAAGGCTGATCTGCTGCATAAAGCCATAAAATGCTTTTTGGAGAGGGTTTAATCAACTTTTGTTCTAGAATTTCCTTCACCAGAGACGTTTTGCCACTGCCTGTAGGTCCAGAGACCAAACATGTAAATGGATGCTTCATTGTTGAATGTCTGTTTCTTTCACCCAACTGTTAAACTTGTTTGACCAACCTAACCACTTGACAAATAATTCTTTCACACCTCCTCGTCTTTTACGTGTTTTCAAGACTTTTTCAATTCTATAAATAGATTCAATATCTTTGGTCACTTTCTGCAGTTCTTCTTCATAGAAATGGCCATCAATATCTTCGTCTAAAAAGTCTTTCACACGATACAAATGTATTCCTTGCTTCTTACAACGATGTGTGACAATGAAGACTTCTTGCGTCCATTTGATGTGATAATCGCGTTGAAACACATATTTAATGTGGGAAATGCGAACATGATCGCCAATGTTAAATTTGTACTTCTTCTTCTTCTTCGGTTTCAATTTCAGTTTGTCGACATACATATACTTCCACACTTTTGATTCGTTGTCTTTACGAATCTCGGCTGGAGCATATTTATTAGGAAGAGAACCATGAGGTCTATGGTTGTAATTGTACACCAAGTCTGGAAGAATGTCTAAGTAACGGTAAGTTTGATTATGTAGAAAATACCGATACATCATTCCCTTCAGAGTACGAATGACTCTTTCAGCAAAGTTGGCTTTGGTTTCATTCTTTGTGGTATAAGCATGAATGCCTTCTTTCTTCAAAAATGCTTTTACCCATCTGTTTTTAAATTCTGTTCCTTTATCAGACCTTAGAGTTCGCGGTCTTCGTCGTGTGTCATGAAAAATCTTTTGGAAAGCTTGTATGACGCTGGTATGTGATTTATTAGGTATTGGCTGTACCCAGACATATTTGGAAAACACATCAATGACAATGAGTAAAAAGCGTATGTCATCATTATAGGGAGCTATGTTTCCCATATCAGCCAAATCAATATCCCACATATCATCAATGCCACGTGTAATCACACGTTGTCTTTTGAACCTGTATTTGACAGGTTGGAGTAAACTAAAAGCATCTTGATCCTGTAGCCATTTCTTCACTTGTGAATGTGTGACTGGTTGATTATGTTTTCGTAAGATGTGATACAGTTTGTAAGGACCAGCAAATGCTCCAGGCTGTCCAGGTTTGAAGTAAATATTGGTCAAGTAGTCTTTCCACGTTGACATGATGAATGAAAAAACACGTCTGAACAGAACAGCTTTTATTTTATAACTCAACCAACATCACTTAACTAACATAGTAACTTAACTAACATGTATTTATAACTAACATGTATTTATAACTAACATGTATTTACAAATCAAGTATAGATACAATGGTATGAATCACTGGAGACCATTGGTCTTCAATGAACATTAACCAATGACTGAGTTCATCCAATGTAATAGCATCTACACCATATTTCTCACAACGTTGATTTGCATTCTCTAACACTTTATCTAAATGAATGTAATATTTAGCTTCATTCCAATATGTATAAACACATGCAGTATGACAAGTATGTTCTGAACACTCTTCATGTTGACAAGCAGGACAGACTAAATAGGCAAACTTTTTTACAGCGGATAACATTTCTTCACAATAAGCTTTTTGCACAATATATTGTCTCAGTGTCATATCCGCCATTATGCAGTCTTGTGAGTCTTGCAGCACAAGTCTGTCAGGTTTAGCAAGTTATGCTGCTCCGGCAATGTAGCACAAGTCTGTCAAGTTCAGCAAGTTTTTTCCAGTTGCTGCTCACTTAACACACTTCTCCATGTTCACACGTCTGCACATCAAGTCTCACACAACAAGATTCTCCATGTTGACTTTGTTTCTGTTGTTTTATTCTGACATGTCGGTTTCTTCCTGTAATAAAATATCTTTTAATATATTTGCTGCCTCTTCTATCATGTTCTTTCTTTGTTTACGTTGAAAACACTCACATAAAACTAAATTTGCTAGTAAGAAAAACATTGTTATCAATTCACTATGTTGTCATAAACATGTTTTAAAAGGTTTTTATATCTTTAAAGTTACCTGATAAAGCTGCTCGGTTTCCTCTTCTTCTTTACAACAATCTCTCAAATGATCCACTACAGTGAAATATACTTCTACATCAGTACGAGCAGAATAAAGTGCAGAATCAAAGTCAAAGTCAGGATCTTCTTCTATTCCAATTTTATGACATTCTCCAAGAAATCTTGAATGCAGTTCAATCACATCAAGACTATGATGTACAACATCCCAAAAAGCATCCAAATGATAAAGTTGATAGTCTGGAGTGCCACAGCAAGCAAGTTTAGCAATCATCAAGTCAATATAAGCATTTTTAAAACATGCGTCCATCTTGATTCAGTGTGTCTTGTGAGCTTTTTACTTTGCTTCACTGACTTTAAGTACTCCACACTTGCCGCAGAAGTTGTTTGGTTCACACAACTTGCAATTATACTTGTGGCAGTGGCAATGATAATCTTCCACATATCCACAAGCACCACAATAGTCGCAGGTAAGTCCAAGTTGATTTGTACGTTCATGTTCTCCAACTGAACTTCAGTCAGCCTTTTCTTGGATAGCTTTGACACCTTCATCCGACCATCCTTTTGCAGCTTGATGATCGTTTTCTTGTCATGACATTCCTCACATGGTGATAGGGCTGAGTTGATGTTGTCCATCTCCTGAAGCAGTGTCTCCCATTCACCATCATTCATGTTGATGTGATGTGTGTATTCTTTCCCTTCAAACCGTGACGTGCGCACAAAACTCACATAACGCATATCCAAGTATGAAATGACTTCAAGCCACTTCGTTTGCGTTAAGTATAGTTTGAAGCCAATGTCGCGTAAATTTTTCAAGCTCTGGCACACAATCTTCCACAAAGATGGTGAATAAGCACACCATCTCTCTCCACGTGTGATGCGTAGAAATGGCCCATATTCTCCATACTCCACAGTAATGGTTAAGTTAGCACTAATTTTAAAGCTGCTGCTGCGCTGCGTTGCGTTGCTTGTCTTGTTCTCCATGGCTGCAACAATGTATTGATGATCCACTCCCTCCAACTGTCTGCTGAGAAATGACTTCACTCTGCTGAGTCCACTCCCTTTTATACCCAACTGTCTGCTGAATCAGCTCCCTTTTCAAAGAACTTGCAAACGTTTGAATTCACTTCAACTCGTCCATGGTTGAACCGAACAAGGTCTGATACATTATTTGGAACATCATCATCATAATGTAGAATAATTCTAGTAGCTACAACTAACATGAGGTCAGTTGCCCAAATTGTATTCGCGTTGATAAATGCTAAATCAATGTTGTAAGTTGATAGTAAATGCAGTTCTTCACATTCATGTAGAAACGAGCTGATGAAACGATCTCTTGGAATAGCCTTTCCCACAGCTTCCCAATGCATATGCAAATTCTTCACTTGCAGCATCCAATCCGATTCAAAAGCAGGAAGCTTTGAAAACACATA